>CANSGD010001250.1:0-600000 GCA_947645195.1 Patellifolia procumbens | reverse complement strand
CTGGGAGGTTCAAGAAAAGAAAAGTATTGATCAGGAAGAGGTGATGTTTTTAAGCTGAGGAAACAACTGGATGGAGCCTATTCTTCATTACAAAAAGACTGGCCAATTACCAGAAGACCCGGCAGAAGCAAAATATGTTAAGGCTCGTGACAAATGGTTCGAAGTTTGGGACGAGACATTGTACAAGAAATCGTATGATCGTCCTTTGTTGAAATGTATTACCAGGGAAGATGGTCTTGAGGTATTGAAGGATTTGCACGAGGGGATTTGTGCATCACACATTGGCGGCCAAGCCTTGGCTGAAAAGGCACGAAGAACTGGCTATTTCTGGCCAACGTTGAATGCTGATGCCGTGGCTTATGCAAAAAAATGTGATAGCTGTCAGAAGCATGGTCATCTCTTTAAAAGGCCATCAAATTTTCTAACACCAATTCTAACTCCTTTGCCATTCGCCAAGTGGGGGATGGACATCCTAGGCCCTTTTCCCATGGTGGCCGGACAGAGAAAATTTGTTATTGTGGCTGTTGACTATTTTTCCAAGTGGGTAGAGGCTGAGGCCGTTAGGAGTATAAAGACGAATGATGTAAAAAGGTTCATCTGGAAGAACGTCATAACACGATTTGGGATGCCCCAGTCGATTGTGTTCGACAACGGCCCACAGTTTGAGACTCCTAAACTGAAAGATTGGCTATCAGAAAGGGAGATTAAGTCCCACTTTGCTTCTGTTGCACATCCACAAGCAAACGGCCAGGTAAAAGCTTTTAATAAGATTATTTCGGAAGGTATAAAGAAGAAGTTAGAAAACGCCAAATGCTTTTGGGTGGAAGAACTCCAACTGGTCCTTTGGTCCATCAGAACCACAGCCAATAATTCAACAGGGGAGACGCCTTTCATGCTGGTCTATGGAACAGAAGCTGTCCTACCCATTGAGATTGAAGAACCCACCCTCCGCGTCATGTTATACTCAGAAGAGACTAATTGGGCGGCGATGCGCTTGGCATTGGACAAATTGCCTGAAGTCCGAGGTAATGCTCTTCTGAGGATGGAATTGTACAAGCTACGCATGGCTAGGGAATTCAACAAACGGGTAACCAGACGACCTCTCAAAATAGGGGATCTGGTTCTTCGTAAGATGGAGGCAGTTGGACGTGCAAAGGAACTCGGTAAGCTAACCCCGAACTGGGAAGGTCCGTATTTGGTGGTTGAAGAGGTTCGCAGCGGCACTTTTAAGCTTCAAGACTTAGATGGACGACCCATACCAAGAACTTGGAATTCCGATAATCTGAAGAAATACAATGTCTAAGGAAGTTTGTAGGTTTTTACATTTTACAAACGAAGTGCTACGGCACAGAAAAATCATTTAGCAATGTATTCTATGTATCTTAGCTTAGGCTAAGCAAACTTCACATTAATACATTCTAAATTCTGGTCTATAGTCTGAACTGCTCCTTTATGTATGGCTTATTTGATTAGTTAGTAACGTCCAGTCACATCGTCATTAAGGGGCATTTTATTATCCACAGCCATCTTGGGGCATTTTTCCATAGATGGACAAAAGATGGTTACTAGATAATAAACCATAAAGGTCCATTATGCAAGACAGATATTACTTCCTAAAGGAAGACGTCTGCAAAAATCATCATAATCTGTTCAAGATATAACTGATGAACAAAGACTTCTTGATTAAAAGTTCTTTAACCAGAAGCAATCGTTTAAAACCAAGTTCATAGAAACTTGAAAGATAGACGAACACCGCTTCCTAAAGGAAGCCGGCTAGAGAGACGTCTTCCCTTAGTAAAGGAAAGCTCCGTCATAATACCTAATATTACACAAAGGTATTATTTCTTAAAAGAAACCGGCCCAAAATGAGACGTCTTAGTAAAGAAGGTCTCGTTACTTACACAAAGGATGGACTAGACTTCCTTCCTACGATGTCTTCGTCTAGGAATAGACCAAGAGGCATCCTATGAAGGGGGGCATACAGTACCTCGTCCAGCAAGGAAAGAACAATCCTCGGACGTCTTTAAATCTTACAAGGATGCAAAACAAGGTTAATTCAAAAAGGAATACGTCATTGATTAATCCTCGGACGTCCACCCTCGAACATAACTTGGATTTTAACCAATAGTTGGTTCATGAAGGAAAACGTCCAAGACGTCTGGACCCTTGGACGTCTTCCCTTGAACATAATTTCGTATTTAACCAATTGATTCGTAAAGGAAAACGTCCAAGATGTCTGTCTCCTTAGACGTCTTTCCTTGAACGTAATCTGGTTTTTACCCAATCATTGGTTCGTGAAGGAAAACGTCCAAGACGTCTGGATCCTTGGACGTATTCCCTTGAACATGACTTGGTATTTAACCAATATTTGGTTACTGAATACCATTCTTGGATGTCTTCCTCATCATGTTGACAACATTCCTGATTCATTAACTTGGTCATTCTTTAACTAAGCAGTAAGAAATTAGAGAAGGGACCAGAAAAGAGAGTTATAAACCATTGTATATTAACTACTTCTGGACGAGTTTGGACTGCAAAAGTACAAAGCAGGTTTACAGGTTTATCAACCAAGTCTAGAACAAAAAGAAACTACTTCTGGACGAGTTTGGACTGCAAAAGTACAAAGCAGGTTTACAGGTTTATCAATCAAGCATAGAACTAACAAGCTGCTTCAGGACGAGCTTGGACTGCTAAAGCTCAATAAGTTTACAAGATCGTCATCCCGGTCTAAAACCAAGTATAGCTGATCTACAAAAATACTAAGACAATTACAAAGCAACAATTGACAGCAAGAGGAGCATCCTGATCTGGTTGTGGGCCAAGACTCTAATGACAGTTGCATACTTCTTCAACTTGTCAAGCTGAGCCTGAATATCTTTCCTGCCCTCTTCACTGTCATACTTCTTAGAGTACTTGGTGAAAGCCTTCTTCTTAGGCTTGCACCAGTTACTCGTCAGGAGTACCTTCCATATCTTTCTCTGTGTCCGCAGGCATTTCCAAGTTTGCATCAGCTGTGGCATTAGGTTCTATGTATTGCTCCCCGTCAGAATCAATAAATACTGGGGGTTTCTCATTGAGCAGCCAAGCCTTGGAGCATTCCTCCTGGAACAGAAGTCTTCTCTCAAATCGGGGCACCTCTTCGGAGTCAACTAGCATGTCGAAGGCTTTGAGGGCCCATTCCTTAGCCTGGTTTTCAGCGTCAGAAAATGTTTTGACGGCCTCCTCAAAGTCACGTTCCCTCAAGAGCTTTTGACGAGCCACCTCAGCTGTAAGCCCCACAATGGCCTGATGGAACAGGGCTGCGGTAATGAGAGCAGACCTCTTTTCCTCCTCGATGGGCTGAGTTGCTGAGTCAAGCCGACTTCTCAGCCGATCCACCTCTGCTTGCAAGCTACCCTGGCTCATCATCAGGCGCTTATTCATATTATCCATATCAGCCGCCTGTTTTTCCATGGCTCTTACAGTTTGAGCATGCTCCAAGTTCAGGGTTGCCAGCTCCAAAATGGACTTGTCCCCGGCATCAGTTACCTGATGGACGAGCCTCCTATTCTCTTTACGGAGGTCCCTGATATAATCCTCGGCCATCAGAGAACGGGCAAAAGCCTAAAAAAGTGAAAAGTTAGATGGTGGGATAATAAACAAGATATGTTAAGTATATAAAAAAGATAGTAGGTGGCACTCACCTCAGCAGTCAGCTGGGTTATGTAACCCACATGGCCGGCAGCAGCTCCCCTCAAACCCTTGACATGAGGTTCAGGGAAAGCATCAAAAACTTCACGCTTTACCTGTTCCCTTTCCATTTTTGAGTACTTGGCAAAGGAGGGGAAAGGCTCATCAGGATAATCCTCGTCCTCAGGACCCTCAGCCATTGGCCCTTTTCCCTTATCTGTAACGAGTGGAGGATTAGACATACGGATAGGAAGAATAAGTGTTTGTGGGTTGGACGGGCTCTGTGATCGTCCCCCAATTCTCAGTGTTCTGACCACGTTTGGAGAATAAGACTCACCAGAAGACAAAGACCTACCACGGTAGGCCGGGGGCATTTGACTTTCCAGCCGAGCTGCAGCTCCACTGTAAGCCGAGACTTGGGGGGTTGCCGCGTCCGGGTCCCCCACTTCAACAACGTCAAGCATATCAGCCGCGTCCGGCTGAATGGATAAATCACCTAAGGGGAGAATTTCCCCCTCGTTTGAAACAAAAGGGGTGGAGGAGACTTCCACTCCCTTAACCTTACCTCCGTCAGAAGGACGAGGTACTCTGGTAACCAGCTGGCTAACAGGAACAGCTTTCAAAGCCTGCGACATACTAGAAGTTGTACTTTTCTTCTTGAAAGTACTCTTGCTCTTCTTTGCCAGAGATTTCTCTTCGGCAGGAGTGGATGCAGCTCTTTTCCTGGCTGCGGGCACCGTACTGGCAGGCTTAGACGAAGCTTTGTCTGCAGCCTTGGCAGTGGGGGCTTTTGACTAAAAAAAAAAAACAAAAATTTATTAGTACACATTGCTTGCAGAAGGAAACCGTCCGAAATATTATTGAATGACATGTATTCAGATTCCTTAAGACCCAGTGATTCATCAAGGAAGACGTCCTAGGCTAGAAAGCTTGGACGTTCTCCTGATTATTGAACAACGGGCACAAAGAGATCCAAACTGATCCATAAAGGAACACGTCCAAGAATTTACTACTTGGACGCCTTCCTTCTCATAAGAGTTAGTTGAACAATTTCTTCAAAGAAGGAAAACGTCCTAGGATTTACTACCTGGACGCCTTCCTTCTCATAAGAATTAATTAATGAACTTCTTCAAAGAAGGAAAACGTCCAAGGATTTACTACCTGGACGCCTTCCTTCTCATAAGAGTTGACGAACAATTTCTTCAAAGAAGGAAAACGTCCAAGGATTTACTACCTGGACGCCTTCCTTCTCATAAGAGTTAATTGACGAACAATTTCTTCAAAGAAGGAAAACGTCCAAGGATTTACTACCTGGACGCCTTCCTTCTCATAAGAGTTAATTGATGTACAATTTCTTCAAAGGAAAACGTCCAAGGATTTACTACCTGGACGCCTTCCTTCTCATAGTTGATAAACAATTTCTTCAAAGGAAATCGTCTAAGGAGTGAAATCCTAGACGCCTTCCTTCCAATATCAAATAGTTCAAACGCAATTTGTTCACTGAAGGAAAACGTCCAAGGATTTCCTACCTGGACGCCTTCCCATTCAGATCAAATAGTTCAAACACAATTTGTTCACTTAAGGAAAACGTCTATAGATTGAATAACTGGACGCCTTCCTTTTCAGAACAATTTGTCTTTAGACAATTTGTTCAATAAAGAAAAACGTCCAAATTGAATACCCGGACGCCCTCCTTTTACAAGTAATATTGGGTTGAAAGTTTGAAAAGAATTAGAAGTGGCTGTCTTACCAGGGTGGTGCCCCGTTTCTCGGCAGGCTTCTTGGCCGCCTCCATGCGCAGCTTATGGGCAAAGCGAGCTGGATCCATTTCGCCTCTCTGAGAGCGAGTCAACAATGATCTGGCTTCCTCTGGAAAACAAACAATAAAAACAAAGTGAGACAAGGACATAATGATGGAGCAGAGGAGAATTATAAAAATTGGATTACCTTTATCCTCGCCTAACCAAAGTCCAGCGGCCACTAAAAATTTGTTACTATAAAATCTCTCCTTGAAAGGTATCCATCCGGCAGGGCCTTTGATGGTTGGACGATCCTCCTTTTTATACTCCACCACTTTGAAGTGGTCAACCACCATGTCGCCAAATTTATTCTCCAGGCCCAGGAGGGGAGCTCCACGTCCAGTATGGGTAACCGCACGACTACGGTACCTATAACGTTTGGCTGTTTCCTCGTCGGGGGCCCGGAGATAAAGGAAGTGAGACTTCCAGCCATGCATCTTTGACGACTTACCCCAAGCCGTCATAAAGCCAGTCCGATTACATATACTAAACCAAGAGCCATCCACCGTCTTAGGCATCTTGGATAAATAGTGCATGTGAGTGAAGGCGGCTAAAGAAAGGGGATAACCTTTAAGCTCACAGTTAGCTATAAAGGTCAGGACGTTGTGCCATGCATTGGGAGCCAGTTGACTTTGGCCGAGGTTATAATGACGCAGTATCTCCTCTATGAAAGGGTGAAGGGGAATCCTAAGACCACAATCTAAGGCCAGTTTATAAACAGGAAATTGGCCGTATTTGGCGTCAAGAACGGTTTGCCCCTTAGAAGGAATGACAAACTCATAGTCTGTTATGGGAATAGCTGCCCATAAATGATAGGGATCAGTTCCAAGCTTCTTTATCCAAGCCCTATCTATCTTTATGGTCCCAGGGTCCGCTAAGTCTCCTAGGGTTCTGCGAATTTCAGATGGAGTGGGTGAAGCACTTCCCTCGTCCTCACTATCTCCCTCGTCCTCCTCCTCAGCTTCCTCTGCATCATCCCCTTAGGCTTCGTCATCAACCTCCACCTCATCAACAAGCTCCTCATCCTCATCATCATCATATAAAAGAGGGTTCTCTTCCTGAAGCCCAGACGGCCCTACCACGGACGGTTCTGGGTCAGAATAGGGTCGACTTTGTTCACCTAGCTGTATATCATCCCCATAGGGAGATCGTTCTGGAATCTCAGTAGGGCCCCTTTGTGGGCCTCGACCAGTTGATTCCTCCATTTCTGAGCTAGAGGTTGGAAGGATTAGCTGGCGTCTTAAACGAGCAGTTTGCTTGACGCGCGCCAGAATACCCTGCACAGGCAGAGACTGGGACGTCGGACAAGGTTGATGGGCATAAAAATACACAAAGGGACCGCCTAAAAAAGGTCCAACTCTAGAAGAACTCGAGGATGTTTGGAGTTTATTTCTAGGGCCTAGACACTCTCTCGGACGGCCAAGGGTGTTGGACGAGGATGAGGATTCCATTTATTTATAAAGAATAAATGAATAAATAAAAGAATGGAAGGAGGAAAGATACCTGACGAGCTTTGACAGGTGGGCTGAAGACAGATGAACGTTGAACAAAAGCGGCTCTTCGGACGATCTGTGCTTCTCTCTAAAAATATCTCTCTCTCTAGAATGCTCTCAAAACTCTGAAAACAGAAAGTGAGGAAATGAAGAGGAGGGGGATATTTATAGGAGGGTAAAAAGACCTCTCTCCTCCCACAGTAATTTTACACGTGTCACCTTGTGAGAGGGGCACGTCAGCATCCCACATCATTTGATTGGCCCTTTCTTTCGGTACAATTGGACTTACTTCAGTAAAACTAGAATTATTACTACTGATAAAAGGAAATATATCAGTATTGGATTCAGATACCTTCCCTTTTAGGGGCAAATGTTGTAACATATTTAAAGAGGACACGTGGCCCAGTCAGGGATCGCCACGTGGCCCAATGAATCGGTGACACGTGGCTCACCCCCTCATCCACACGTGGCAGCATGTTATGGGGAGCTAATGATATCATCAATTCTGCAAACAAGAGGCCCAACTATTCCCTAAAAGAGGGAATAATCAGCCCAAATTCCCTAAAAAGGAAGAAAGTGATTGGATAAAAGGCTCAGAACAATCAGACCATGACAAGTGTCGCTCTCCCATTGCCTAACCAATCACATTCCTTCATCCTAGGGTGCTCTTTTCTATACATAGATACTATAAATAGTCTCTCATAATCAGGTGAAAGGTACACAACAACTCTCTCTTAAACTTACTCTGTCAAAATTCATACCCAGCTATTATCTATTGAACACTGACTTAAGCATCGGAGAGGGAATCAAACCCAAACCTCCGGTTTGGTTTTCCCCTTTTGCAGGTTCGGGAACGAAGCAACATCTCAGCACAAGCCTCCCAATATCAACCCTACACCTGTCCATCATCAGGACAAATACCGTATTCTTCAAGTTTACATAAAACAATGCCTAATTTATTTATGGTTATTTTATAACAAGTTTTAAAATATAATAAAAGTTTGGAAAAAAATTATTAGATAAGAAATTTTTAAAAATTTAAATTAGAAAACGTTCAAAAAAGTAAGTAAAACTCTGAATAACATAAATTTATGAAAAATAAGTTGATTAGGATAAATCCTTACTTTGTCTCTATTCGTTTGTAATAGTTTTAATTTTCACTCTTAGGAATGCACACTTTGAGATTAAAACTTTTATTAACATTAACAATATCTCACTTCTTTTTCATGTCACATAAGTGTTGGCAACATTTTTTTTTCTTCCATTAATTTCAATCGTCAGGATACTATTTTGAAATTTTGAATGAGATCCATCATATTACTTCAATATCACTTCAAGACCACTAATGAAGATTATAATTACAAATGTTAAAGGAAAAATTAACTGAAATAATCCCAATTATAATCATTCTGCTCAAAATAATCCCAACTATGAGTTATTCCTGAATAATCCAAACTATTGGGGGTACCTTCTCAAAATAATCCAAATTAAACTCTTAATTTTACTATGTATAATAGTCCCAAAATGGATCATTGAAGGAAAGAAAAATAAAGTTTGGATTATTTTGGAAAGGTACCCCCTAATAGTTTAGATTATTCTAGAATAACTCATAGTTGGGATTATTCTGAGTGGAACGGATATAATTGGGATTATTCTAGTCAAATTTTCCAATTTTAAGGTATAATTGACTAATTACAAAGCTGTACATAGTCTGTCTCTGATATATAGTACAAATTTCATGCAGCCACTCCTATACAATTTATGAAAATTTAAAGGATGAATTGCTTGAAATTGGCTTAAGAAGCTATAGCACCGGGCTAGCTCAAGGACGGGTTAAATCCAGAAAAGTGACAAACCCGAGTGATCACAATTAATTAGTTTCCCAAGCCGAAGGACAGTTTTTTTTAGAATGGTTGCTTCCATTAAGACGCTAGAGAAACGTTTTATTGAATACGCTAGTAGCCTTGAGGCCTCTAAAGAGATATCTTATCATTATTGCAGATCTGCTTATCATCGTCATCCTACATATTGTCATTGTAGATCATCAGTTAGACAGAGGATACTGCTCATGCACGATACCTAGTATGATCATTGCAGATCTTTCCATTCTCATCTGCAGATCCTTGGCTCAAACAGAGGATTTTGTCCTTTATTGTGTGCAATTCCTCATACCAAACAGAGGATCTTGCCCCTTATTACCATCATTACAGATCCTAGTCTTAGACGGAGGATCCTTCCCATTTTCGTTGAAGACTCAAGCATACCTCGAAGCCGCTAGAGAGATATATCTGTTGGAGTTTGTGAGAAGAGTAATACAAAAACTCTTGAGTTGCTTCAAAAGAATATGAAGAGTTGGGGATCCCATATAGGAAGAATAAGAGGTGAGTGGTGAGTTTATTAATAGTTATGTTCCTAGTATCTATTGAGTTGGTGACTTGGTAGGCTTTTGTGGTTGGGCTCTTGATTGGGCTAGTCCGCGCGCCGCCGCCCGGACCGGACCGGGTTGGGGCGTGGGCCATGGGCCTTGGGCTTTGGGCTTTGGGCTTTGGGCTTTGAGAAATAACTTAACTTAACTAAATTTTTACTGGAAAAATCTGTCATCCTTTTATGACTGTTATGGAATCAGTCAATTCCTTGATCCACTCCTTAATTGACTGCTTCCACTAGCCGTTAGTGGGCAGTTTCCATTACCCATTAATTACCGTTTTTAACACGGTTTTAGGGGTCAGTTTTCCCTTCTTCTGTCCCTATATATACCCCAATCCTGGCACAGTTTTTGACACAGAAAATTATCCTCTCATACTTCTAGTTGTTTATCTCTCAAATACTGGGCAATATTAAGAGCGTTCTCAAACTGTCTCTCTGTACTTCACCGGCGAGTCAGTGTTGTGTTAACCCTGGAGGTTGGTTTGCCACGAGTCTGTGTGTTCGTAGCGGGGCAATTTCAACTTTAGGGCAGTGATCATATCACGGCACATCAATTTCACAGATAAGTTTTGTATTCTACCAGTCATACTTCCTACAATCTAAAGTTGAAATTTTTCCGTTTATTATACTGTTATTATGGCTGGTATTCCTGTTGCTGTTCCTCTTAATTCTGTCAACCCCTTTGTTCCTGATATGTCGAAATTAGACCCTTTGGATGGAAAAAATTATATTATGTGGTCTGATAAAATGGAATTCTTTTTAGGCCAAATTGGGGTAGATTACTGCTTAACTATTGATGCTGCTCCTGTTGACGCAGTTAGGGATTTTGAGAAAGATAATAAGACATGTAGGGGAATGTTATTGCATTATATGACTGCTCCTTTATATATGATTTATAGTAAGTCGAAAAAGGCAAAGGATATTTGGGATGCACTTAAGGTTAAGTATGGACTAGATGATTTTGGGACTAAGAAATATGCTTGTAGTCGTTGGTTAAAATTTACTATGACTAATGACAAACCTGTTTTAGACCAAGTCCATGAATATGAACATTTGTGTGCTGAACTTGCTGCTGAAAGTATGGTTATTCCTGATTTATTTCAAGCTAATTTCCTTTTAGAGAAACTACCACCCTCTTGGGAGACCTATGTTCACTCTATGAAACATAAGCAAAAAGACTTTACCCTTCAGGAATTAGTTTCCCACATTAAGGTTGAGGAACAAAACCGAATTCAGACTAAAGGAAAGACCGACCATTCTTCCACTTTAGCCAACCTTATTGAGTCTAAAAATTCTGGAAAAGGGAAAAAGGGTAAAAGTCAGAACCATGTTCACGGGACTAGGCAGAATGGTAATGGGTTTAAGGGTAAGAAGCAATTTCAGGGTAACTGCTATGTTTGTGGTAAATTTTGACATGCTGCTAGGGATTGTAGAAACAAACAGGCTTCTTCAAATGCTGCTGTCACCAAACCAAAAGACAACAAAGCACAAGTCAACCTTGCTGAAGATGACATTATTGCTGCTGTGGTATCCGAGGTGAACCTGATAAGCAACATTTCTGAATGGGTCGTGGACACTGGAGCTACCCGCCACATCTGCTCAAGCAAGGAAATGTTCCAGACTTATGATAAAGTTTCAGAAGGAGAATGTGTCTTCATGGGAAACTCAAGCACTGTGAGTGTGTTAGGCAAAGGAAAGGTTTTTCTAAAGTTAACCTCTGGAAAAACCATTGCTTTGCAAAATGTCTTGCATGTTCCTGATATCCGCAGAAACCTCATATCTGGTGCACTTTTAAACAAGGCTGGAATTAAATTAACTTTTGAATCTGACAGACTTGTATTAACCAGAAATGGTGATTTTGTGGGTAAAGGATTTTGTAATGCTGGACTCTTTGTTTTGGATGTAATTTCTGATAATAAAATTTCTACTGCTTCCATTTATATTGCTGAGTATGTTTCTTTATGGCATTCTAGACTAGGTCATGTGAATGTTGCATCCATTTAAAGGCTAAAACGACTTAGTCTTATTTCTGACTTTAGCAATACCTCTTTTGACAAATGTGAAGTATGTGTAGAGGCCAAACACCCTAAGAAAGCATTCAACAAGAGTGTTTCTCGTTCCTCTACCTTATTAGAACTAGTCCATAGTGACTTAGGTGACTTTAAGAACTCTATGAGTAGGGGAGGGAAGAGATATTATATTACATTTGTTGATGACTTCTCACGTTATACTAAGGTCTACTTGTTAAGTACGAAAGATGAGGCTGAAGAGAAATTTCTTATCTATAAAGCCGAAGTAGAAAACCAGTTAGACCTTAAGATAAAGAGAGTGAGATCAGATAGGGGTGGAGAATATGATGGACTTCCACTTAAGAAATTTTGTGAATCTAATGGGATCATACATGAGGTTACAGCTCCCTATACACCTGAACAAAATGGAATAGCTGAGCGGAAAAACAGAACTCTTAAGGATATGATGAATGCTATGCTTATAAGTTCAGGGATGCCTACTAACATGTGGGGGGAGGCAATTCTTTCTGCTTGCTATGTGCTTAACCGAGTTCCCCATAAGAAGTTAGATAAGACTCCCTATGAATCACTAGTAAAAAAACCTTTATTTGCTGCTTCATATTTTATGTCATTTGCTGCTCATTTCTATTATGCAGCAATTAGAGGTGTAGCAAATAGAACATTTCTATTTGCTGCTCAGTAAAGAATAGGAGCCAAAAGGAACCTTTTTGCTGCTATTTCAATAGCAGCAATAAGAATATTTCACATCCATAAAAATCTCTTCTATTTGCTGCTATATTTTTCAAGAAAAGCAGCAATTAGAAACACCTTTTTTCATAATAAAACACAACCGATTTTTTTTATTACTATTATTATTACAATTATTTTTATTATAACAATAATAACATTAACAAAAACAACACAATAACTATAATTAGCCACAAGATGCAGTAAAAATTTCGGCAGAACTTCCTCTAAAAATAAAGGTACCCTTAAATTTATCAAAACCTGTAATCATATTATCCGTAACCATACAGCCAAAACAAAACCAATCGTTGGTCGGATCGGTTCGGTCAAAATGATTCGTGCATCCGAACAAAATATAGAACATCAAGTAATTTAAGTCTAACCTATATACACTAATACACTACCAGCAGCAACGCACCACCGTACCAGCAGCAAGGGCAGCAGCAGGAGGCAGGAAGGGGCAGCAGCAGGAGGCAGCAACGCGCAGCAGCAGCAGCAGGAGGCAGCAGCAGCAGGGCAGCAACAGCAAATAGGCAGCAACATCAACTAAACAGCAGCAGGGCAGCGGCAGCAACACGACCCCAACCGCAAATCGGCAGCAACAGCAACTAAACAGCATCATGGCACATACATTACAAGTATTAAAAAGTTTTACATTATACATAAATATATAATGATTTATACAAAATCCTCTTTTTTAGATCAAAAAGTTTAGTACTAATTACTTCATAAACGCAATGATTAACACTTTATAAACAATATAGTAGTAGTAGTCCAACAAATGAAGGTATGTTGAATAAGGGAGATTCCAAAACAGTGGGTTGGCTTTTAAAGATCTCCTCTTGATCCTTATAATTCAACAAAAGTCTTTGTTCATCCCCCCATATCCTAATGCCTCTTAATACCGAGATGTACCAACCAGATTGTAATCTGATCTTCTCTTTTCCATTCAGATTATATTCTTCTAAAAATATAAGAAAAACAACATGATTAGTGGTGGGTCCAACTTAATTAATTGTTTAGAAGTTCTTTAATCTCTCCCTCGTAGGTATTTGTGCACTTACACACATGTGCGTATAAAGGCAGATAATCTGATAAGTTCAATTGAACACACAAAGCAAAAAGAAGTTCAATTGAACACAGCCTAAGAGGTGAAAGACTGCAGAATGTTATTGAATGGTTAGGACAAAAGGAATGCATTTTTATCGTCAAGCCTAGCATAAGTCGAACAATTAGTAGATACTAGGGAGCGGTCCAAGATGAGTGTCCTGTTAAACATAGCTCAAGAGTTGGTTCATCATATTTCTATGAACTTGCATTACACTTGATTACTACTCTTGTAGCTGACTAAGCTGAGCTCATCTTTCCTATCCTGCACCTGCAATTACCTGCCTTCCCTTATAACTAATTGTGATTGGTTTGTTATCCTGACCTGTATAAGAGGTTGAAAGCTGATGAATGACGCCTTCATATTCACAGGCATTTAAGGAATGTAAACATATATTTCTACCATGGTCGTCTCAATCTCTTAATACCACAGACTTGTTAGGTTTCTTCACATATGTAAATTCGACACAAATTTCACATTTATCAAGTTTAATATCCACCATATTAGAGATCAAATGTTTTTTTCTTCAAATGCTTGAGTGAACTCTACTGAAGTCGCCTAATTGGTCATGCCATAGATCAATTTACTAAGCGATATAAGCAGAGGAGAAATCTTATTAATAGTTGAAGTGAGTAAAACATCCAAAACAAATACCTCCTCATTAAGAAAACCAGGAAATGTATCAAAGCATTAACAGAAAAAGGCTAAGAACGGAAAATGGCTAAGAACCCATTAACAGAAAAAGGCTAAGAACCCATAATTAAGGAGGTTGAAGACAAAGGGAGCAATGTATCAAAGCATTAACAGAAAAAAGGCTAAGAACCCATTAACAGAAACTCATATTTCAAAGCATCCACCAAAAACTAAGCAGCACCCAATGCTTAAATCAGCAGAAAAATAAAAAAGACTTCATCTTAGCATCAAATTAGAGCAGAAACAACACCAAACTTACCACTTAATATGCTTATGTATTCCAATCCAATTCAATTAGAAACAGACGAAATTTATTTACAATTAAAAAGCACATAATTATCAAATTCAACAAAGCAAATTAAACCTTAAATTATCGAATCCAAAACCCAAGCAAAAAGATTGAATGAGAAAGAACAAACCTTAAATAATCGAAATCCTTTGTTTGCTTGAGCGAATTCCAACTGAGAGCACAGAGAGCAGAGAAATCCAATTATACGGTTGAATATGAGAGCACAGAGAGCAGAGATAACTATCGAAGCTTTATGAGTGAATTGCAACCCAGAATAAACAAAATATAATGGTTGAACAGGGAAGAAGATAAGTATCCAATAACATCTTTGAGCGACTTTTTCGTGAATTGGTTAGGACGATTTAGTGGGATTGAGTTGAGGGAGTTCGTGTGTTGTGGGAGTTCTGGGAGGGAGATGAATCAATCTTGCCGCCTCTTTCTTTTTCACTTTTTAATTTGCTTAACTGATGATCTTTTTTTTTAGAGAAACTACTAATCTTTCTTTACAATTGTAATTTAGTTTATTATTATATATTTTTCTAAATTATTTAAATTGTCTATTGGCTGCACCACACTCATTTAACTTGAAGCAATTAAAACAAAATATTTTCTTGTAAATTTTTTATATTATTTAATTGATTGTATTGGCTGCACAACTTAGATTAAAATTACAGCGAATAGAACGAATTTTTCTTATTGCTGCATATTATTCTTTAATGTTGCAGCAAATGAAATGTTTTTTGCTGCCATCGCCTAAAATAGCAGCAATTAGGGGGCAGCAAATAGAACTGTTTTTACTAGTGAATTGTGGAAAGGTTTTAAACCTAATTTGGATTACCTTAAAGTGTGGGGGTGCTTGGGAAAAATAGGACTTCCTGACTTTCAAAGGAGTAAGATTGGACCTAAGACTGTTGATGGAATCTTTATTGGATATGCTTCTAACAGTGCTGCATATAGACTTATTCTTAAGGATGCTTCTGGCTTTGGTCCTATTAGAGAGTCAAGGGATGTATAATTCTTTGAGCATATTTTTCCTATTAAAGTTAGTGTACAATCATGTTTGCCTGTTGCATCTTCCTCTACTTTGCATCATAACATTGCATCATCTAGTGAGACTTTAGAACCTAGAAGGAGTAAAAGAACTAGAACTGAGACTAGTTATGGACCTGACTTCATTACTTCCTTCCTAGCTGAAAAAGGATTTCTAGATGAGCAAAGAGTAAGTGCTTTCATTATTAGAAGAGAACCCTAGAACTTTTGGGGAGGCCACGAGATCTGTTGACTCTAGTTTTTGGATGGAGGCTATTAACAGTGAAATAGAGTCTATTATGAGTAACAACACATGGATTTTGACTGACCTTCCTAGGGGTTGTAAGGCTTTGAATAGTAAGTGGATTTTTACTAAGAAGTGCAAGCCTGATGGGACATTAGACAAGTATAAAGCTAGACTTGTGGTTGGAGGACATCACCAAAAGAAAGGTCTAGACTTTTTTGACACTTATTCACCAGTGACCAAGGTAGCCACTATTAGAGCATTAATTGCACTTGCATCTATTCATGATCTTGTTGTGCATCAAATGGATGTGAAAACTGCTTTTTTGAATGGTGAGCTAAATGAAGAGATCTATATGAAGCAACCTGAAGGATGTGTTGTTCCTGGTCAAGAGGACAAGGTATGCAAGCTCATTAGATCTTTGTATGGTTTAAAACAAGCACCAAAACAATGGTATGATAAATTTCATCAAACTATTACTTCAAATGGTTTTTTAGTAAATGATTCTGATGCTTGTGTTTATTCCAAAACAGATGGTATTGGTTATGTTTTCATATGTCTATGTGTGGATGATATGTTGATTTTTGGAACCAATATAGACATAGTGAATGCAACTAAAAGTTTCCTAAATTCGTGTTTTGAAATGAAGGATTTAGGAGAGGCTGATGTTATTCTTGGGATAAAGATTACTAGAACGTCATATGGAATATCTTTAAATCAATCTCATTATATTGAGAAAATTTTAAAGAAGTTTGATCAATATGATTGTGTTCCTATGAAAACTCCATATGATTCTAGTATTCATTTGAAAAAGAATAAAGGAGATAGTATATCACAAGAACAATATGCTAAAATTATTGGTAGTGTAATGTTCTTGATGAACTATACTAGACCGGATATAGCTTATGCTGTTAGTAGATTGAGTAGGTATACTCACAATCCTAATCAGGAGCATTGGGGTGCTTTGATTAGATTGTTGAAGTATTTAAAAGGCACTATCAATTGGGGTTTGCATTATCAAAGAACACCTTGTGTTCTAGAAGGATATTGTGATGCTAATTGGGTGTTTGATAATGATGAGATTCAATCTACTAGTGGATTTGTTTTTACTCTAGCTGGTGGAGCTATATCATGGAAATCATCAAAGCAAACTTGTATTGCCAAATCTACTATGGAATCTGAATTTATTGCTTTAGAATTGGCAGGACAGGAAGCTGAATGGTTAAGGAGTTTGCTAGCTGATATTCCATTGTGGGGGAAGCCAGCTCCATCAGTTTCAATGCGGTGTGACTCACAAGCTGCAATTGGGGTCGCGAATAATCAAGCGTATAATGGAAAGAGGAGGCATATTCGCTTGAGGCATGCTATAGTTAGAAATCTAATTAGAAATAATGTAATTTCACTCGAGTTTGTAAAGTCAGAGAGGAATATTGCAGATCCTCTCACCAAAGGCCTTTGTAGAAAAATGGTGCTAGAGTCGGCACAAGGAATGGGTTTAAAGCCTATTGTGGAGTGAATTATGATGGATACCCTTCTTAGAAAGTTTCTAAGTTCAAGGGTCAAACTAAGTCATAAAAGAACTCAAGTAGTAGATACTACTACCATTCCTATATTAATAAAAGTGATGTAGTATTTGTTTTTTACTGTAAAATGTGTAAGGATGAGTAAAATACTCTTAATAAGTTCATAGCCTTGATAAGGTGGTTTGAAACAGTACAAACTTGATGAACTTACCTATGTGAATGTGGGGGTTACGCCCAATCCCCTATGAGATCCCTAAGGCTTAGGATCTCTAGAGCATTCATGAAAATCCAGGTATTGTGGGGCACTTATATATATATCGCGAGAACGTTTCTTATTTTGAAAAAGGTTTAGTGCGCAAGTATTGATTATGAACTCCGTAGAAGGTTCAAAGAGAAATCTACCTAATACGACAATATGACATACTTGTATGCACTGGGTATCAATTCAAGTCTCTAAGACATTGATGCTTACAAAACTAAGTATCTATTGCCCAAATCTTCTTTTTCAGCACCGTTTCTTTCTGTCTCTTCTTTTGAATCATGTGGGGGATTGTTGGAGTTTGTGAGAAGAGTAATACAAAAACTCTTGAGTTGCTTCAAAAGAATATGAAGAGTTGGGGATCCCATATAGGAAGAATAAGAGGTGAGTGGTGAGTTTATTAATAGTTATGTTCCTAGTATCTATTGAGTTGGTGACTTGGTAGGCTTTTGTGGTTGGGCTCTTGATTGGGCTAGTCCACACGCGCGCGCGCCGCCGCCTCCCGCCCGGACCGGACCGGGTCGGGGCGTGTGCCGTGGGCTTTGGGCTTTGGGAAATAACTTAACTTAACTAAATTTTTACTGGAAAAATCTGTCATCCTTTTATGACTGTTATGGAATCAGTCAATTCCTTGATCCACTCCTTAATTGACTGCTTCCACTAGCCGTTAGTGGGCAGTTTCCATTACCCATTAATTACCGTTTTTAACACGGTTTTAGGGGTCAGTTTTCCCTTCTTCTGTCCCTATATATACCTCCTTCCTGGCACAGTTTTTGACACAGAAAATTATCCTCTCATACTTCTCTTTGTTTATCTCTCAAATACTGGGCAATATTAAGAGCGTTCTCAAACTGTCTCTTTGTACTTCACCGGCGAGTCAGTGTTGTGTTAACCCTGGAGGTTGGTTTGCCACTAGTCCGTGTGTTCGTAGCGGGGCAATTTCAAGATCATATCACGACACAACAATTTCACAGATAAGTTTTGTATTCTACCAGTCATACTTCCTACAATATCGTTGAAGACTCTAGCAAACGTGAAGCCGGTAGAGATATATTATTTTATTGAAGACTCCAGCATGTCCAAAAGTTGATGGAGAGATATCTTATTAATAAGTCTAGTGATGTTTTATTGAAGACTCTAGCAGGCCTTAAAGCCACTAGAGAGATATTTTAATATTATTGCAAATCCTCAACCAAACAGAGGATGATGCTTATTATTATTACTGATTTGCCAATTATCATCATTGCAGGTTTGCCTATTACTTTATATTATTGCGTATCCTCAACCAAATTGAGGATGTTGCTCATCATTATTGCAAACCTGTCTATTATAATCATTGCATATATGCCTATTATTATTAGATCCTCAACCAAATGGAGGATGTTGCCTACTATCATCATACTTCCTCCGAGTTTTTAGTTGCGACAATTGAATATTTTATCTCTCACAAATAATATCAATTATTTGTGACTAAAAAAACGGAGGAAGTATAAGATTTGCCTATTATTATTGCATGAATGCAAAACCAGGGGACAAGGATAGATATGGTAGGAAGAAGAAGATAGCAAATAAATAGGATATTTTCTTCCAAAATCTGCTCGAAGAAACGCAAAAAATATAAAGCTAGGGTAGCAGAGTTGAAACAAAAGATATGCAGATTCTCCTAGAAATCTCCAGAGGATGCTATATCTTAGCTCATTAGAGCAGACTCTCAGATACATGAAGAAACATTGCAAATTAAGTGAGGAGATCCCTAAATAGAGGCTACTACACTTCAAATATTCAAGCAAACTCTCAAGCAAGGGAAGTTGCATCTTCTACTACGTGAAAAAATCCCCATATAGAGTATATATACTTCACTTCAAATTATTCGAGCACGCTCCCATACAAGGGAAGTTGCATCTCCTATTATATGACTAGATCCTCAATTAGAGGATGCTGCATCTTAGCTCATTGGAGCAAACATGTGACAAAGGATGTTGGATACCAGATCAGAGGCTTAACCACGCACTATAATATCTAAAGAGGTCATCATAAAGAGACATCTAATGACATGATGGACCAAGAAACTGAGCCCAATATAGTTCGGCTTCAATTGTCGATTACCATTAGAATTAGGGGGGCAAATTGTATGGGTATAAATATCTGCTCTCGAATATACGAAGCAAATAAGAGTTGGCATAGCAAGATTAAAGGGCCAAGCCTTAATGACTAAAGGCCCATGCTCACACCATATATGAACCCTTAGTAGGGCTAAGGTAAATGGATGGAGAATACATTCGCACATGGACACACTCACATGGATAGTCCACATACTTTTCTCTCCCTACATCTACACACACTCTCTAAAATGAGTACCGACTTGAGAGTCGGAGGCCCTGCCCCCGAGAAGCCCCCGGAGGCTCGGGGTTCATTTACAAGTATTTTGCCGGAACTCAGAATCGAACCTACTTATACCCTCAACAAAGAAGTATGACACATTTAGATAAAAACTTTTATAAGACTTCATTTCAAATGATATGTTTTTCTCCATAAAGTTAACTGTCATACCATATTAAAGTGATAATAGATATTGGTATGGAAACATCAAAAATATTTGGGACTATATACGGCTAAATTACAATTCCTCATGTATCCAAACGTGGGCTACATGTCCTCGTCTACGGGAGTATGCAGTCCTTGGGCGGGTTAACCCATATCACATGAGTCACATGACCCACCGTTATTGAATAAATAGAATAATGGGCTACTCTTAATTCGCCCATAAGATGCTTGAATTGGTCCTTTGGTAGAGTGCATCTGAGTTTTTACTTTTCAGAAAGTCCATACTTGTACAAGGGCGCTTTGAGCCTACTCAATTAATGAACAGGTATTGCTCTTTAGAATAGCTAGAAAGTGTGGTAACCCACACTCCCAAAGTGTGCTGGTGGGATTTGATTTCACAATTTCAAGATTGTCACATACAAATTTTATCATCGGACCAAGTATTGCTTGATCCATAGGGCTTATCAAAAAAGAAACTTGTACTCTTGGTACCATTTATTACCACAAAATCTAATACTTATAGTTGGTTCTGCTTAACTTATTTATAAATGTTTCAAAAATTAGTTTTTAAAATATAAGAATCGTTTGAAAAAATTTATTAGATAAGAAAAGCTAAAACAATATTTATAAAAGTTACGGATATAATTGAATCAGAAAATAAATTTTCAGAAAAATAAGAAAAGTTCATAACAACATATCCTTACTTTGTCTCCACTCGTTTGCAATAGTTTTGATTTTCGTTCTTAGAAATGCCACACTCTGACATCAAAATCTTTAATTAACATTTACAATGTCTCTTGTTTTTCTTCTTCTTTTGTTTAAATCATCGAACATGATCAAAATGAATAATATAAAGGCAACACAAGTTTTATGTTCTTTTATTCTTTTTTCCCTCAACCTTTTAGGCCTTCGGGTTCTTGGGCTCTTTGCATCCTGTAGAAGTTGTTTTGATTGACAACTAGATTAAATAAAGTTTAACCGTGGTGATTACTAATCTTATGAAATGATATTCAATGATTTATTATCGTATCGATTTAGCAGAATAACTCATATTTTGAAACAACTAGAATAAGACTTCACATATTTGGTAGGAAAACATTTTCTCATCTTCCTTTATTGTGGTTGTAAGGGTAAATATTTTTTCCTCTTCATTCCTCACCTCTAACTTTTTCCCATCTACCCTCCCAATTCTGATCTATTCCTCTTTTCTCGTCAATGTGTTTTTTTATATATGGGAATAAACAAAATAAAGCTAATCTATGATCGATATTTTTAATTGAAAATATGTTATCCTTGAAAATTGTTTTTCACAGATTATGATATTTCGTCCAACCAAATACTAAAAGCTGGGACAAAGTTTGGCAATGTCTTCTACCACCCAAAGTCAAATTCTTCATCTGGTCTATTTTCTGCGATGCACTCCCTGTCAAAACTGTCCTACACAAAAGAGGAGCGCAAATAAACCAGTACTGCCCCTTTTGCCCTAATATACCTGAAACTTGGTACCATGTTCTGAGACACTATCCAATAGCTCAGGAAGTTTGGCTTTGCTTCAATAAGGTACCCTCTCAGTTCAACATAGACAGTGATGAGATATGGATCATTAATAACCTATTCAATGATCAGGATGACACTGAGGTCACTTGGAACACTAAGTTTGCGATAGGTTGTTGGGAAATCTGGAAGAAAAGGAATGTTTGGGTCTTTCAACAAAAGAACATTAAGGCACAACAGGTGTACCATCAAATCTTGCGCCTTACAACTGACCTTGTGAAAGCAAACACTAATCAAGGGAAGGAAACACTACTGGCAGACATCATAGAAATACACCCCACCCACTGTATGATCAAAGTGGATGCTTCTTTCTTCCCCAATACTTTACAAGTAGGAATAGGGGGAATACTGAGGGATAGTCAGAACCAATGTCAGGTGGCTTTTTACAAAAAAATGAGAAGTAGTGATGCTACTACTGCTGAATTTCAGGCCATCCATGAGACTTTAGATTGGATAGTGGCCCAAAATCTGTGTAATGTTCATATTTTTTCTGACTCCAAAATAGCAGTGGACCACATCACTCACCCTCCTGTGGTTAAAGATTGGTACTGCAATTTGGCTACCATGTGCAGGGATCACCAAGGGAGGAATAGAGCATGGGAGATAGCTACGGTTGGAAGGAACTGCTTGGAGGATGCGGACAAGCTAGCTAAGTGGACGAGGGAACAAGTTTTTGTCTGTAATTTTGGTGTAACAGTGTTCTCTTCTCTCTAAGCAATAGTTGTAAACTTAATGTACCTTTGCTTTTGGATAATTTGCGTGGGGCTTTAGAAGCCAACAGACTACCTCAAACAGTTTTAACTAACAATCCTTGTAATAGCTTATGTAGTTAATTAATATAGTTCCTTCCAACCCCAAAAAAATAAAGCTTCAATCAAAACGACTTAAACATTGGATCTATTGAAGAGAATAATTAAACATATTAATATGTGGAGCATGTAGAGTCACTTGGCAAAATCAAAATTCAGTGTTTTCATGTGACATCAGTGTAGCAGCTTTTTTTTCTTACATTAATTTCAATCTTCAGGACAATAGTTTACAAATTCGAATGAGATCCATCATATTACTTCAAGATCACTAATAAAGATTACAATTACAAAATTTTAAGGTGTAATTGACTAAATACAAAGCTATACATTGTCATTCTCCATATATAGTACAAATTTCATGCAGCCACTTCCAAACATTTCTGAACATCCAATGGATGAAATGCTCGAAATTGGCTTTAGGATCCGTAGCACCGGGCGAGCTCGAGGACAGGTTAACTCCAGAAAAAGTGACAAACCACATCTGAAGCGCATGGGCGTAGATCATCTTGGTGAGAGCTTTTGATCCGAGTGATCGCGTCTAGCTTCCCAAGCCTAAGGACAGTTTCGGTAGAACCCTTGCTGCCATGTCTTGAGCTCTTCTGCCCTAGTGCTGTCAAAATGTGTACAAATAATAGAAGATGCAAATTTTCATCATTTTGTTATGTTATATCATATATTAAAAATAAGAATAATGAGAACTAGAGACATAACGATGTGAATCTATACATGTTCATGTTGGAAATTTGACTAGATTCAATTATTCTAGTTTCTTGATCTAATATTTAAACGTGAACAATCAAATGAATCAATATTACGAAATGGATAGTAAAAGTACCTTAATATCAGGTAATTCACTGACTTGATGGGAATTAACAGTAGCAATACTATGGAGCTTCCATTTTCGTTTCCTCATTGTGGGAAGATGATTTTCTCCTCCTTTGTCTTTCTTAGATTGCTCAAAAAGCTTCTTGCGCTCCTCTGCCCTAAGAGCATGTACAATGGTAAGACTAGCATCTTACTAGTCTTACTATTTTTCTCATTCTCTCTCTTTTCCTCCTTCTTACACCTCATATCACACTAACTCTACACCAACTCATCCTTTTATACTCACAATGGGTGGGTTGGTTTTAATTGGTCTTTCTATTTCACTCTCCTACTTTTACTATACTCCACCATATACTCTTTTTCACATAAAAAATCTTTGTTTTATATAGAGAGTTTAATTATTTTTATTTAGATTTTAATTATTGAGAGTTTAATTATTAATTATATATTTTAATAACTTATATATTTAAAATTTGTTTATCTAAATATGAACTTAAAAATTGCTAATTTAAGTAATATTCACACAAGGCTTGTTTTTTAAAATCTTCACACAACAAACTTTTCAATACGCAAAACACTTGACATAGTAATTAAAAAACGTGATTACAATACATAAGATAGATTTTTGGTAATTTGGATTATTTGAATCCATTTTATGAAAATGGGAATAAATTGGTTTAATTAGGTGGATATAAATGATTTTTGGTAGGAGAAAACAAGTAAAAAGAAAATTAAATTAAAAAAAGTGTGTGAAATTATGTGAAATTTAGGCTCAATTTATAGACAAAAAAAATAAGACCGTTGGTATAATTTTTTTTTTAAAATAATTAACAAAAATAATTTTATTAACGTTAGAAATATTTCAAACCGTTAAAACATTATAAAGAGAAGCATTGGAAAGAAAGATAGAAAACATTCTGCAAGTCTCTTCCATGCGTCAGTTGAAGCATTGAAGTAAAAGCATCTGTCAGTGGTCCTGACGCGTGTCAGGCCACTGACGCAATTTATTTTTTGTTTCCGTTTTTTTGGTTTAAAATGCACAGTTGGCTCTTTCATTTTCTGTCGTTTTGCGTTGTAAAACAGAAAAAAAAATATTAATTTAACGCAGTTTCAATGCCACACGTTCAACTTTTATTGGAGGAGGCACGCCATCCGATGCAATGGTTGGTCTGGCAGTTGGGACGAAGTCTTTTTTTCTTAAAGCTAGACTAATTATTCACAATGGTAAAACCATTTAAGACTTAGCCTTAGCTTTCTTAGACTAATTAAAACCACACCATTGTACATGCTCTAATAGTTATTGTATCAGGTTGATAGCAAAACAAGGGATCAGAGGCTTTTATATAGCCACTTAGGGTTGGTCTGGTATTTTATCTAACATAATTTTTAATATTACTTGTTCAAATAATGATCTTCATGTTCCCATTAAGAAAAAAAATATTGCAACTTGATGTGCTTTTATGGAAGAATATCACCCCTGATTTTGTGATTATAAGTTTCAAAAATATCATAGGGTTGGTAAACCTTCTGGGTGTTTGGAGCGGCAATAGCCTAGGGCTCGAGCTTGAAAGGGCCCAAATATTTTAGATTTTAAAATAGTAGTAAGAAAAGAAAAGAAAAAGAGAAAACAAATACTTCCTCTATTTTGCACTACCCGTAACGTTTCTTGCTTCTATGCTATCCAATGTAATAATTTGAACCTCAACTAGTATTTAGGCCTAGACGATGCTCTGGGATTTATTTATATTACACTTTAGTATTTTTTTTATAGCCTCGGACCCACTTTGGTACTTTAAGACAACTATTTTGTTGTAGATTAAGATTAATAAAAAGTTATAAATTAGTATTACTCATAAATGCAATTAATGCAACTTAATTATTGTTTTTCATTGAAAACATAATATGATTATTAAAATTGATAAAAGAATCGACAATAATGTAGTAGCACAATGGTTGGAGCCTTTATATTCCATACTCAAGGTCGTGGGTTCGAAGCTTCTTATGGACAATTTTTTTTATATGAGAATAACGTTCATAAACATATTGTTGAAAAGAAGGGAGAGTGACACGTGGTGGAGTGCAATCTGTGTTTACGCTTTTTAATATATATATAGATATGTCTAATTATTAACAACAACAACAACAACAACTAAGCCTTACTCCCAAAGTGATTTGGGGTCGGCTAACATGAATCGTCAACTGAAACCGTCCCCCAAGGAGATGGCATCGACAAGAGTGATAAAAAGTTTTTAAAAGGGTTTAAGTTTTAAGAATTTTTTAAAAAGTTTTTGAAAAACAAGGTTTACACCAAAAAGTTTTAAAAGAGGTTTTTAAAAGGTTTTAAATGCCAACACAATTGAGAAAAACAAATAAATGCAGTAACACCCCTTCCTCCACATTGATACTGCCCCTCCACCCACTTCTATCCAACGCCATGCTCTCCTCAATCCCAAGTAGCCTCATGTCACTTTCAATTACCTTCATCCAAGTCATCTTAGGTCTTCCCCTACCCCTTACAATTTGATTACTCCTCCACTTTTCAATTCTTCTCACCGGTGCATCACCTGATCTCCTTTTCACATGACCAAACCATCTTAACCGATTCTCCCTCATCTTTTCTTCAATTGATGCAACTCCAACTTTTTCCCGAATCACTTCATTTCTTAATCGGTCCTTCCTTGTGTGGCCACACATCCACCGCAACATACGCATCTCCACCACGTTCATCTTATGAGCGTGGCATTGTTTCACCGCCCAACATTCGGTGCCATATAACAAAGCAGGCCTAATTGCTCTACGGTAGAACTTTCCCTTCAATCTTTGGGGAATGCCAGAATCACAAAGGAAACCGGTGGCACTTTTCCACTTTACCCAACCCGCGTTAATTCTATGAGCCACATCTCCATCCAGGTCTCCATCCTTTTGGAGAATGGATCCAAGGTAACGGAAGACGTTCGATCCTTGAACCACTTTGCTATCCAAAGTGACCGCCCCTGCCTCGTTGCTTGTAACCCCACTGAACTTGCACTCCATATACTCCGTCTTACTTCTGCTCAATCTAAAACCACGGGCTTCTAATGTATCCCTCCACAATTCCAACTTACTCTGAACATCTTCCTTTGTCTCATCCATCAACACAATATCATCCGCAAACATCATACACCACGGTATATCATCTTGAATTGACCTCGTTAGTTCGTCCATCACTAAGCAAAGAGAAAGGGACTAAATAATGGTATTATGAAAGTATACATTAAGACGAATCATATAAGACGCTACTTGACTATATTTTTTCTTATACACTTGTGAGCAAATATAACATAAGATTGATAGATGAATAATGATTACTATAATAATGATGCAAGTATTGAGAAACAAAGGAAGTATGATTTAACAAAAAAAATAAATAAAAGGAAAACTTTGCTTCATTTAATATCCAGGACACCGGTTGTTGTGAACATTCATGCCTACTCTTTGTCTTCTCAAGATTCAATTTTCTCCTTCTAATTCTCAAACATCACTAACTACCATTAAATTCAAGAAAGAATTTAATATCTCCTTAGAAATTAGGGTGCTATTAACAATAAACCTCCTCTTAACTATGACAATGAGTTTTTTTTTCTATAATTTAATCGGGATAAACTTCATTTGTATAATGCATTACTCATAAGTTTTTAGCCTTAATCCATTCAAGTAATTAAGAAATTCTGAAATTAAGAATATTCAAGTTTATATTTAAGAAAATAGAATTACTATCATTTGTTCTATTATACTCCCTCCTTTTCACAAAGATTGTTACATTTTAACATTTTATACTATTCACATATTTCACTTTGACTGTCATTTGTGACTATAAGAAAAGTGTAGTATGTGTGATCTTGTTAGATTCCTCTTGAAGAGTAGAATATTAATAATTAATTTTTATAATTTTTACAAATACATAATAAGAGAAATAAACACTCAAAGTTTTGCATTGGCATGCGTAAAAAGTACAAGTCTACCAATCTTTAAGTAACGAAGGGAGTACTTTGCATATTTTTATTTGAAGGGCTCTCAATCTATCATTTTGCTTAGGGCCCCATAAAGCTTAGGACCGGGCTTGTCATCCTTTTGGAGTTTTTCTTTGGGCTTTCATATGCTAACATAGTTGTTCCTTTTTGGATAATCAAGTGTACTAAAGAGAAAGGTAATAAGGTGTATCCAAAGCAATTTTTCGCCCATCTTTTCATTTGGACCTCTCCTACATATGTTGTTTTACCTTGCCTTCCTCCAATTACCCCAAGTGTACAATAGGATTTTTACAGAGATAATCATCTTTACTAGGATTGAGCAAAATTTTCCAAAAACTTGAATAATAAATTTTATACTTGATGCAAAATCCGTACAATTTGATAAGTTTGGAAATCTCGTACGGATATGGTACTTTGCAACTTTCGGCAAAAATAGCGAGGCAAACAACACATACCTATCTAATACGAATACATACATAATTCTCTATTAATAGGGTTGTTCAACCTTTTGGAGTTTTTCTTAGGGTTTTCATATGCTAAAATGCTAGTTTCTTTCGGGTACTCGATTGGGTACGGTGTACTAAAGGAAGGTAATAAGTTTCTAAAGTATATACAAAGCAAATTCCTTTTGATCATCTTCTCGTTTAAACCTCTCCTTCTATTGTTTACCTCACCTTCCTTCACGTACACCCAAATGTATAATAGGATTTTTACAAAAATAACTAATATTTCTTGGATTGAGCAAAACCATCCAAAACCTTGAATAATAAAATTTATACTTGAGTGCAAAATCGTACAGTTTGATAAGTTTGGAATCTCGTACAGATATGGTACTTTGCATCTTTCGGCAAAAATAACAAGGCGAAGAACACAATTTAATACAAACACATACCCGGATGCCCCACCCATACATGCTAAACCCTAATTTACACCTTGGTATTAATGTGGTAATATCTGAGCTTCATTACTAAAGTTATGATAATTTATACAAGAAGGGGTTCCCTGTAGTTTATTGAGAACCAAACTCCATATTTATCTCCTTTTATAATCTTACAAAACGATAATTTATCCATCTATTACACTATACTAAAAAAAAAACACAAAAGTAACTCATATTACTCTATCATTAAAAGTTTTCCTGCCATTTTTTTATAATTTTTTTAACGGAACTTTATAGAGGATTTTTTTTGCATATCTATAGGATTCCAATTGATATAATTTTGTCAATGCTACAATTGATTGTACAAAAAATTAGGAGAAAAATAAGATTTCAAAATAATTTTTCAAAGAATAAGTGTAATAGTTGTGACCACTATTTATTTGTGGCTACGGCAAAAGGCTAGTAAATAAATATTTTACACGGCAAATGGGCAATTCTTTAAGCGACTCCCCGACACTCTCACAAAAATCCTACTTATTTGTATATTTTTGTTGGACACCTGATTAGTTAAGCCAGATCATGGACCGGTTTGCAATTACCATCAAAGAGAATACCGCTAATCACACCCACATAATAATAATATAAATTTATAGGACATTTCTCGGAGAAAACAACAATAGAAAATAAGAAAACTAACTGAACAAACTTTTTTTTTTTTGCTCTACCAAACACTCTTAACAATATCTTTTTTTCCAATCAAACATATATATGCATAGGTGGGAAAGGAATCTTTATTTCCATTTCAGTCTTTGGTCCAAACCCTAATGCTCAGCTATAAAAAAGGGCTTAGCATGTGGGTTATCTCCACCAACTGATCAGACCATATGTAATATGCTATTGGTTTGATCAAGGTGCGTCCCAAAACAAGCACAATGAAGAAGAAAAAGAGGAGACAGAACAAGTTCATTGTTCTTATATCAAATTAGTGATTTACCTGATATTTCATCTAGAACGCCAGAGGTAAATTCTCGACCTTCTTTTTTGTTAGACAAAATTAGCATTTATAGCTTTTCTTGTTGTTTGGGAGTTATTTGTATATTTCCGGGCCATAAATTTCTTCGATTCGAGCAAAAGGTACTTATCTAATCTAATTTTATTTTTAGATGCGAATGAGGGGAAAACCCCGAATACAAACTTATGTAATCTAATAAGTAAATTAGATCTAGCTAATGGAATGATTATATAGTTCATCTATATTAATACCAATCTACTTGGTATAAATAACACATTGCAGTTGCATATAAAAATAATAACCATTCTACTAGATTAGATTATAAGTATCATATAAATCTTGTTTCATCATGTGTGTATGCCAGTTCTTCTAATTGGTTGATGTGTAAATTTGCAGAGGGATCACCTCAATGAACCAAGAAGAATGTCATTGCTGCCAATGAAGACATTTCATTATTGCGGTTAACATGGCATACTTTCCTTCGCAATGATCTTTGGTGAATAACACGATACCTCTTTGGCTTATAATACATATGTACATTGTATTACTTGATACAACAAGAGTGTCATATGCCGTAGCAGCATCGTCCTATACTCCTATCTTTTAATAAAAGAAGAGAGAATAAGAGATATGGTTGCTTCACGCTCGGTACTCAGATGTTACACTTACACCCTTTGTCATTGATGTAAGATCTGCAAGATTTGATTTAATTGTATTTTCATGATATTGTAAATATCATTACTTATTTTGGAAAAATAAATATTAATGATCAACATGTGCATTAGACAATGTGAAAAACCAAATGAGAATGACAATATGAAACAAGATTGGGTAGAAAACGTTGCTCCATAGCACAACAGCTTCTCGAACAGGTCTCTCAGCACTACGATACATCAACAGAAGCACAGAAACCATGATAAGAGCTACTCATTAGAGAATTTACCATGGAAAATAAACAGGGGCAAAAGATGAATAATTTAGAAAGTGAATGAACAAAGAAAAAGAAAAAGAGAGTATGTTGTTAGCATAATTGTTAACGAAGTTAAAAGTTGGACACACTTGATAAACAAGAATTAGCTGGGTCCAATTCTTTCAACATAACTCATTTTGGACGTAAAGAGTACTATAATTGCCTCCTCGCCTCCTCAATATAGATTGTATCACTAGCTCTTAACAATCGATCAAAAACAGTTGTGTTCAACAAGCCATCCAAATTTCTAGCTACGAAAATGATTGCATAGCGCGAGCACTAATGTCGCATATAAAATTTCTGAACAACATTTATACGGCAGCCTGCATATATATTGCATTTCTAAATTCTAATTCATGGTATTTTTGACGGCAAATCTTTCCAGTTCCTCAAAAAGCTTTTCTGTAGTTTATCATCTCTGAACAGAAACCCTGAAAACACTCAAAACAGTACATACCTACCAATTAGCAACAAGGAAGGTAATCGGTGGGATATATGATACAAATTAAATTCTTAAACTAAACAAAAAAACATAGATATTAAAAAGTTTTAAGTGGTAATCTCGTCAACCAGATATAATTTCTAACCTTGGTTTATCTACTTTAACCAATTTTTAATGTCCTCAAAGCTTTTGCTGGAATCCCGTTGATAGAAAATCATCGATATTATCCTTAAAAATAATAACAAAATCACAACTCTAACAAAGGGAAAGAAAAGAAGATTATGATCATATTCACATAAGAATAGCAGTGACATACCTCATTTTATGCCTGCTGTTCTGATATTGATTTGGTGCTTTTTCATGGATCTCAAGGTACTTTTTTGGCGACTTACCAAAATGAACACGACTTGGGTAGGCCGGGAATTTTAAGATATCTAACCGTCTTTTTCACCAAGTTGTACCAAAGAAGCTTTTCATTATGTTGTTCCAGAAGAACTTCAGTCCCATCATTTGAATATGCCAAGGGCTTCAAGTATTCAAAGGGCTTGATTATCTTTGACTTAGAGATGGAAAATAGTTGTGTCCATGACTCTGTCTCATATTCAGTCTTCACCCATACATCAATACCATCTTTAGGGTAATGGCAAGTAAACCCGAGCATGGATAAATTTAATCTTTCCCCAAGATTTGGTTTTCGAGCTATAAATCTGAACTTTATTGGAGTAGACACTACCACCTTGCAGGATTTTGTGATGTTGCAAAATGGATATTACTTTGTAGTCATTGCTATAGGATCATAGCCAAATCCATGAATGAGGCTAAATGTGAGGCACCCGAAGCATTGAGCTGATAGGTAGTGCGAGGTAGCCTATCGTATTTTCCAGTCCATGGATTCCATAAAACAAATTCTCTGTTGTTATACAAGCTGACCAACCCATTTAATTTATAGACCCCACTATATCAGGCAATCCTTGAGGCGATAAAGATGGGTGATCAATCTCAACAGCTTTATCAAGCTGCTGAAAATCTAAAGGAAGAAGACAATGTGCTACTGTTACTATTGTTAGACACTTCAATCTGCATCGTTTTGAAGCCTGGGTCATTAATGCAATTATACCATGTTTTGCAAACGTATTGAAACTGCAGAAGTTTCTTAGCAGAAAGGTAGGAGAGGAATAGAGGATGTAAGATAATAACTTCAGAGGAAAGGCTGCTATGAAATTGCTGAATTGGATCGGTTGGTTGTGCTTGTTGTTAGATTTTGTGAATGGAGGTTGAGCTCCATTGATGAAAGCTTATGAAGCTTGAAAAAAAACAAGAAAGAAAAACAAAGAAGCAGTAAGAGAGAACAGAGAAATGAGGAGAGAAATAAAGACTACATTGTATTATTTTTGTGAATGGTAAAGGAATTAGAAGCCTATTTATACTACAAGTATACAATCTAACAAACTAATACAAGATTCTAAGTAACAAACTAATCCTTGATGTTAGGAAACATTAACAACTCCTAACCAACCTAGTTCTATACTTCAATAGTTGTTTCTTTTCCCTTGAAATCAGATTGCTGGGTAATTCTTCATCACCCATATATCGACACCATGTCCAGGGTAATGGCGGCAAAGTATGCAAAGAGAACCTCCTTGACGAAAAAGACTTATGTTGAAATTTATGTCAGCATAATGGCGTTGTAGCACTACTCTGCATTTCTCTGACCCAAGATCAAAAGCTAGAATAATACTTCACGTGGACAATGTGGTACTATCCATTTCATGCTTTTTCCGCGCAACCAAGTGTAATGCTCCATTTGCAAGGATGCCGAAGCAAGGTGATATATTCCAACTATAGGTTAGTCGAAATATAAGAAGTAATTATGTTTAAGTTTGTCTTAATTCAACTTAAATACAGATGCACCACTAAATTAAAATAAGGTTCCTAAGAACACCACTTAATTCAAGCTAAAGAATTAAGCTAGCAAAGGCACTTAGATTATTAATCATAGAAAATATAAAACTCAAAGTTTTGGATTAAAAGTCATGTCCTTTTTATTAATATTAAAGTCCTATTTATACATGTCCTTTATGTCCTATTTTTGGAAATAAACTAATAAAACTACCACTACTTCCACTACTTAATTAGATACATGAGATCATGTCTTAAGCTATGTAAATCATGGGATAGGCGTGCATTATGGCCGTTGCCACTCCCCCACTCTCTTTTCCATGTTCCACAGTTCCACTCCAAATTCCACAGTTCCACTCCAAATTCCTTGAAACTAGGAGTTTGTTGTGGACCAAGTCTTGAAGTGGCGCCCAAGGCTTCTCCTCTTTAAATACTAGTTTTATATGCACGCGTTGCATGCTGAATGATGTAAAACTTTGCACAAAAATATAATATTTAGTTTATTAGAGTATTTGGTATTTCTTTATTCAAAATTTAAAAATGTGAACACAGTTAATTATGAAGAGTTGTTCCATTTAATTAGGAATTAAAAAAAGATATAAATATTGATTTTTGGTGTCCCCTCCTCTTCACTTATAGAATAAAGATGTACGGCACAAATATAGGAAAGCCAGCAAGCACAAGCCTTGGAGAGGCTAAGTTGGACGACACAAAAGTAGGAACAACCTAGACCAAGTCCAAATGTCCAAGTTCATGAACATAAAGTGTTTAGGTTCATTTTAACAAACTCTAACTCCTTTCCTTTAATGTCGGCGCTTCTTCCTTGCTTTCCTTGACTCTTCACACGTCCATTGTAGTGGTTACATCCTAATTGACTCTCTAAATTAAAAGAAAAGAAACAAAACAATTACAACTCAAGACTCTTAACTTATTTTTGGCTTTAAAGAAAGAAAATATGAAGTACTACTCTAATTAACTTAAAATGAGATATTAAATTAACTAGAATAATCTATGACTCTCTTAAGGAATCTGATAAAGCAATTAAGATAGTAACTTAGCTAAAATTAATTAACTAAGCTAAGGACACTTTCTAAGGACTCAATGGATTAAAGGGAATTCAGAACATCCCTTAGAATGGAAGCAACCATGTTCTTGGATTTAGGATCAATAAAAATAGATGGATCTCCATCACAAGGGTAGCATATAATGTAAGGGAAACCTCAATCCATCTCCAATATTTGGTTTTCAAACTGTAAACCTGAACTTCAGAGCCAGCGAATTTATCACTTTTAGAATCAGAAAATTCGTTGTATAAGTAGCCATGACTCAGAAGATAGTACCAGTAAAACTATAAAACCTGGAAAACTTTGTAAGCAATTGGGATTAATTACTGAGTGGACATTTATGTAATCTCATCATGTGCTTATGTAATTTTAAAGGCGTTAGAGTTTTGCGGGTGCAACCAAAACTTTAACAAAGGTTAGGGATGTTATTTAAAAAAAAAGGTCTTGGGCCTCAATTGGCAGTCAAATTTAAAGGAGTTAGGAATCAACACTTTAATAAAGGTTATCGTTTTTTGCAAAGAAAAAAGATCTTGTTGACTATTTGGAAAAAAATTGAAAATTATAGGAGATTTTTAACAAAAATCCATAAAATTAATTAAAAACTTTCCCTACCTTCTTCGATGGGGGACAAAAGACTTTTTGCTTCTCACCACTATTTTGATCAATCGAAAATTTAACTCCCCATTCTCTTTGCATTATCCGACACTAGTTAAAATTGGCTACTGATCATAAAATGCATTCAGAGTCGAGATTTTTAAGCATGGAAACTCTCTTTAGGGTCGGGGTTTCCGTTTCGAAAACTTGGCGGAAACGTTTTCAAAACTCTAGTAAACATTTGATAGCGTTTTGCTAAAAGTAAAAATTAAATTTCACAAAATATCCATTTTTTCCTTTGAAATTACTAAATTTCTTAAAAAGAGTCATACTCTATCCCTTCTCATTCTCTTATTTCCTCATATAGCATGTAATTTTTCAAAATTTTAATTTTATCTTAAGTTTCCCACGTTTCCTCATTTTAAAAAATATCGTTTTCCCGTTTCCCCGTTCTCTCGTTTTAGTTCCCATGCAACGTGTGCTGCTTTAATTGACTGCAAATTGTAAATATCATCTCTCTGCTGCCGTGCTACAATTCAGCCCTTTTTCATAATATATCTCATAAATTTTAACAATTATCATTGCTATTGTAAGAAGGACTAATAGAATTCATTAAGGGACTTATCTTGAGGAGAGGAGTAGCGACAAACATCCGAGATAAAAAAAACAAAAGCCTTGCTTAACTTTTATTGTCAGTAAAACATTATGTTGATACTCCAAATGCAACCCAAGTTCTCAATCATGAACTTGTAACTAATATATCCTAGAACTAAATTCTTGACTCCGGTAATAAGTACGTTAACTACAACAAAGTAACATATCCTTGTAACATACAAGGAGCAAATGAGCAATATATAAAATATTAATGAATTATATAGGCTTAGTCACGAGAACACAGGTTCGTAATTGTCTTTGAACCTGTGTAAGCACACGGAGAAGTCTGTTCGCTGTCATCTTCAACATTATTAGTAGTACGGAAGAAATTAGGTGGGTTTGGTGCAGGAAGACTAATTGATTGACCATTAAGGGCAGCGACAATTGTATTCATTCTCGGCCTCACAACGGCATGTTCTTGAATGCATAACAAACCAATATGAATGCATTTAATTACTTCTTCTTCTGAAAAGTTATTGTTTAGTGTTGTATCTACCAGATCTAATGTTTTTTCTCATTCCACAATCTCCATGCCTGTTCAATAATCAAAAAGTTAATGATGCTTAATATTGTGTGATAATTTTTTGATGGAGAAAGCATATATATGAATGCTAATCAACATAAAAAACTTACGCGGTGCAATAATGCCTCTTCAAGCTGGACGCGTCCAAAAAATCTATTTCTTTGTCCACTCACGATCTCAAGTATGATGACCCCAAAACTATAAATGTCGGATTTTGCTGAGTACTGACCAGTAATAGCATATTCTGGAGCCATGTATCCACTGCATTTCAAAATTATATAAAGGGGCCTAGTTAGTAAATAATATCATGATAGTTTGAGAAAACATAACAATGTTACATTGTTGTTTTAGTTTTTTTGCACAAGTATTATTTAAAGATCTTGAAATTCAACTATATAAAATAATGACAAAAATTAGAAAAATTTGTGAAAAATCACTATAAACTTTACAATTTTTATAACAACCACCAATTATGTTTTTTTGAATTTAACCATTATAACTTTCCTAAATTTTGTCAAACACCATCTTTTAACAGTTTCTTTTAAGAAATACGTTTGATGGGGCCCACTCACCATCTTTCATCTCTATTACCACCACCATCCTAACTGCTACCACCATCGCCACCACCTACCTCACTCTAAACCTTCATCACCACTCATCAATAACCACCCACCACCCACTACCTCTACCTTCAAAAACCATTACCCCTAAATTTACCACCAACCAACCACAACGATCACCGTTCAATACTTCGCCACCAATAGAGACCACCACCCACTTTTGCTAGTTCACCTCCAACCACCATCTAGTTTCAAAACTTCAACCTTTTAAATCGTCACTAACTAGCCACTACCACTACCACTACCATTCGAAATCTCGCCACCAACCACCGCTTCCCTCCGAAATTTCACCGCTAACCACCACAACCCACTTTCAAGAATCTTAAACTTCACAGCCCAATTCGAAAAACGTAACCCTAAATTAAAAAAATCCCATATTTGGTACCATAAACCCAATTTTGTGTGGAGGTGAATTTGATTTGGATGTTGAAGGTGTAAGTGAGGAAGAAAGGAGGTGGTGTGTGACTCTAGAGAAGAGTAAAAGAGGGAAGATGAGTAGGTGGGCTTAGAAAACGGAAAACTTAACGGTTTCCGTTAATAATTGGTATGTCACAATTACAAAGTTAGAGTGGTGCTTCACAAAATTTAGGAAAGTTATGGTAGTTAAATTAAAAAAAAAGGAATTGGTGGTTTTTTTCAAAAAGTACAAAGTTTATAGTGGTTTTTCACATATTTTCCCAAAAATTATGATAAAAGTGATATATTTAAGTCGTTGAAGTCCTGAGATCTTACTATGTTCCGACAATTCTTTTAGTGTCTCCTTGAGTTTGATCCACTCCAAAAAGCTTTGCTAGTCCAAAATCTGATATCTTTGGGTTCATGTATTCATCTAGTAATATGTTACTTGATTTTAGATCTCGATGAATAATCTTAAGCGGCGAGTCTTGATGAAGATACAATAGCCCCCTTGCAACACCAGCTATAATCTTGAATCTTGTTTGCCAGTCTAAAGATACCTGCTTTGATTTATCTGCAACACCAGGCCACCATATAAACAACTACTAAGGTGTTATGTAAGGATTAAGTGTATTTTATTGTCTAAACCTAAATAAGAAATGTACCGAATATAATCTTGTCCAAACTAGAATTGGGATAAAACTCGTAAACAAGTATATTTTCTTCCAATGCCACGCAATATCCCAAAAGCTTGACCAAGTTCTTGTGTCGAAGTTCTGCCACTAAAACAACTTCAGCTTTAAACTCAACAATTCCTTGCCCCGAATTTTTTGAAAGTCTTTTCACAGCTATTTCCTTCCCATTCTCGAGTAAACCCTAATAAAGATCACCAAAAGATGTTGAAATGTGCAAATATGAAACTACATGGAATGGAAATAGTCCCAGTCATTTGATAACACAAAATGTGGTTATGTTTGCTAATATTAGCTGATATACAAACAAATTAATAAGTTACCTGAAATCGAAAAAGATAGGACTGTAATAATAAGTTGCAAAAGCTAATAAGGGACCTAATGATTGGTTGTGTTGTTTGGTATATTTTATAATAATGTAAGTAATTAAATTTTGCAAATACCTTTTTATAAAAAAAATAGGAAAAATTGTCTAGAATAATGCAACCTTTTGACGATTCGCAAATAATAATGCAACCTAAAGATTATTCTGGAATAATGCAACCTTTATACCCCATTTATTTTAAATGGGGTAAAACCGGTTATAACTTGAAGAATGGGTAAATGAGGTACGTGTCGCTTAACAATTGGTTCTCATAAACCTATTTTATAAAAAAATTAAAACAAAAAAATTAAAACAAATTAAAACAAAAATAAAATAAAATACATACCCCCCTCTAAACCCCCCCCCCTTCTCTCCTCCCTCCACCACGGCACCCACAACATCCTCTCCCCTCCCCGCCGGCCAGCCAGCCACAGTCTCACGTTTCTCCCTCCTCGCCGCCGGCCATCTCACTGCCGCATACAACAAATCCCTTATCGAGCTCCGCGTGGATTAGGGTGGTGAATTTTGTGGGAAGAGTGAGGCACGGTGCGCTAGGCTGGCTGCTCCACTGTCAGCGAGCAAGAAGGGAAGGCCGGAGTGAGCTCCGGTGGTGCTGCGACGCAACTGGCAGCAGCGGAGGGGGAACAGGGAGCAGCGAAGGAGGACGAAAAAGCTTTTCCAGGGTTGAGATGGGGGTTTCGTGGGTGGGGTGGTGGATTTCATGGTTGTGGTGGCTTGGAAGGTTGGGTCTGTTCGGTGGTGGCGGCTGGAGGTGGCTTGGAAGGTTTCAGGGAGGGGGTCGAAAATCTGGCGAAGGGGGTGGGGGTGGGGGCTGGGTTTAGTTTAGGGGATCGAAAATCCGGCGAGGGGCGGTCGAAATTCCGGCGAGGGGTGGTGGGGGTGGGGGGTGGGGGCTGGGTTTAGTTTAGGGTTTTTTTTAAAGTTTTTTTTTTAATTTTATTATTTAGAATTTAAAGTTTTAAATAAAAGTTAACTATGGTTGAGGTTACCGGTCATTTGTCCTGTTTAATTTAAATGGGGTATAAAGGTTGCATTATTCCAGAATAATCTTTAGGTACATTATTATTTGCGAATCGCCCAAAGGTTGCATTATTCTAGGCAATTTTTCCAAAAAAATAAGATAATCATCTTAAATTATAATTTATTAATATTAACATCTCACTTTAAGTCTTTTTAATCTCCATGAGTCTTACTTAATATATACGCCAAACAATTTAAATCATTTAAAAACCTTAAATATTTCACTCTTCAACGATAGCTAAAATGAGTTGCTATATATAGCCGAACCTACTTGCTCAAATTTTCCACTTTCCCTCCTTGTATTGTGAGATGGCTTTGAAGAGAAACCTTTTGGCATTCTGATATATAACTACTGGCCTTATATGCACACTATACATGCGAGATAGTAACATATAAGGATTCGGTCAAAATGAAAAAATAAATAAAAGATTGACATTTTTAAAAAATAAAATAAAAGAAAAACTTACCTTTCTTGCGAATAGAAACTTTAACTTCTTTGATTTATTTATTTAATTTGTTATTTTTTGGTGTCCACCCCCTCTATAGAGATAGAGTTTTCAAGAGAAAAGGAAATTTTGAAGGGAATGATTCTCCCTTTAACCCTTCTACTCAAAATAGTATCAATTAGTGATGGCAAATGGGTGGGTCGGGCTGGGTTGGGCCGGGTTTGTGGCGGGCTGGGTTGGCCATTTTTGAACCGGTGCGGGCCGGGAAAACAGGTGGGCTGGGTGGGTCGGTGGGTTGGGTTGGGGAGGCAACCCACAACCGGTTTGGGTGGGCCTGAAACGGTTAATTGGGCGGGCTGGGTGGGCTTAGTGGGTGGGATGGGCTGGTTAATGGGTTGGGTGGGCCGGTGGTTTGGGTGGGCTGGTTAATGGGCTGGGTGGTCTGGGTTGGGTGGGTTAATGGGTTGGGTGGGCTTAGTGGGTGTGCTGGGCTGGTTGCGTGTGTTGGGTTGGGCTGGGTGGGCTTAGTGGGTTGGGCCGGAAAAATTGTGCAAGATTTCTTTTTATTTTCATATTCGGTCATGATTTCAGAAATTTGAATTTAGAATTTGATGAATCTAATTTGAATGAGTGAGTTGATTATGGGTTGGTGACAAAAGAATGAAAAGAAAGATAAATGTAAAATCCCCTAATTCCCCTCAATTTGTTTGGGTGGACAAGAAAAATACTTTAACGCAAAAATACAAAGAAGATTTCAGTGGGGTTTAAAATGGGTCAGGCGGGCTGGGCTAGGTGGTTTGTGCGGGTAACAGGTGGGCTGGGTTGTTCGGGCTTAATGGGCTGGTGGGCTGGGTGGTTCGGGCTTAATGGGCTGGTGGGCTGGGTGGTCTGGGCTAGGTGGGTTGGTGGGCTGGATGGTCTGGGTGGTTAGGGGTGGGTGGGCTGGTGGGCTGGGCTGGGTGGGTTAATGGGTGGTTAGGTGTGGGTTGGTTGGGTGGTTACTACTGGGCTGGGTTACAACAAACGAGCCCGGTGCGGGTTTTCCTTTTTCACGGGTTGAACCGGGTTGGGTAACGGGCCAAACGGGTCTGGCCCACGAGGCCCCCGAGACGGGTTGGGTTGGGTGGGCTGGGTTGGCCCGGCCCATATGCCATCTCTAGTATCAATATAGTCCTTCTTACATTTTTTTAGGAAGGTAATGTGGTGGATCTCTGACCAGATCTCAATAAGAACTGTATCTTGATCTAGTATTTACGGGGCCCCACACTTGAGAGTAGGGGGGTGGTAAGGGAATCCCCACCCCCAAATGCCCCTAGTGAGATTTGATTCCATGACCTTCAAGTCATGTGATCAAACTTTTAACCATTAGACCAAGCCAAGATTGGTATAGTCCTTCTTACATACTTCCTCCGTTTCAAAAAAATAGTTACACTTTTTATTACAGACTTTTAGGCACTTTTTGTTTGTGTGAGAGATTGTGGGTTAAGATATGTAGTAGGAGAGAGATAGAGAGAAAAGTTACCAAAAAAAGGAAAAAGGAGAAGTGTAGTCATTAATTTGAAACTTCTTTAAATGGAAAGTGTAGCAATTTTTTTAAAACGGAGGAAGTAGATGTGTTCATAATGGCTTCTTACATAGATGTGCTCATAATGGCTTTTTACCTGTTGGCTGTTGCTGACCTATAATGCATGTAAACCATCCTAGTTGCTATTTATTAACTAATTAAATTAAATATGCAACTTGTCCTTTGACCCGACGTCCTTTGTGTGGTTATTTGGTGTTTTTGGCTCGCTCAGTTTTTCTTGGAATTTTTTTAACTCTTTGCATGTCATTAACTATTTTTTGTGTGTCAGTTTTCAAGATTATTTTCGTCAAAAACTACCTAATATAATGTACATATTGTTGTTCGCTTTAAAAACTTTATATATGCAATACCAGTAGCTTTCACTAAGCGTGGTTTTCTGGTCGAATAACTGCCAGATATTGCCGAAAAAACCACTCAATTTTTCCCTGAAAAACCACTCAATTTTTTCTGGAAAACCACTACTTTTGGCCGAAAAATCACTCATTAATAATGAAAAGTACTGATATTCCATATATAAGGTAGTTAAAGTAAAAATAAACAATTATATAAGACAGTTAAACCATTAACATGCATTATTAGTTTTTGAGAAAAAATTTCCATCCTTTACTAGCTAGTGTGTCATTTATACACTCTCCTCTTTTATCTTTTGCCAACAATTCTCTATCTATTATTCTCTCCATACCATAATACAGTGATTCTTTCCTATTTTGATGTCCAAAAATCTAATGCTTGTTTTTATTTATGTTTATACAATTTTCCCATGATTTGCCCATTAAAATTGTGCCATCATTATTTACTTCAGCCCAATGATTCATTAGTCATAAATTTAGGTCATGTTCTTTTGAATTGGATTAGTTGCAAATTTGCAATTAATTTCAGTTCGATTTAGTTCAGTACAGCTCCAAACAATTCAAAAGAATAAAGCCTTAATGCTCTTTCATCCATTACTATTCATTCTATCTTCTAAACTTAGCTTTTTTGGATCCCATAACATTTATTTACACAAATAAATACTCCCTCCGTTTCTTTTTTTTTGTCCCATTTACTGTAACTCCAAATGCCAAGGAAGATGATAATATATGCATGTGGATGAAGACAACAATTAGGAAGTCCATGTATTTTATATTCCTTCTGTTCCATATTAGATGATACAGTTTAACTTGACTGGCTTGACTTCTTTTATTTTATTATGATTAGTTGGTTGTTGATATTTGTTTAAGTATATAAAGTACATGGTGGGATAATGTAAAATGATTGGGGTGGATGGGTGGGTTGGACTAGCTCATTCATAATAGAAAAATATATTTCTATCGTAGCTCCATGTTATTTTATAGAAGTGTATAATGTGGGACAGACAAATATATGAAGTATATAATCTAATATGGGACGGAGGGAATAGTAAATATGGAGACTAAAGTAGGTGAGAGAAAATTATAAAGTATATGTAGGACCAAAAAATTAATAAAGTAGGGACAGTTTAGTAATGTAAAATTTTCATATAGGGAAAATGAAAAGGTAGGACAAACAAAAAGAAACTGAGGGAGTACTATTTGCATTCCTTTAGATTCAAAACACTATAATATGAGACGGATGAATTATCATATTTATGAAAACTAATTTTTGGAGCGCGTGCTAATGCATCCCCCCCAAGTTTGTAAAAAATAAATTAGATCATGTAGTTTTGGATTGTTGTTTTTGTAACATTTTTATTTGCCTGTGTTGCTATACTGTTAGAAAATCGATTGATTAACATATACTTTGACTAATATAACTTGTATATAATTGTAAACGTCATAGTATAAAGACTAATTTTGGCATCTAAATCATTAGTTGCTACAAGTTATTACCTACTTTGTTGCTACGATTTACTAAAATGCACAAGTTTATAGAAATGTTCTACTCATGTCGCTATAAAGCTCTAAAATTGTTCAAATCGGCAAAGTACATCCTAATTATGTAACTCCATTGATTACCAAGTAGTACTTGGTCTAGTGGTAACGAGAGCATACTTCCCACCTCAAGGTTGGAGGATCAATACCCACTAGTGACACTATGAGGGTAGGGATTCCCCTTACCCTTCCCCCTACGCACAAGTGTCTGGCCCATTAGGACCCGAGCGGGGTCCGGGCCACTTCTTCTTTCCAAAAAAATTATAACTCCATTAACAAAGTTTATTTATAATTACGCAAATCAATATGCTCATTAGCCAAAAATAGTTTAGCTTTAGAGTAAATTAAGATAAAAAAAACTAGGTATAAATTTCTACACATGCTTCCCTTGTTTTATGACAATCTAAAAAAGGAAAATCATTCAAAAATATGTTACAAAATATATCAACCATATGAGCCTTTAAAGGCTAAAATCATTCCCTTTTAGAGCTCACATCAAACATTCAACTACTAAAGTAAAACTAACATATAATTCTTTAATATTATTATTAAACCATTTTAAAATCTATGATAGAGTATTCTCATCATAAATATATCCACAATGATCATACACAATCATTTTTTTTTATTTTTTTGGTAAGAAAAAGTGGCCGAAACCCCGCTCAGGTCCCAATGGGCCAGACACTTTGAAAGAGGGGGGATGATAAGGAAAATCCCACTCTCAAAGTGCCCCTAGTCTGAATTGAACCCCCAACCTCAACAAGGCTATCTCCTTTCCACTAGTCCATGCCTTGCTTGGTATGGTCATATAGAATCATGCTTGTTAAAATACTACCTCCATTTTTTTAATATGTATGTTTGCTTTTGTGCATGGACCAAGGAAAAAGTGCAAAAGTAAGAGAGAACTTTAGTAAAAGTAAGGAAAAAGTGAAAAAGGTAGAGAGAAAGAAAGAAAAAGTAGGAGAGAAATGTTATAATTAGGTGGGCCAACCTACCATTTATGGGAAAAGGTAGAAAGATACATATTAAAAAGAATATCTCAAAATGATAAAACATATATATTAAAAACAAACGGAGGGAGTAACATAAAATGCTTTAGCATTCTACTCGTAAACTATTCAAAAAACAATATTAATATAGGTTAAATATACTCATCATGAGTATACTAGCCATAAATAACCAACATCATCAAAACCAACAAAATCAAATCAATCCCATATCATAGGACGTTCCAATCCGAAAAAAGAGTTAAGTAAGTATTTAAAGGAAAGATCAAAGCATGTAATAATGTAAAACCATATGTAAGCAACAATGTTAATGTAGAAGGTCGACATGATGATGTAAGTGTTTTTACTATGTATAATGTTGTAATATGATCATATCAACAAATAAACTCTATCTGCATGAAAACGTACTTAGTTCCCCAAGACGTTTAGCAGGTTAGGTTCCACAAATTTCTTGAACTGATCTGCCCTCCTTCCCCCGGCTCACCGGCCCCCTTATATTAAGCAAAATGGAATATTGTCTTCTCCATCCCCTCCTTTTCATAACTCAAAAAGCTAAACCAGAGAATACTTTCCCCATTCCATATCTATTGCAACATTTGACTTTTTACACTATTCATATACTCCATATGACATTATTTTGTGATTTATACATAAGGATAAATACACTCATGTGGGATCTGGTTAGATTCGCCTCGATAATGCTTAATTAATAAAGTAAATTTTTGATTTTTACTTAAATAAATGAGTTTTATGTTAGAAACAACCTTTTATAATCACTTTTTTGCAAAAAAAAACAGCCTTTTTAATTTTTTTTGCAACTTACAACCTAAAACCTAAAATTTTTTGCGAAATGAAACCTTTAATTGATCATTAGTTTCCACCCCAAACCACCCTGACACCACCCGAAAACACCCCAAAACCACCACCCACCCTAACCAGAATGGCTGTGACTGTTAGGGCTGTTTCTAGGGTGGTTTTGGGGGTAGTTTCGGGTTCTGAGGTGCTTTTGGGGGGTGCTTTTGGGTGGACTGGGCTGGTTTTGGGGGTGGTTTCGGGTGGGGTGGGATTTTTTGGGGTGGTTTAGTGTGGGGGGTGGGATAGTGGTGGTGTCGGGGTGGTTTGCGGTGGAAACTAACGGTCAACGGTCTAAAACTAACGGTGAATGAAGAAAATTAGAAAAAGGTTTTATTTCGCAAAAAAAATTAGGTTTTAGGTTGTAAGTTGCAAAAAAAAATTTAAAAGGTTATTTTTCGCAAAAAAGTTATTATAAAAGGTTGTTTCTGACAAAAAACTCTAAATAAATTTAGAGATATTAATGTTTAAAGTAGTTCATTGGATGGCGTAAAACTTCCTATGTTGCAATAGATATGTGACAAAGGTAGTAGGAAAATTTTAAGTTGTGCTACTATATAAGCATTTCACAAGGCAATTTGTTTGAGCTTACATAAAAATTCTGACATCCTTAATCCTTACTAAACCAACATAAATATCTTCGAATAAACCATACAAAATACCCTACCTATCTGCCCTCCCCTTCGTTCCTCTCCCGCAACACCCCCACCATCTCAACAGACAATCTCTAATTTCTCAAAACATCAATACATATATTTTATAAAGTTCAGCATAAACAATCTGCACTTGTAATCATATCTTAAGGTATCTAGTTTATGGAATGTATTTCTATATGAGCGTTGGCACATAACATTAGTATATACTTATTTGGCTAGTAGCTCTTCTTTCGTGTTTATCTAATTAGTTATGCAAGAATAATTACCTAAAACCTAAACAAAACAAAACAAAAGAGAAAGTAGAAGCATAACAAGTAAAAATCTATCCTAAGCATTTAAAGAAAAACAAGAGAAACACTATTCATTTTAGAAACACTATTCATTAGAATAGTAACACTTAGTCTCTTTTATATCTCAACATACAATCTCTAATTTCTCAAAACATCAATACATATATTTTATAAAGTTCAACACAAACAATCTGCACTTGTAATCATATCTTAAGGTATCTAGTTCATGGAATGTATTTCTATGTGAGCGTTGGCACATAACATTAGTATATACTTATTTGGCTAGTAGATCTTCTTTCGTGGTTATCTAATTGGTTATGCAAGATTAATTACCCAAAACCTAAACAAAACAAAAAAAAAAGAGAAAGTAGAAGCAAAACAAGCAAAAATCTATCCTAAGCATTTAAAGAAAAACAAGAGAAATACTATTCATTTGAGAAACACTATTCATTAGAATAGTAACTCTTAGTCTCTTTTATATCTCAACAGACAATCTCTAATTTCTCAAAACATCAATACATATATTTTATAAAGTTTAGAATAAACAATTTGCAATTGTAATCATATCTTCATGTATCTAGTTCATGGAATGTATTTCTATGTGAGCGTTGGCACATAACATTAGTATATACTTCTTTGGCTAGTAGCTCTTCTTTCGTGGTTATCTAATTGGTTATGCAATAATAATTACCTAAAACCTAAACAAAACAAACAAAAGAGAAAGTAGAAGCAAAACAAGTAAAAATCTATCCCAAGCATTTAAAGAAAAACAAGAGAAACACTATTCATTTGAGAAACACTATTCATTATAATAGTAACTCTTAGCCTCTTTTATATAGACTAGTTGTTCGAGTATTGTGTGCTAATGCACGTACCTCCCAAAGTTTGTAAAAATAAATAAGATAGTGTAGTTTTGGGTTGTAAATTTTGTAAGCTTTTTATTTACTTGCATTTTTGTACTGATAGAAAATTGAATGATTAACATATACTATGGCTAATAACTTGTATATAATCGTAAAAGTTGTAGTACAAAGACTAATTTTGCCATCTATAAATTAAGAGCTGCTACAAGTTATCCTACTTCGTTGATATTTGACACATTTATCATGAATAGGGATGTCAATGGGGCGGGACGGATGTTAGCATTCATATCCTCATCCTCGCCTAAATAACTCATCCCCATTCCTGCCCCATCACCCATGGCGGGGGAAATTTTTATTCCCATCCCCGCCGCATCACCCGCGTGGATCCCCATGCCCGCCTCACCCCCGCTAGACCCGCCCCAACCTCCGTCTCGTCCCCGCTCATCCCCGTCCCAATAATGTCGGTTTACTAAAATTTTTGGGTCTAGAGAAACAAATGGTAAAAACTTTAAGAAAAGATAAATTACATTAAAAAATAAATTTTTTCAATACACGGGGAAAAGCGGGGTGGGCATGGCCAATCTAACATCCACACCCGCCCCATCACCCACGGCGGATACTGTTTTCATTCTCATCACCCGCGAAACCTTCCCCCATCCCCGCTTAATTGGGCCGGATGCGGGGCGAATCTCCATGAAACCCGCCCCACTGACATCCCTAATCATGAACGCGAAATATTTAATTCCTCCGTTTTTTCATACTTGCACCATTGAGATGATAATCTTCATCGCATGACATTAATTATTTGCAACTAGTAGTAAATTATACTCGTAATGCATAAAAATTCCGAAGCATCGTCCGGATCTAAGTACGAAATTAAGATGATATAATTACCTTGTACACTTCACCAAATCCGCCTTCACCAAGTTTGTTATGTATCGCAAAGTTGCTTGTTGCTGTTTGAATCGTGTTTAGATCAAATTGCAAGCAGTCTGGAGAGTATTTTCTAATCTCAGCCACTCCCACTGAATGGATATTTAGATATTGAAGGAAGGAAGATTTTAGGCATATTCAAATCATACAAAATTGATAATTCTTTGATTAGGATTTATTTGTACTTACTACTAGAAAATGTTTTGTTGACCTTCCTCATGCGCATACAAGTCCAAACTCCATACACTAACAAAATTGATATTACAGCTGCTAATGGTACACCAATTAAGAGAAAAGTACGCTTCTTATTAGAATAACCTGCATGTTTGACAAGTGTGTCATCATTAAATATAGGCATATTACACATACAGAAGTATTGATTTGAGATGTTGATGCTTAGCCAACTTTTTCATGGTTTTATTTGTGATGAAAAATTCAATATTCAAAATGATATACTTCACGGAAATAAGTGGATTGGGACATGCAATAGGGATATGTTGAAAAGGCCGATGTCTAAAATACATGAATACATCCAGTGCATAATAAGTTATTATGCATCACTCAACCCAACCAGACATCACGTGCCATTTATTTCTACGTTAGTTTCGCCATTTTTAGGTAGCAACTTTTACATAGTCTTCTTCGCTCACTCTCTTTGCGCTTCCACCATCGCCTCGAAAATATTAGGGAGACTAAAATAGAGGTAATGAACATAGTGACGTGAACCGGAAATCCATTATATGAAAATAGAAGAGGACAAGAACCATAAATTATTAAAGGAGTAGTAGAAATATACTGTATACAAATAAACCCCTCACTATATATAACAAGCTCACAAAGGAGTCATATAAGAAATAGTTGAATATATATTAGGGAGACTAAATGTGCAAGGACGGTATGTAGTAAAAGGCTTATATAATGGTGTATGGCTTCTTGTGTTCATGATGTTTTCTCGCAAAGTTATAAGGATTTGAAACTCACTTTAAATGCTTACAAATTATGCGATTTAGAATATAATATGCGGAAAATAAGAGATAAAAAATAATAAGAATAAGCAATCAAGAACACGCAAGAGACAACAAGAAAACTTCGGTATCCAGGCCAAAAACACTTGCTTTACACTAGGACTTAACAATAGTGTGAGACAACGTTTACGGATGGCATTTTCAATCTCTCTAAACTCTCAAATATCTCTATTAGAGTTCTTAGATCTCTCTAGATTAGAGTCTCTTTATTTTCCTTGGATGATGAAATCAACAAGAATAAACAGTTTTATAGGTTAGGGGAAGACCAATACCAGACTCGAAGAAGAATAAACAAAGATCAACAAAAAATATATGTGGTCATGAGTCGCGCACAGAGTTGCGAGGTGCGAGCTGATCATCCTGCTCTGCAACTGTCTAATGAGCTCCTTGGTTGCGGGCCGCGACATAGTGCACCCACTTACGACTATTCTCCTTCTTAATTCGTTCCCTTCTCTCTACTCTGTTCTCCTCACCAACTCCAACAACATTCCCCCTGTAGATCGACCCGTTGTCTAACTTCTTCAAGAAGCTTTGTCTAGCTTTCTTTGGAAGCTTTGTTTTTTATTTTTTCTATTGTTAGTGTTAATTTCCTTTTTAGTATCCTGTTTTGTTTAATGTAATTTCGTTCTTGACTTTCAATCCTTTAGATTGTGACACCTCAGTCTAATCCTCGTACATGTTTCAAAAAAAAGTCTCTACCATCAAATCCTCTATGAATTATGAAATCTGTTTTTCGTTGGTCATTTTTTGGTGTATGTAAGGAATGATTAACATGCTCTAAATATTACTACTACAATATAAAGTTCCTCTATTAGAAAGCCAAAACCTTTTTGGAAGATTCTCTCATGCTCATAGCGGCATAAAATCACTACTCTGGCTAAAAAAACCTTTAATTTTAGAGCTTATACCGAGGTGTTTAGCAATTGGACGTTGGCTGGTACGGTGGCTTTTTCTTGTGACTGGATTGACCGACTGTTTTCAGTCGCTTTTTTGACCGGTTGTATAATTATTGACTGTTTAGGAAAGTATTCCATCCGTTTCTTTTTGTTTGTCATACTTTTCGTTATTGTCCTATTTTTTCATCTTTCCTTATATGGAAAAGTACAAAATAGAAGCAAAAGCCAAAAATCATCAGAAAAAGATGATAAAAGCAGCCTTTGACTTTTGGCATAAAAGTCTACTTTTCAGCTACTTCAAAAGTTGTTTACCAAATACTTTTTAGCTGTTTGACCATATAGGAAGTCCAAAAGCCAAAATCCAACGAAAAAATTACCTAAAAGTCATTTACCAAAAAAATCCATTAACTAAATTACAAGAAGTGAGAGTTCTTTTTACATAAACTCATCTAACTTAATATCATTGCAACTTAGTGAAAATATTATTAAACTTAGTTCTAAGATTAATTGAAACCATGGGCGGATCCAGGGGTACATTAGGGTACAGGCGTACGCCAACTCCAAAAAATGAAGAACAAGCAAAAAACGGAAGGCTCAACCCATAGTGTATGTGTATAGATAGGTCTTTTCATGGTGAATATGAGCCAAAAAGACCTCAAAAACACATCTTTTGGAGCAAAATAAACTTGACCCAAAATGTGAAGTTCTTTTCAAAGGGAGGTGGAGGAAATCACAAAAATCCTCTATGTCATCTTCTCCATCTTTAAGAGGCCTTTTTTTTTGGAAGTTAGTGATAATAATGTAATGAGGCGTTTCCAGAATATCAAAACTCATAGGATACAATTTACAAAAAAAACCACTATTTCCATGACGTTTAATTTTATGTTTACATTAATTTTTGTAATATTTAACTGTTTATTTTGTAACTGTATCCCAATCTTCCAAATCCAGGATCCGCTGTTGATTTGAAACTTATTAGAACTTAGGTGAAGTACTATCTTGTAATTAGATGCTTTTATTACAAAAGTTGAATATAATATTATCATACACCCATTTAACAACATAATTCAACAATATAATTGTTTTAACACTAATTATAACTCGGATTGAAACTAACTTTAGTTATTAATATAATTGGAATATATATTGGGTGTTGCCCCTCTATTAATTGGATTATATAAGGAAAGATATATTGATTTTTAGTAAATTTTGTCAAAAGAGACCTAATATGTTATAAATTTTGTGAGAAACCACCTTATATGTTATTATTTATCAAATTACACACCTTATTATCATATTTAGGCCAAAAAATCAACATATGCTTTTTTTTCTCCCTGTTTGTGCTTTGGAGTCACGCATATCAACCAAAAATTTTAAACCAAATTCCGATACACAAAAATGGAGAGAACGAAAAAGAGAGTTGATGACACAAAAGTTAGCCTTTTTGACCAAAATATGATAACAAGGTGTGTAATTTGATATATAACATCTTATAAGGTGTTTCCTCGCAAATAAAACGTGTTTCTTCACAAAATTTGTAATTTATAAGGTCTTTTTGACAAAATTTCCTAATTTTTATTATATACGGTTGGGGGATGGGGGCTAGGTACTAGTCATATATAGATAACTAATCACATACCTCTGTCTCTGTTTGTCAATTTTGCAATATCCCTAGGAGGAGGAGCCAAACTTTGCTCATCAAACTGATAAAACTGATAAACTTCGTACCTAACAGTACAACTAGGCGTTAATACAAATCCTCCTCGCGCCATCTTGCTATAAAACTTGTTTACAGCTGAACTAAAGCACTTGTTGCAATTCACCTTGGTCATGTCGGGAGTACATTGAGCCAAAGTATACAAAGTCTTGTTAAGAGGTGGAAACCAGGCATCCTTAGCGGCAACCATGTTGTTGGATGTATTAAATGCTGCCAATGATGTTGCCTGATCCAATGTAACCAGAACATACTGAAGCCAACGGTCTTTGTCCGTCGTAGTTATATTACTCCTATTGACATCGTTAGTATTGTACCTCACTTGCAAGGGACTTTCTTGTAGAAGAGAAAAAAAGGACTCGTTTGAGTAACGAAGCATGCACTGTTCCTTCCACAATATAGCTTGCTTTGCCCTTGGACAACTAATTCTTATTTGCTCGCTAGCCAGCTTAACACAATCATGGCAGTCCGTGGAATTCAAGTCGCCTCGGCATAAGGAAAGGCCATATGCTGGATCTTGAGTTTGTGACCCTTGCGTGTGTCTAGAGAAACCATCTCTGGCATTCGACATTTGGGATACTAAAGTGGTGAGCATATTGTAGAGATTGGCTTCATATGAGCTACCAAGAAGGTAATTTGGTGAATTGTAGCAATCGGATACATTGTAGTTTACTGTTAGTGGACTAGAAGTTGAAGCATCAAACAAAAATAGTAGCATAACCAAGATAGGCAACATGATGAGATGAAGATATTAGTGTTGAGATATTTCAGTTCATGGGTTGGTGGGCTGTGGACATTTTCAACACATTTAGGAAAATATCTAGTGGGTTAATTTTTATTTATTTATTTTTGTTGCCAAATATTATTTGTGGTCTAGAAGAGATAGTAAGATTAGTAACTTAGCAAGCACTTATTGACGAGTAACGGTCAATCATGCATTGCCCAGACATGATCTGATAGGTGCCATTTGGAAAGCAAGGGACCAAATCAACCTACTTAGCATTTAATGCCAAATCTATGGAAATTTCCAAGTACTAGAAACATTTGAAAGTTAGCTTGAAAGGGTTTAATCTCCCAACTTATTGAGTTTTTTTTAATAGGATATAAGGAAAGACATTAGGTGACCCTTCTCTCAAGCGTACGTGAAACCTAAGTTATCTAAAATAGAAAAAAGACACAGATAAGTGTTATCCGTCAGGATATCAAACTCCTAAGATTTTTGATTTATATGATGTCCTTGTTTGGAGAGGTAGTCGGCTACTCTGTTTGCTTCCCTAAAAATGTGCGTTATCGTGATAGATCTGAAGGCAGTGAGAATCTTTCTGATGTCGTCAATAAGAGTTTGTATGCACCATGGAGTGTTGTATTTTCCTATTAAGATGTTTTTTTATATCAGCTCTTTGAATATGTTGATGACTATTAGATTGTCCCCTTCTATTTGGCTTGGAGAAGCCGGTTACATAGAGCAGTGGCTTCAGCGATGAGAGGAGAAGACTTTTCTAACTTGTAGGCATTTGCTTTCAGAATTTTGCTTGAAGAGTCCCTGAGTACAATGTCTACCGCTACTGAGTCTTAGGTAGATGATCCATCAAATTTAATTTGATGAGGCTTTGATGTGGGGGATCCAATGGACGTGGATAATGGTTGAAGGTTTGTTTGAGTGAGGGGTGGAAGTTTGAGGGTTAGTGTCAATAGAATGGAGTGGTTTCCGAAGCACATGGGTTTTGCTCTATAGAGGAATAATAAGTTGGTTTAATATTTACAATTTAATTCGGCTTTGGATAAAGGAAAAAATGTATTTTCCACCTTTAATGTATCATTTATTGTAAATTACCACTTTAATTTTTTTTTTAAATTACCACATTTAATCTACTAATCATCTTATATTCCCACCGCATAACATGTTTTGTCATGTTTGATGTTATTTGGGGGCCCCACATTTTATCAAATTCTTGCTTCAAATTGCGTACTAAAGCTTAGCCTTGCGATTCCAATTGAAACTCCAATTGGAAATCAAGAATGAGAGAATTTGCAGGAGGCATTCATATTCAATTGAATTTGGTTCAACTGAGAGCATAAGGAGTTCAATAAGGTAAGTGCAAGTGCTTAATTTCATGGTTACATGTCGAAAATTATCATTGTTTGCAAAAATAAATAGGGTTTTTTGCATGTTTATTATGAAAATTAGGGTTTTTGCTTGTTCAATTGAATAGGTTTTTGCTTGTTTAATAAAATTAGGGTTTTTGATTGTTTACTAATTTTGTGATTATGCTTCTTCACGAATTGGGTTGTTTAGCTAAATTACCCAAAATTTAAAGTTGGTCGGTTGCAAGAAGATGAGAGGAGTGAGAAGTGGGAAGATGAAAGGGGAATTCGAAGAAATTGAAGAGTTGGGTTAAATGTGGGCCCCATATAACGTTAAACATGACCGAAAACGTTATGTTGTAGGAATTTGAGAAGATTAGTTGATTAAAGGTGGTATTTTTTCAAAAAAAAAATTAACTTTAAGGTAGTAATTTATAAAACCTAATACATAAAAGGTGGTAAAATATAAGTTTTTTCTTAAATAAACTTATTTTGAAGTTTAAATGTGTTATACTTCTTCCATTTTATTTTAAATGCAATAATTGCACCGTTTCACTATTCACATTCCTCACTTTCACTTTCACTTTCATTAAAAAAGTTTTATTAAAAAAAAGAAAAAAAATCAAGTTTTACCTGTTATAATAGGTGAATCGTCAATGGGATTGTTTTTGTCAAATTAGGGTGATAGTTTACACCTTTTATGGATTATCAATAGTGTATACTCACTCCGTCTCAATTTGATGTTCCCATTTGGAATATGGGGGAAAAACCAATACAAATTGAGGTGGATGAGAATCTCTTAAATTTTATATTGTATAAAGTGTACTTTAGTACCTTTTTGCTTTTAAAAAAGTAAGAGATAGAAAGAAAAATGTGTGATTAGGAAATAAAAAATTCTAAAGTGGACCATGTGTAAGACAAAAAGTAAAAAGTATAGTAATTAATTATTTGTTAAAGGGTAAGACGAGAAAATAAGTTTTCTTAAATTGGAAAATATTCAAAGTGTGAAGAACCTTTTGAAACATTCCAGAAAAGGAAAATGGGAATATCAAATTGAGACAGAGGTATAGAAGATGACCAATAGTTGACACATTTCTCATCAATTTTTGCAAAAAATATACACATTAAAAAGTTTAAGTGGTAATCTCGTCAACCAGATATAATTTCTAACCTTGGTTTATCTTTAACCAATTTTTAGTGTGCTCAAAGCTTTAGCTGGAATCCCTTTGATGGAAAATCATTGATATTTTCCCTAAATATAATAACAAAACCACAACTCAAACAAAGGGAAAGAAAAGAAAATTATGATCATATTCACATAAGAATAGCAGTGACATACCTCAATTTATGCCTGCCATTCTGAGAACGGTTTGGTGCTTTTTCATGGATTTCTTGGTGCATTCTTGGGGACATACCAAAATGACCAAGACTTCCAGAACACATCACTACCTCAAAAGATTGGGGTAGGCCGCGAATTTTAAGATATCTAACCGTGTTTTTGACCAACTTGTACCAAAGAAGCTTTTCATTATCTTGTTTCAAAAGAACTACAGTCCCATCATTTGAATATGCCAATGGCTTCAAGTATGCAAAGGGCTTGTTATCTTTGAGTGAGAGATGGAAAATAGTTGTGTCCATGACTATGTCTCATATTCAGTCATTACCCATACATCAACACTGTTGGATCACAAGGAGACACTCAAGAAGGGGGGGTTTGAATTGAGTGTGGTATTTTCTGAATTTTATCGAACTTTCTTTAGAGATCTCATAGACCTTCTCTGAGCTTTTGAGTTGCGTATATGAATATTGTTAATTAAATAGAAAGGCAGTAATAAAGAGACGAGACAAGCAATTTTACCGTGGTTCAATCTCACCTCTGAGATCTACGTCCACCCTACCTTTTCTTTTATTAATTGAATCACAAAATACCAAACTCTTGATACAACTTGATTCCCTCACTACTAACCCTAGTAGTGCCCCCCAACACTTAACTCTAAGTGTTGCCTAATTAAGTCTAATTCCCTTAGAAATTCAACTTAACACTCTCTATAAAGATGAAATTACAAAAAGATTTGAATCCTCTTTTTATGTGTTTCTTGGTTAAGCAGTTTAGAGGTATTTATCGAGCTTAAATATGTGTTTTTCTGTCACAGATCTCAGTGCTGATCTCAGAGAGGTTAAAGATATGTTTCCGAAAATAGCTCTCTAAAACAATTACTGGAAACGCGTATCTTTTATATTTTCTGATCTTTTTACTCTTTGTTAAGGCTCACGTTTTTCAAATCAGTTTTTAAGCTTTACAAAGATAGAATTGTCCACTTGATAGTTTCCTAAACTTAAGCAAGCAATTATCTTTAAAGAAGATTTTATCTTCTTTAAGATATTTGTTTCCTAATAGTATTAGGACTGATTTTGTAGACAGATTCTTTTCTTAAAATCAGAAAATTTCTAAAACCTTTTTATTCCAAAAAAAAACTTATCTTTTCCAAAAAAAAGATATTCCAGATTTTTAAAACAATTTTCAAAAAAACGATTTTCCCCTTTTCTTTTTTTTTTGTTTTCGCAAATCATTTTATTTAGGTGTTATATTATAGATTGCATTTATTTTACTATCTCAAGTAAAATACCTACAATCTCTAATATTACACCTTAGCACTTTGATCCGTTATTTACGAACACACACTTTTACATATTTGGAAATTGGCCTTAGTCTAAAACGTTTGGCAATTGATTCTTCGAGACTTCGTTTAGGCATCTGCAACAAAACTTCACCAAACATGTTAGATCAACTAATTGTGTTTGTCATCATCAAAATACACATGGACAATGTGTCCCAACAAATTCCCCCTTTTTGATGATGACAAACACATAATAGTTCCCCCTCAACATAAGCAAATATTACATTTGCAAACATGATACGATTTCATGAGAATGAACATCTAGCATTAACATAGTGCTATATACCAAATCTTCCCCCTTTTGGCATTATCAAAAAGGAGGCATAAAAAGCATAAAAATCCATAGTATCATAGTTCGAAGTCAATTGTCCATGCAAAATAGTAGCTCAAGCAAAAATCAATCTAGTGATGCTGGTGCTACGTCAAGATTCAATTCACAATCCAAAGTTTTGAAGCAAGAACTAATCCAACTCACAATCCGAAACTATGAAGCAAGAATTAATCCAATTCACAAATTCAAAGTTATGGATTATAAGGTAAAAGTGAAGAATTATGGTAGGATAAAGAAATAAGGTAAGCAAGCTTGAATTATTTGGAATGGGGATATGCTCAACAAGTGCTCAAACCTTATTCACCTTTTTGACATCATCACGCATAGATTTTGAAACTTTCTTCACTTCGGCACTGTATATGTTATTGTGCCACTGGACAATCTCTTTCCTTCAAAGATAGCTTTGCTTCGTATATTCAATAATCCAAAGACATGGTAATCACAACTCTTTTCATCATCTCATAATTAAACTCTAATATGAATTGTCTCATCTCATTTTTTTTTATTTTTTTTTTTTGATGTCATGGAAGGATTTATTTTTTCATTTTTTTCCTTCCTATTTTCCATTTTTTTTAAAGGAGATGTAGACTATATAGAAATCATAGAGTCAATTAATGAGAACCAGCAAAGAATATTAACTTGTGAAACGTGATCTTATCTTCTTTCAAATTATGTCCATGGCACTGTGCCTTGTACTGTGCCCCACTGATTTCTTTCTTTCACTTATAGAATTTCATTGCCGACCTCTTCAAGTTCCCCCTCAACTCATGACATCTTCTTTCACCATTTTTACAGAATGTCTTTGCCCCGAACATAATCATGAATCAAGGTTAAAAGCACTTGTTGTTTGGAGCAATAGGGGATGAAAACAAGGATGTAATGGGGAAGTAAATGAAGAATAAGTAAAGAAGAAATAATAAGGCCAAATGTCAAACTCAAAATAAGCAAATCAAAATATCGGGCTAAAGATCAAGCTTGCCATAGAAAAGTGAATTAACATTTTATAGCTCAATAGTTCAGCAACTTAGGATCATTTAGCTTAATACTTTGGCAACTTAGAATCAATACATCAGGACAACATCATTAGACCTTGCGAGTCCTAAATCACAATTAAAAGACTCTTTCACAAATTTTCACTTGGATAAATATTATAGACTCCGATTTAACACATCTATGAGAGAAGATAAGGCATATAACACAAATCAATTGCTAGAAATATATCTCAAAGACAATAAATTCACCCTTTTTTTTATTGTTGCCAAATGTAATACACCCTCCATGGTAAGGCTACAAGTGAGAGGAATTGAATTTTCATTAATCATAGGTATTAAGCAGCTAATGCGGAGGATAATAGGCTGCTTTCTCTCACTTTCACCTGCAAAAAGATCACTTGTTAGTTTTAGGAACCCAAACTTGCTTGGGTCCCTTCTTCTTTCGTTGAGCATCTAAGAGATCCTTTCTAACCCATATTTGATTTACATACTTTGCATTCTTCTCAACATGTTTTTTCTTTGCATTACAATCATTCATGAGATGTCCATTCTTTCCACAGAAGTAGCAAATCAAATATTCGGGAAGATCAACATATTTTCGCTTTCGAAAGTCTCTTTCACAATTTTTATCTCTGAGACCTGTACTGAGCTTCTGGTCAGTATATCCTAAACCATGTCTGTTTCGATTTTTTGTTTGAGAGATCATATGGTCTAGGATATTACTACCAGGTGTGGCAATTTTTGACTTCTGCAGTTGCACCTTCAAAGACTCAATTGTTGCTTTCAAGTTTTCATTTTTGTCATTTAGGGTGTTTAAGTCATGTTTGGCTTTTTCAAAATCTTCACAAAGTTTTGTACCTTGTCCTTCATTTATAGGGTCGACCCTAGGGTTTTCCTTTTCATTTTTCAGTTCCAGTAGTTCAAGGTTCAAAACGTTTATTTGTTTTTCAAAGTCAAGATTCTTTGCCTCAAGCTCAGTATAGGGCACAGTGCTGTTTACAATTTCTTTAGCAAGAGCTTTTTCATATTTTAGCGCACTTATCTCAACGACTTGTTCATTTATCGTTTTTTCCATTTCTTTATTTCTTTTGACCAAGTCCTTGTTATCATCCAGCAATTCCTTATATTCCAATTCCAACCCAATTTTTTGCTTAGTGATGTTTTTCAAATCTTTTTTCATGTTTATAAATTCATCACGCATTTCTTGACAATCGTCAATTACATTACTAAGCAAAGCAATTAGTTTGTTTTTGGATAATAGAGGTATCTTAGGTTTCAAAGAAGTGAGATTTACCTCTGCATTGTCCTCCTCATCTTGGGAGGTGGGTGTTTTCGCCATAAGACATAGATGCGAGTCATCTAGGTACTGAGACCTTCTCTGAGATCCTTCAGTTGCATTTAGGCAAAGTTTTGCCTCTTGGCTCAGTGCCTCTGACTGTTCCTCATCAGACTCGGATTCTCCCCATACGGCTGCTACCATGGCCTTCTTGAACTCCCTTTTTGATTGTTCTCTTTTATCTTTGGGTTTCTCATTTTCCCACAAGGGGCATTCCTTGATCTTGTGGCTATATTCTCCACACTTAAAACATCCAGAGTTAGTAGCACTTTTCTTATAGTTAGATGTAGTACTCTTACCTTTGAAATTCGCATTCTTGCTAGGATTACTATTTTTGTTCTTTTTAAGAAAATTTTTGAATCTCCTAGTAAGAAAAGTAACATCTTCATCACTATCACTATCATCACTTTCTAATTCAGTTTTTAATGCTAGACCTTTGCTCTTTGGTGTAGGATTTTTAGCATCTAGAACAAGTTCATGAGTCATTAAAGAACCAATTAATTGTTCTAGGGGAAGTTTCGACAAGTCTTTGGCTTCTTGTATAGCAGTTATGTTTGGTAGCCAACGACTTGTCAAACTTCTTAACACTTTCCTAACCAATTCTTCTGAAGAATAAATTTTTCCAAGAGAACGCAATTCATTTGTGATGATAGTAAAGCGAGTAAACATTTCATTTATTGATTCATCTTTATCCATGGTAAAAAATTCATATTGTTGAACTAACAAATCAATGCGAGATTGTTTTACCTCATTCGTGCCTTCGTGGGCTAACTCGAGAGTATCCCATATTTCCTTTGCCGTTGAGCAAGCAGAGATCCTTGAGTATTCATCAGGTCCAATTCCATATTGGAGAATATTCATAGCTTTAAAGTTCTTCTCGGCCTTTGCATAGTCGGTTGAATCGTAGTCGTCTTCGTCTTTGTCAACCAACTTTCCCTCATTATTTTTGACTTGGATAAGGATGGGTCCTTTTCTTATGATTTTCCAGCATTCATAATCCGACCCTTGGATGTAAATCCTCATCCTAGCCTTCCACCATCCATAATCTTCTCCATTGAAAACCGGGCACTTTGAGTGTCTTCTTTGAGAGTCATTTTGTGAATTCATGCTAGCTATTCTCTAGGGATTAACCTTACAAGAATATTAGGCTCTGATACCAATTGTTGGATCACAAGGAGACACTCAAGAAGGGGGGTTTGAATTGAGTGTGGTATTTTCTGAATTTTATCGAACTTTCTTTAGAGATCTCATAGACCTTCTCTGAGCTTTTGAGTTGCGTATATGAATATTGTTAATTAAATAGAAAGGCAGTAATAAAGAGACGAGACAAGCAATTTTACCGTGGTTCAATCTCACCTCTGAGATCTACGTCCACCCTACCTTTTCTTTTATTAATTGAATCACAAAATACCAAACTCTTGATACAACTTGATTCCCTCACTACTAACCCTAGTAGTGCCCCCCAACACTTAACTCTAAGTGTTGCCTAATTAAGTCTAATTCCCTTAGAAATTCAACTTAACACTCTCTATAAAGATGAAATTACAAAAAGATTTGAATCCTCTTTTTATGTGTTTCTTGGTTAAGCAGTTTAGAGGTATTTATCGAGCTTAAATATGTGTTTTTCTGTCACAGATCTCAGTGCTGATCTCAGAGAGGTTAAAGATATGTTTCCGAAAATAGCTCTCTAAAACAATTACTGGAAACGCGTATCTTTTATATTTTCTGATCTTTTTACTCTTTGTTAAGGCTCACGTTTTTCAAATCAGTTTTTAAGCTTTACAAAGATAGAATTGTCCACTTGATAGTTTCCTAAACTTAAGCAAGCAATTATCTTTAAAGAAGATTTTATCTTCTTTAAGATATTTGTTTCCTAATAGTATTAGGACTGATTTTGTAGACAGATTCTTTTCTTAAAATCAGAAAATTTCTAAAACCTTTTTATTCCAAAAAAACTTATCTTTTCCAAAAAAAAGATATTCCAGATTTTTAAAACAATTTTCAAAAAAACGATTTTCCCCTTTTCTTTTTTTTTGTTTTCGCAAATCATTTTATTTAGGTGTTATATTATAGATTGCATTTATTTTACTATCTCAAGTAAAATACCTACAATCTCTAATATTACACCTTAGCACTTTGATCCGTTATTTACGAACACACACTTTTACATATTTGGAAATTGGCCTTAGTCTAAAACGTTTGACAATTGATTCTTCGAGACTTCGTTTAGGCATCTGCAACAAAACTTCACCAAACATGTTAGATCAACTAATTGTGTTTGTCATCATCAAAATACACATGGACAATGTGTCCCAACAACACCATCTTTAGGGTAATGACAAAGCAAACAAAGATAACCTCTTAATATTCCCAAACTCATTCGAAAATCTGTATCCACGTAGTTTGGCTATGTTACCCCCTTCATTTCTCGGATCCATGATCAAAAGCTATAAGCATATTTGAACTATTATATAATTCGGGATTTTGATGTGCAATGCAATTTTCCACTAGCAAGAACACCCGAGCATGGATAACAAACAATGTAAGGAAAAATTTAATCTTTCTCCAAGATTTGGTTTTCGAGCTATAAATCCGAACTTCGGAGTAGACACTACCACCTTGCAGGCTTTTATGATGTTGCAAAATGGATATTACTTTGTAGTCGTTGCGATTAGAATCATAGCAAAACCCGTGAATGAAGCAATACTGTGAGGCACCCGAAGCATTGAGCTGATAGGTAGTGTGAGGTATATCCTATCGTATTTGCCAGTTCATGGATTCCATAAAACAAATTCTCTGTTGTTACACAAGCAGACCAACCCATTGATAGACCCCACTATATCAATCCATCCTTAAGGCAATAAAGATGGGTGATCAATCTCAACAGCTTTATCAAGAGTTGTGCAGACACACTACCTATCAGAACTGATAATGCAAAAGATTTGTGTGAAGGCTCTATGAAGTTGCTATACTTAAGAAAAGGCATAGAACATCATAAGAGTTGTGCAGACACACCACAACAAAATGGGGTGGTTGAGAGAAAGCATAGACACCTCTTAGAGACAGCAAGAGCTTTGTTCTTTCAGTCCAAACTTCCTTCTCAGTTTTGGGCAGAATGTGTTGAGTGTGTTGCACATTTAATTAATAGAATGCCTCTTTCCGTTCTCAATCATATTAGTCCGTATGAGAAACTGTTTGGTTTTCCTCCTTCTTTAGATCATCTCAGAGTTTTGGTTGTTTGTGTTTTGTTTCTACTTTGAAACAAGGCAGATCTAAGTTTGATCCTAGATCTATTTCTCATGTATTCATTGTTTATACCCCTGGTCAAAAAGCTTATAAGGTACTTAATCTTTCTACTCTCAAGATCACATTTTCTAGAGATGTTGTTTTTAAAGAACATTTTCCTTTCCACTAGTCTCACACAACTCAACCTTTTCAATTCTTCTTACCTATTGCCACTTATATAACCCCTTTTGTTGATAGTGATCTTATTCCTGATATTTTTCATTTGCCACCTACTACATCCAACTCCATTTCCTCTATTGTTCCTACATCACCACCTCTTCCATCTTTCACAACCAGCACTCCTCCTTCTTCTTTTCTTTCTCCTTCTTCTTCTCACACTAACCTAGATACAGCTTCTACCCCTTTGCCTTTTATTTCTTCTTCTTTACCTCTTACACCTATCTCTCATAATCACACTCTTGATATATCTTCTCCCATCAGACAAACTGCTAGAATCTCAAAAATACCTTCTTATTTAAAAGATTTTGATTATAAGAAAACTTCTCATTGGTGTAACGTCATTAGTTACTCTCATTTACCTGATACTCATCAAGATTTCATCTCTTCTACTCTCTCATTAACTGAACCTACTACTTATAAACAAGCTTCCAAAGATCATAGATGGTTTGAAGTATGGCTAAGGATATTATAGCTCTTGAACAGAACAATACTTGGGCTCTAGTTGATCTTCTTGCTCATAAAAAGCCAATAGGCTGCAAGTGGGTTTTCAAAATCAAAGTTAAAGTTGATGGCAGTGTTTAAAGGTCTAAGGCTAGACTGGTAGCAAAAGGTTACACTCAGCAGTTTGGTATTGAATCAAGAGACTTTTAGTCCTATTGTCAAAATGGCTACAATTAGGTGTATATTGGCAATTGCAGCTCACAAACATTGGCCTCTTTATCAGCTAGATGTAAATAATGCTTTTTTACATGGAGATTTGGTTTAAGTGGTTTATATGGTTGTCCCTGATAATGTTCCTAATCCATCTAAGAAGGTGTGCAGGCTACTCAAATCACTCTATGGTTTGAAACAAGCTTCTAGGCAATGGTATGCCAAATTGGTCACTGAATTGTTTCTTTTGGGTTTTAAGCAGTCCAAAAATGATTATTCACTTTTCATTCAAACATCTACATCTCATATCACTATAGTAGCAATATATGTAGATGATATTATAGTTACTGGAAATGATTCAAGTTGTATTTCCACATTGAAATCACACTTAGATTAAACATTTAGCATTAAAGATTTGGGGCTTCTCAGTTTCTTTCTTGGTTTGGAGGTTGGTTATCTCTCTGATGGCATCTGCTTATCTCAGAAGAAACACACTAAAGAGTTACTCTCTTCTCATCCTCCGTCCTCTACCAAGGCTGATATTACTCCTTTACCTCTTCATCTCAAGTTTATCAACTGAAGAAGGTGCTCTATATGAAGATCCTACTCTCTATAGATGTATTATTGTGAAGCTCAATTTCTTAACACACACCAGGCCTGATTTAGCTTTTACTGTTTAGCATCTCAGTCAATTCCTACAAACTCCAAGACTTCCTCATTACCTTGCCTTACAACATACTCTTAGGTATGTTGGTTCTACTGCTGGACAAGGCATAATTCTCAAAGTTATTGAACACCTTACTTTACAAGCTTTCTCAGATTCTGATTGGGGAGCTTGTTTGGATAGTAGAAGGTCAATTTCTGGCTATCTAATGCTCCTTGGTAATTCTTCTATTAGTTGGAATCTAAGAAGCAAAGTGTAGTCTCTAGAAGCTCTTCTGAGGCTGAGTAAAGGGTAATGGCAGCAGCTTCATTAGAAATTACTTGGTTCGTTAGTTTGCTAGCAGAATTGTGTATTTCATCTCTTAAACCTATCACATTACATTGTGATAACCAAAGTGCCATCCACATTGCTAAGAATCCTATTCATCATGAAAGAACCAAGCATATTGAGATTGATGTTCATTTCATAAGAGATAAGGTTTTGGAAGGTCTTATTCAGCTCACTTACCTTCCTACACACTCTCAATTGGCTGATGTATTTACCAAAATCCTTCCTTCTCCTCAGTATTCTCATTTGTTGTCCAAACTAGGCATGTATCCCATGTCTAGTTTGAGGGGGGATGTTGAGATAGACAACAAGCCACCTCAAGATGGTCACATAAAATGATACATATGCGTAGCCTATACTTCATCACATCCTACTATCTCTCTTAGAAATCTGTTTGCTTTTGTAACAGTTTACGTTAAGCTTGTTTTAGCTTAGTTTATTGTAATAGAGACTACTATAAATACTTCCTTGTAATATAGCTAGTAGATCAATTCATTCTCTTCATACAATCAATAATAACTCTCTTTTCTCTCTTGTTTTTCTTTCTACATTTCTCTGTTTTTCTTCCTATTATGTTACATGTGATAATGGTTGAATGTTTAAGATGATCAAAGGTTGTTGTTCAACAACTTCAACACTTTCAGAATAAGAAAATTTGTTGCACAAGTAGCCATGACTCGGAAGATAGTAATAGTAAAATTGTAAAACCTGGACAACTTTGTAATCATCACTGCTAGGATCAAAGCCAAATCCAGGGATAAAAGAGTGGAAGCAATCAAAACCCTTTGGAGACTGGAATTTTGTGATAGGTAATTTGTGACACCTACCTGTCAATGGATTCAAGATAGCGAGGTCCTCATCTTTGTTATATGAGCAGAGAAGACCATTGCATGATCCCAAAACATTAGTCATCCTTGAGGGCACACAAGAGGGTGATTGATTTGTTCTGCTTTGTTTAGAAGGTTGAAATCGATTACATGGATCCTCTCCTCTCTAAGAATGAGGTTCAAGTTTCATTGCATTTTCCATAGATTTCAAGATGCTTCTTAGAAAACTTGGGGTCGTTGATAATGGTATTTCATGACTAGCAAACATATATAAGGTGCAAAAAAGTATCAGCAGGAAGACGAGAGAATACATCTTGAAGCAAAGTTAACGGAATTGTTGATATTGTACTATTGGCTTCCCCTGATTGCTTAATGCTAAAATACATTAATAAAAAGGAAAAATTGACTGGAATAATCCCAACTATAGCCGTTCCGCCGAGAATAATCCCAACTATGAGTTATTCATGTATAATCCCAACTATGAGGGAGATCTGGCACAAACACTCCAGTGACCTGTTTAAACCTGTAAAAACCGGTAACTTGGTCACATGAAGTGCACGTGACCCTTAATAATATTTTTTATTTTCATTTCTTAAACTTCCACCCACCTCCAACCTCCTCCTCCCAGACGCGCCCTTCCCCAGCACCACTCCCCTTTACCTTCTTTCCGACGACACCATCTCCACCCAGCACCATCTCTTGAGCTGGTCCCATTCAGCGCAGACCACCCAAAACTGAAAAACCCCAAGTCTCTCTCTCAATTCTAATTCTTTTCCGGCACTAAAGTTGAACTTATGCCTGATTTTGGTTGATTGATTTTTCTGCTACCCCCATCCCCGAAGTTGAACCCCCATCCCCTTTCGTCTTCATCTCGACCCCCATGCTTCCCCTTCCTCTTGATATTGGACCTCTCTGTTTCTTGTTGCTTGACAGATTATCATCTTCTTGTTTGTTTTTCCTAGTATTTGAAAATTCTGCACAAAAGTATGATTATCGTAGGCACTACAATTTCGATTCAAAGTTGGGCAAGATGACATTGATATCAACCGCCAGAATTAAGAGCCAAAAATCAAGATTTTAAGCTTCATTTTGGGGATTCTAAAGAATGAATATAAAAGGTAAAATTTTTGGAGTTGTGGTGTAGTTGTTCATGGAACATATTTCTGAAGAAATTTTCTTTTTTTTTTCTTTTGGAATTAGGAAAAATTTTAAGCTCTCTTCCTGTTATTTTCATGTATAGTGGTGATTCCTTTTTCTTCCTTGCATTTTTCTTAGAATTCCGAAATGTTACTACACATATTATCATATTTTATAATTGAATGAATTTTGAGTAATCGTATGCGTTTTTTTATATCCTCGTGGATTTTTGTGATGATTGTTGATGGAAGCTAGATGGTTAGCAGAAGGCTGGCTGCCTGGCTAGAGGGTGGTTGGATGAAGGGTGGTTGTGAGGGTGGTTGGCTAGGCGTAAGGGTTTGGCTGCGGATGCGGACAGGGGCGAGGCTTGGAGGTGGTGGCTGATGGTTGGGAGGAAGAAGAGGGGAGATGGTCATAGATGGTAGTGGTGGACTGTGGTGAGAAGAGAGAGAAAGAATAGATAAATTAAAAATTTTACGTGGTTAATAGGTTGTAAGTCACCTGGGTACATTTGTGGCGGATCTCCCCTATAGTTGGGATTATATAGGAATAACCCATAGTTGAGATTATTCTCGGCGGAACGGCAATAGTTGGGATTATTCCAGTCAATTTTTCCTAATAAAAAAGGAAATAAATATGCTACCAAGTCATCAAAACTCTAGAAAGTGAAAGAACAAAATTTCAGCATCTTTACTTTTGCATGCTAGGGCAAGGTGTAACACAGGACCTTATACAAACACCATGATACGTACTGAAGTTGTATATCTTACCAATGTTCTCATTTCTATCAACAATTAAAGGTAGATGTAAAAACACTATCAGTTAACAAGAGAATAATAGTGTACTATAACTAGCTGCAAAGATCATTTACATAGTCTAGTTAAGCACATTAGATTAATAAAATTAGTTCCCATAGAATAATGGTATTAACTTGTACGGCATGGCCTAATTTCTGTTGAGAACATAGAATCAAGTAGAAACTAATTTGCAACCACCAAAAATAACCAATGGAACCCAACAACCAAGCAATCAAGCAAAGCAGCAATAAATGAATAAATAAATAAGAGAGAGAGTTAAGTACACCGTGTGAAGACCCGAGAATCCGGGAGTAAAAACCCACAAGCACTAAGGAGTAGTATTGATCTTGATGATTGATTGAGAGAGATACAAGCTATTTCAAGCTACACACACAAAGGCACAAAACCCTAGAAATTCTCTCTAGTATCTTGAAATGTGTGAGATTATGTCATATGTACAAATGGGAAAGGAGGGGTATTTATACCACCCCCGTAAATAACAAAAAAGGCAGCACGTGAGCAAATACGCGAAAACAGGGAGCTGGGAACAGGACCCGGTCGCGGGTCGCGAGCCGCGACCGGTGCTCTTCCTCTTCTCCTCATGGCAGATTTCGCCCCCGATTCGTGATCTCCTTCACTACTCGCGACCATGGTCTTTGACCATCTCCATACCTTTTACCTAACAATCTCCCACTTGGAGATCGGTCTAAGATCATGCTAACAACATCCCCAACACATCTCTCATCATCATCAATCATCACATCAATGTTTCACCATAGCGCCCCCACCATTACAACCATCCACCAATCATGGATGGAGCCCAACTAAGGTCCTACACAACCCCAATTTCTCACAAGTAACCACTTTAGTGAGCATATCCGCCGGATTCTTCGATCCGACAATCTTCTTCAAACACATAGAGCCATCCTAATATCGCTCACATGGATTTGACGTGAATCTTCTCACAACTCCCACCGCATGGGCAATGTCGGGCCTAGTACAAACCATAGCATACATAATACTCCTCACGGTCGAAGCTTAAGGAAAAATGGCCATCCATTCCTTTTCTTCCGTTGTCTTGGGTGAATCCTCCTTTGTCAATTTGAGGTCCAAGAGGTGAGCTACGAGGCTTCGCATCAACCATGTTGAACCGCTTTAGACATACTCCTCTGGAGACAACCTCAACAAACCCGCCGATAAGTCCCTAGAGATTCTCATGCCAAGTATTTGCTTGGCCTCACCCAAGTCTTTCATCTCAAATCTCTCCGAAAACTTCCTCTTCAAGTCATTCACTAACTTCATGCTAGTACCCGCAATGAGCATATCATCAACATACAAAAGCAAGTAAACATAACCATCTACGTACCTTTGAAAGTAACAACAATGATCACCATCCGTTCTCACGAAACCATTGCATAGCATGAAGCCATCAAATTTATTGTACCATTGTCTTGGAGCTTGTTTCAACCCATATAGACTCCGTTTGAGCTTGCATACCATGTCTTCCTTTCCCCGAACTTCAAACCCTTCCGGTTGTTTCATGTAGATTTCTTCTTCCAAATCACCATGCAAAAATGCCGTTTTCACATCCATTTGCTCAGGGAACAAGTTTTCCGAAGCCATAATTGCCAACAAGATTCTAATGGTAGTCAACTTCACAACCGGAGCAAAAATCTCATTAAAGTCAATGCCTTCCTTTTGTGAAAAGCCCTTCACCACATGTCTGTCTTTATACCGAATACTACCATCCGGCTCATCCTTCTTGCGAAAAATCCATTTGCACAAAAGTGCTCTCTTGCCCTTAAGCAATTCAACCAACACCCAAGTGTCATTCTTCTTCAATGAGCTCATTTCCTCACTCATTGCATGCTCACACTTCAACGAATCACCCAACCTCATTGCTTCAACATAACATTCCAGCTCACCGGAATCCGTCAACAACAAGTAATTCGCCGAAGTCTTCTTTATGGGTGGTGGTGTGAACCTATTCGGTGCTTTAGAGAGCCTTGATGTTCTCCTCATCGGTCGCGGTGTCTTTGGTTCCTCACGAACCTCATTAGGCTCACCGTGAACCTCAACCTCTTCCATCTCAAAAGTATCCTCATCTTCCACCGATTCACTAGAAATCGAATCATCCGGAGTTTGCACGACATGTTGAGGAGGTGCATGTTGAATTGGCACATCATCTTCATCTTTTCCAATTCTCACATCACCATCTAGCTCAACAACCTCTCGCTCACTCTCAATGGATTCTTTTTCAACGGAATTTCCACCAAAGTTACCCTTGTACAAGGAGTTCTCATCAAAGGTAAAGTCACAATGCCTAATAACCTTGCGGTTACTAGGATTCCACACTCTATAGCCATACTTCTCATCACCATACCCCACAAAGTAGCATTTCATGGCTTTAGGGTCAAGCTTGTCTCACTTCTCAGATTGCAAATAGGCCACACACCCAAAGGTCTTCAAGTTAGCGTAGGACACCTCCTTTTCACTCCAATCCTCCTCCGGTATCTTGAACCCCAAGGGCACCGAAGGTCCACGGTTTATCAAATAAGCCGCGGTGCTAACGGCATCCGCCCAAAAGCACTTTGGGAGACCCGTAAATAACCTCATGCACATTGCTCTCTCAAGTAGTGTTCTATTCGTCCGCTCCGCTACCCTGTTTTGGCGAGGCTTTCCGGGAATAGTCATCACCAAAACATTGCCATGCTCCTTACAAAGTTCCTTCAAAGATTCTAACTCATACTCTAAACTGCGATTGGGTTCAGTGGAGGCATATGGGTTTTTTGGAAATCGGAGGTTGTTACTGTTGAACCTATCTTGAAACATCAACAACATATCACTATGAACATCACGCGAATTGGGCTGTACCTTGGTATTTCACAGCAATTTATGCTAGCCCGGATCCCACCAAGCGCCAAGATTTATGGCAGGAACTCAAAAAATTTGCTAACTCCCACAACCATCCTTGGCTCATCGCAGGTGACTTTAATGAAAATCGGTTTGACTCAGAAAGGAATACCTCTTGCAATGAAACGTCTCGTAGGTCTGCTAAATTCAATGACTGGATTAATGAGATGAATCTCATTGAAATAGAATTTACAGGAGCCCATCATACATGGTCTCGGGGTCTAACTCCGGAAACTCGTAGGAGTGCACGTCTCGACAGGGCCCTTTGTAATGGTAATTGGGGAATAAGATTCGAAAAGGCAAAGATCAAGCACCTTCCGGCTGTCCAGTCGGATCATTGCCCAATCTTTATTTCGCCTAATGGTTTTGCTCCCATTGCTGAAATTACTCGACCTTTTCGCTTTCAAGCCACTTGGTTGACACATGAAAATTTCCAGGACTTTCTTGAGAGAAAATGGAACAAAGATGGTGCTTTAATTTAAGAGTTAGATCGTTTATCGTCAGAACTCCAAGTTTGGAATCGAGAAGTGTTCGGTAATGTTTTCCAGCAAAAGCGTTTGTTGCTTGCTAGAATTGCGGGTATTCAAAAAGCTCTTGCAACTAGAGTGGATCGAGGGCTTCTCAAATTGGAGGCTAAGCTCAGGCGTGAATTGGACGAGGTTCTTGAAAGAGAGGAGTCCTTGTGGTATCAAAAATCACGAGTGGATTGGTTGAAAAATGGGGATAGAAATACTACCTTTTTTCACCTTAGCACCATTGTTCGTCGATGGCGTAACAAGATAGTAGCAATCAAAGGTGACAATGATGAGTGGGTTCATGACTCGAGTCTCATTAAACAAACTATATGCGATTATTTTCAAAATCTCTTCACTGAAGAGGGAGATGGTGATCTGCAGACAATACCCTAATATATATTTCCTGAGCTTTCACCACGAGATTGGGAAGCATTGTCAAAACCATTCAACAAAACTGAAATCGAAGTGGTGATAAAGCAGATGGGGCCGATTAAAGCACCGGGTCCGGAAGGGTTCAAAGCTCTTTTTTATCAAAAGAATTGGGAACTAGTGGCTACTAATGTGTATGCATTAATTCTTCCGATTCTTGAAGGGAAAGGTATGCCGCAATCGCTCAATGACACTCACATTGTTCTCATTCCCAAGGTTGATAGCCCGGAAAAACCATCTCAATTTCGGCCAATTGGACTATGCAACGTTAGCTATAAAATCATCTCAAAGGTGATAGTGAACCGGATAAAACCCATCTTGCCATCTCTTATTTCCAACACTCAAGCTAGCTTTGTTCCGGGAAGGCAAATCACTGACAATATTGTAATCATGCAAGAGGTTATCCACACCATGAGAAGGAAACAAGGTTTGAAGGGGTATATGGCTATCAAAATTGACTTTGAAAAAGCCTATGATAGGCTTAGATGGGAGTTTATTCGAGACACGCTACACCAAATGGATCTGCCGTCCCTTTTAATTGATGTTATCATGGAGTGCATTACTACGACGTCACTCAGTGTCTTATGGAATGGGGAAAAAACTCAAAAATTCAGACCAAGTAGGGGCATCCGGCAAGTCGATCCTCTCTCTCCCTACATCTTTGTGATGTGTATGGAAAGACTATTCCAAACCATTGAAAAAGCGATTATTGACGAGCGATGGAAACCTATCTATGCTAGTCGGAATGGACCACTCTTGTCCAATTTGTTTTTTGCGGACGACATCATCCTCTTCGCGGAAGCTAATGAGAGTCAAGCGACCGTCATTCATGATGTCCTAGCCCAGTTCTGTAAAGCGAGTGGGCAAAAAATCAGCCTGCCCAAATCTAGAGTTTACTTTTCTCGAAATGTTGGGTTTGAAGCGCAAAAGGGAATTAGCCAGGCTTTAGGAATGGATACCACCTCTGATTTGGGTATGTACTTGGGTATGCCAACCTTGACTAGCCGTGTGACAAGGGCTACGTTTGCTCATTTATGTGAGAAGATCGATCGGAAACTTTCCGGTTGGAAAACTAAGTACCTTTCACTTGCGGGACGTATTACACTCGCCAAGTCCACTCTTTCTACTATGGGACTTTACTCTATGCAAACCGCCAAGATACCACGTTCCATCTGTGATGAAATTGACCGGAAAGCTAAACGTTTTATATAGGGCGGTTGTGAGGATAGACGTAGTGTCCACCTCATCTCTTGGGAGACATTACAGAAACCTATGGATCTTGGAGGCTTAGGGCTACATTCAGCCCGGCAGGCCAATGCTGCGTTTTTAACCAAACTAGGATGGCGAATACTCACTGAGCCATATGCATTATGGGCCCTGGTCTTACGAGCCAAGTACTGTCATGGCCGTTTTGATGTTGATATGTTCACTTCACAAAAATGAAGCTCGAATGTGTGGGCTGGCATAACAGAGAACTCCAAATTCATTTGTGATGGCGCTCGATCAGCTGTAGGAAATGGAAGACATACACTGTTTTGGGATCATAGTTGGGCTGCAAAAAAAACACTCGGTGAGATGGTGATAAAGGAAGTTCCAATGCATTTAGCGGGGAATACGGTGGAAGAAATGTGGTGCCATGTTAATGGGTGGAAGTGGGATTTATTTAGCCAATACCTCCCTGTGGATGTCCTCAAGCAAATACAAGCTTATGAGTTGAAGGATGATCCTAACTTAGCGGATTTGTTGTATTGGAAAGAGGGCTCGAAGGGTCGATTCACGATAAAGTCGGCCTTGAGCATTATGAGACATGAAGAGGATCACTTGGATGAGGATGTTTGGGATGCAATATGGCACGCCCCTGTGCAGCAAAGGATTCGTGCCTTTCTTTGGCTAGCAGCCCATGATCGAGTTCTTGGTAATGACAATCGATTTAAGAGAAATATGACTTATGATCCAAGGTGCTACATTTGTGGTGCGAGGCAAGAAACTACTCTTCATATTATTAGGGATTGTGCTGCTACAAGATTGGTGTGGAAAAAGTTTGACAACATCACCCATCTTACAAGGTTCTTTCAAGTACCAACTAGGGATTGGATACTCACCAATTTGGACCAAAAGGATGATAAGCAAGATACCAACTGGGCAACCAAATTTGGCGTGGTTATTTGGTGGTTGTGGAGATGGAGAAATAGCTTTACCTTCGGTCGCGCTAATGACATCCCACTCGATACTCTTGCTTTTCTTCAAATTCGATTTGCTGAGATGATTAGGATGGTAGAAGGACAAGATAAGTTGGAGGGACGTAATCTGAACCCGAAGGTGGAGAAATCTATAGCATGGAAACACCCACCTTTAGGTTGGTATGTTCTAAACTGCGATGGAGCAGCGAAGGGATCAACTGGACAGGCGGGGGTGGAGCTATCATTCGTGACCATGAAGGTATGTGGATCTCAGCCTTATCAGCCTCTTTTGGAACTTGTACCCCGATGAGAGCTGAAGTGATGGCACTTGTTCGAGGTTTGGAGTTAGCTCGAGAGTTGCGAATTGGTTGCCTTGAAATCCAGCTCGATAGCCTTACTTGTATTCAAGCTCTTAATAAAGAAACAGTAGACCGAGGTGAGAATATGCATGATCTAACCTATTACAAAGAGATGCTTAGTAAGGAAGATTGGACAGTGAAGGTCATTCATGTATACCGAGAAGGTAATCGCGCGGCGGATTGGCTTGCTACTCAGGGAGTCTTGCAAGGAACTCGACTTGTCATCCACCCTTCTCCGCCTGTTGGTCTTGACAGAATTTTAGCTGAAGACATTAGAGGGTTGGCGTTGCCACGCCTTGTGCCTCCGTAGCTGGAGCCTTTGCTCTTAGTCTCTGTTTTATTTTTCTTTATGTCTTTCTGTTTATTTCTTTGCTTTATTTTCTTCGTGTACTTTTCTTTGTTCTTGTTGGGTTTTTTCCCTTCTCATTTGAATCAAAAAAAAAGTGACTGACTCCCTCTCTTCCTTTTCGCCCTAATTCTCAATCTATTTGAACGCCCCTTTTCCCTTCAATCCGCAATCGCCAGCCAGACGGACGCCAGTCACCTTCCGACCAGACCTCCGACGGAAGACCGGCGCCGACTCGACCTAACCTTACACGCCGGCTCGAAGACTCGTCGTTGTGGCTTGGAGTTGGCGAATTTGTTTCTGCAATTTGCGAAGTGCGAGGTTGCGAGCAGACGAACAATAACCACTGTCCCCCGTCAACCTTGCCCGTTCGACGACAGCTCGCGGCTCACCGCGGTCCCCCTGAGACCCTGAACGACGCCAGAATCCAGTCGGTGGTCTAGATAAACGCTGAGGTAAATAAGTTACTAAGTTTATATCTTATTTTTGTTCTAAATTACTGAAAATTAGGTTTTAAATTTGCTCTAAATTGCTTTAATTAACTCGAAATTCATGTGGGTTTACTCTAAATTGATTATTTAGATTGTGAAAACTTGTAGTCGTTGTAGAAAATTCTTGGTAGTCTTTGAAATTAGGTTATAGATTTTCTATAAATTCATATTCAAATACAAAGTGAAAAAAATTTTGATTTTACAACATCAAATAGTTGATATGATTATATGAAAGAACAATTTATGATAGAAAGGAAAATAGTTAGATTGAAAATGTTGTTTAACAACATCAAATGTGTTGATTAGTGATAAAACAACATCAAATGTGTTGATTAGTTTTCAATTCTTTCATGTTAGATATTAATCATATTATATATGTTAGATATTAATTTGGATTTCAAATTATGCTTAATGGTTATCACTATTTGTTAGAGTTTTGATGCGATTGCTTAATTAAGTTGAGTCATTATTAATGGAGTATTCTCAAGGTTATGATGGAGCAAGTAATATGCAAGGTTCCATTAACGACCTTAGGACTCTAATAGAGAATGAATGTAAACAAGCATACTTTGTGCATTGCTTTGCTCACCAACTTCAGATGACTCAAGTTGCACTTGCAAAAAAAAATCAGATTGTGCTTGGCTATTTGTTGATGTACTTGCACCTCTCCTGAATTTTGTGGGAGGTTCATCAAAGAGGAGAGAATTTCTTCATCATTTCAAAGTTGATGTTTTTTTTAGTGTCATTGATCTTCAATTGCAAGAACTTCAAGAAATAAGTACAAATTTACTTGTGTGTATGTCTTATTTCAATCCTGTGAATCGGTTTTCTTCTTTTGATAAAAGAAAATTGATTGAACTTGCAAAATTCTATCCAAAAGAGTTTTCAAGTTTGGAATTAATTTTCTTTGATCATGCACTTGATAATTTCATTGTTGCTGTTAGAGAAGATGAAAGGTTTTGGAATGTGAACAGTCTTAGTGAGCTTTCAATCAAACTTGCTGAGACAGAATTGTCCGAACCCATGATATGGTCTACTTATTTTTGAAGTTGGTGTTGCTTCTCCCCGTTGCAACGGCAAGCGTGGAAAGAGTATTTTCTGGAATGACACAAGTGAAAGACAAATTGCGTAATAGTATGGGAGATCAAATGTTGAATGATTGCTTTATTACTTATTTGGAGAATGATTTGTTTTTGAAGGTTAGTAGGAATGCTATTATAGATCGATATCAGAACATGAGAACTCGTCGTGAACAATTGTAACAATTTTTAGTACTATTTTACTACTTCGACATTTTTTAATATTTTGTAGTAATATTTGGTTGTATTTTAAGGATTTATTTAGTTGTCATATGAATTATTTATTTATTTTTTTACTTTGGAATGAAATTTGTTAGAGAGTTTGTTTGAGAGAAAAATTTGATTTCGATATGTGAACGGAGATTGGTAGTCGTGCACCACCATCCGAAAAATCCTGGATCCGCCACTAAATCTATGGTCCACATAAATAACATAATCACTATGAAGCAAGGACACATCGTAATGTTAAACATACAAAACCAAAGGAGAATGGACACATCGTAATGTTAATCACTATGAAGCAAGGACACATCGACATCATTCAAAAAACACATCCTAGAGTGGAGGGCTAAGTTCAGACAGTCAAGAATCTTAGTTGGAGAATCAATATCATGTTCGAGTTCGCTGAATAATCAATCAATAATGTTTATGAAGGACAAAATCTTCAAGTAAATGTTAGCAGGATTCAAACAAAAATTAACCTTAACCTTAACCTAAAATTTTAATAGGCAAAAAGAAAAAGGATTAGCCATTTGACAACAGGGTGCCATATGATGATCACATATACTAAGAAATATCATTTCTAAATTACCCCCCACATAACTAACACACTCCTAGGAAACTCCTAACACATCCATTTTTGGGTGAATAGTAGCTACTTCAATACATAATGTCATAAAATGTGTGATAAATTCAACAACATATAAGTTCATACAATAACTAGGGGGTTGAGGGACCCTCCAACATTAGCTTAAAAATCTTTTATGACAACGTCGGAACACCAAGGAAAACCAAGCAAAACCAAAAAATGAAATATAAACTTACAAAATCATTTGGCCCTGTGAAGACCCATATAAGTATATAATATTTCTAGCTGTTACATGAGCGTATTTCATTAACAATATTTCTTCCTCAACAACACTCCACCAACCAACATAGAAAAACAAATAACAATTACACACAAAAACCAAGTGAGAGGAAAAGTAATTTGGCAAAATGAGTATACAACAATCAATCCCACATAGAGTTGAAAACTAACATCTATATTCAGGGGCGAAGCTGGTGCACGTGCACCAGCGAATTTTGTTTTTTTAAAAAAAATTTCAAAAACCAATAAAAAAACCCTCGTAACACCTCTCCTCTCCCTCAACATGCAGACACCGCACACATCTCCATCTCTCTCCCTTTCCCAATTCGCAGGCGAGTTACGGCGGTCGGCGCTCATTGTTTTCCACCGTCGAGTAAAGGCGGTCGGCGCTCCTTCTTCCCCAATACACTCGACCAGCGAAGTAGCAAGTAACGACTGACGACCACTCGACCAGGCCCAGCGAAGTAGCGAGTGACCACTCGCCTGAGTTTTGCAACGCCTATTGGCTACTAACCGACGCGGCGACGCCTAAGTCCTGACTTCGCCGACGGAATCGAAATCTACGGACTGAGGTATAGATTTTGCTTTAAGGCTCAATTTTGCTTCAAATTAGTTGTAGTTACTAATTAGGTTATAGATTTTTGTTTCAAATTAGTTGTAATTAGGTTATAGATTGACCTTTTGCTCAAATTAGTAATTAGGTTATAGATTTTTGCTTCAAATTAGTTGCAAGTTTGCTCAATTTTGCTCCAAATTAGTTGGAGTTGTTGTAATTTACTCAAAAATGGATTACTCTAAACTGATTCTAGATTCTTGAATGCTCTATTTAAATATATTTAGCCATTTTTACAAGCCCTGTTGATTGGTTGCTCAAGTGGGTTAATTTCTTGTCAATTTTTTCTTACATGGGCATTTCTTAGATGAGTGATTAATGGATTGAAACTCAAGAGATTGAATCAAATAATTTCTTGATTGGTCTATGGGAGTTTTGAAACTCAAGAGAATGAAAATTATATATATTAGATACACATATTAAGCTAATGGTTATCACTATTTGTGGGAGTTTTGATGTGACTGCTTGAATAGTTGAATTCTTACATGATTTTCATATTTCATAATGAAGAGAAAACGTGCTGCAAACAAAATGCAGAATATTGTTAGTTTCTTCACTAAAAAAAATCATATTCCAAATTCTCCTCCATCTCCAACACAAAATGAATAAATTTTGCCTCTACATCAAGCAAGTCAACAACATTCTTCTCCATCGCACTATTCAACTCAAAATTCTGCTCAAATGTTGAATGATTGCTTGATTACTTATTTGGAGAATGATTTGTTTTTGAAGGTTAGCAGGAATGCTATTATAGATCGACATCAAAACATGAGAACTCGTCGTGAACAATTGTAATAGTTTTTAGTACTATTTGGTTGTATTTTGGAGTACTACTTGGATATTTTTTGTGTATTTTGTAGTACTATTTGGTTGTATTTTCAAGTTTTATTTAGTTGTGATGTGAATTGTTATTTTTCTTTTACTTTGGAATGAAATTTGTTAGAGAGTACTTTTGAGAGAAAAAATTTGATTCTGATGTGTGTTCGGCGATTGGTGGTGAACCACCATATGAAAAATCATGGATCCGCCTCTGCCTATATTCAAACCCCTTAATTATAACGAGTTGCATGTTGTTGGTTGTTTTTACTTCGCGTATAATAAACGTGTTGAGGGTAACAAAATTTGCACCTCATGGTAGAAAATGTATATTGTTGGGTTATCCAAACGGAAAAAGGGTAAAAGTTACTTAGTTTGGAGTCCGAAGAACTGCTTGTGCCTTGAGATGTTAAACATTCTATGAGCATGAACTAGTATTAGGCTTCGCAATGCCCCGGCACTATTACAATTTTCAGTAGTACGTTGAGAGAACTAAAGAACCTTATTGTAAGAAATGTCACTAAAAATAATCATTATAATAGAATTGTTGGCTGTCATTCATATATTATCTTTAATAGTAATAAAGAAGCAATAATAGCATGGTAGAGGGATGGTTAGAGCTCTTTCTCTCATACATGAGGTTGTGGGTTTGTATCTTCACATTGACAATTCTTTATATTTATGAGAATGACGTACATATAATGCTAGAAGAGGATGGTGATACATGGAAGATAATAACTCTTGAAAAAGCTTTTTAATATTTATATAGATTTCCTTTTGAGGTTGCATCCTCTCCTGTGTTTGATCAAGCATAACCAATAATGTATGATATGGGTTTTGATGAAGCCTCTAGTTACAAGATGATCCTGTTAGTGAGGTTGAGGCAATATCAGGCCCATACCCACCTGTTATATGCGCCTATTGTTAAGATTGGGCCCGGCATTCCCAGCCTCTAGGCCATACTGAATCTGAGCTCCGACAGCCAATATTCACAATCTTCCACAACAGCGCCTAGATCTGAGCCTTCTGTTGTTGAACTGGATCGTAATAGACCTAGCCAAGATAATTATATACTACCTTCATTTCGCACAAAAAGTTACATTTACATAATAAATAATAAACACTATTCACAAAGTTTACTTTGATTGAGATTGGTCATTTATATTCAAGAACAAATATAGTCACATGACAACTTGTCAAATTCATTTTGAAAAGTATTTTATTAATATCTACTTATTGTGCAAACAGCTGGTCTTGTAAGAGACCGCCTATTTTAAAATAAAATTAGGTAATGGTCCACTAGGCCCAATAATAAGAAGAGAAAATCAACAAATCGTCTCCTGAAAATAGGGACCAGTTTAATCCATTTTGTGACCTATTTGATTTATTTCGTGACCTGTTTAGTTATTAGAGCTGAACTGAACTGAATGAAACTGAACTGAACTGAACTTATTAGAGCTGAACTGAACTGAAAATAAGCTGAACAGAACAGGCCCATTGTATTAAATTTATCTAGTAACTAGTTTAATCCATTTAATGACTAGTTTAATCCATTTAATGACTAGTTTAATTCATTCGGTAAGTTATAGGTTTTTTTAGGAATCGCTTGTTATATTTCGACTAAAATTGAAATAAGGAAAGAAGAAGAGAATGAACAACTTGATTCTGCTAATTGTCTAGGAATAGTATTGGGCTAGAGTAAGATATAATGAACTTGTTAATAGAATGTAGGGTTTGGTTGGTCTAATTTTACGATAAAATTAGACCGCCTCTTTTAGTAATTTGTCTTGTACAAATACACAACTAAAGATATTACAAAAGTTATTAAAAGATGAGGTCTAACTTTTTATTTAAAGTACACTAACTTAAACTCATCACTTTATTCAAAAAGATGTTTCATTTTTTTTATTGGAATTGAGCGGTTGTCTAATTTTAAAAATATTAATGCTCCAAAATTTACATTGGCATATACAATATCTAAAACGGAGGAAGTATGTTTTTATAAATATTTTCATACGGTATCTCTTTTTAAATTTTTGCTTGCATATATTCAACCACTATTGGCAAATAATATCTTTTGTATATATAATATACAAGCTGTAATCTTTTGTAAATCAATTTAGCTTATTCTCTCCTTGATTTACTCTGTAAATTAGCAAATCTTTAGGAGCTTATTTAGGGTATACTTCCTTGTATATATTCTGGAAACGTTGAATAGCAAAGCAGGTTGATTATTTCCCTCAAACATTTATTCCTTTATGGTATCAGAGCAGGTTTTTGACTCTGCATCACAATTTTTTTCTTCTCTGTGCGTGGTTATGGCTGGTGACACTCCTGTACCGCCTAATCCTATTTATGCTCTAAATTCTAGTGACAACCCCGGTACCTCCATCACTCATGTTGTTCTTCGAGGGTCCAACTATGAAGAATGGTCCAAAGCTTTTCGAGTTTCCTTACGTGCCAAACGCAAGCTGTCTTTTATTGACGGCACATTGAAAGAACCAGCAGCAACCTCCAGTGAGTGTGATGATTGGTGGACTGTAAACTCCATGATTGTTGCCTGGATGTTCAACACCATTGATCCTTGTCTCCGTTCATCAATCTCATACCATGACGCTGCCTGCGATTTGTGGGAAGATATCCGTCAACGTTTCTCGGTCGGCAACGGTGTGAAGATTTATCAATTGAACTCTGATCTTTCGGACTGTAAACAAAAGAGTGCCGAAACTATAATGAGTTATTATGGCAGACTCAAGAAACTATGGTATGATATGAATGATTTTGATCCTATTCTTTCTTGTTCCTGTACGGGTTGCAAGTGTGGCCTAATGCAGCAACTTCGCTCTCGGCGTGAAGCTGATCATGGTCGAGATTTCTTGATGGGCCTTGAGCCTTTCTACGCCAATGTCAGGTCAATTTTGTTAAGTATTGAACCTTTGCCTTCTCTTAATATTGTGTATGCTCGTCTGATTCAGGAAGAAGAAGTGCGTACGATTACTGGCAGTCATGGCGAAGCTCCTTCTCCCATGAGTTTTGCTGTTCAAGGAAGTAATCCTCCTACTCGTGGTTCTAGTAGGACTGCTCTCCCCTCTTATTATTGTGATTATTGTTCTCGGTCCGGGCATACCGAAGAACGTTGTTATGAAAAGCATGGGTATCCTGAAGGCTGGGTAGATAAAAGACGTAGCCAAGGCCGAGGCCGTGGACGTGGGGCTCCAGTCGCCTCAACCTCAGGTTCCGCAGCATCCTCGGCAGCCATTGGTCCTGTCACACAACATCCGAAGGTCAATGTTTTGCAGCTTGACGTAGTTCGAGATGACCTTGGTTCAGTTCGCTTGAATGGTAAGACAAACAACCTTTGGATTGTCGATACAGGGGCTTCACATCATGTGTGTAGTGATGCTCACCTTTTTACATTCTTGCTTGATATTTCACCTACTGCCATTGGCTTACCAAATGGTGCTTCTACAAAAGCAACTAAAGTTGGTAGCATAACATTGAATAATATGCTTACTTTAGAGAATGTTTTGTTTGTCCCGGCTTTCAACTGTAATTTATTGTCTGTCTCCACTTTACTTCAAGATTCTAGATTAAGTATACAATTCACTAATACAAATTGTGTTATTCAGGACCAAGTCTCGAGGACCAAGATTGGTGTGGGTGAGCAAATTGGGGGACTCTTTTACTTGACAATGGGGGAACCGGTTCGTATCAACAAAGCAATCAATTTGGATGATGGTGAGCTTTGGCATGCTCGACTCGGACATCCTTCGTGGAAAGTTTTGGAGTTCCTACCTCAAGTTAGTAATCATGTCAAGAGTTTTCGTAGTCTTGCCAATAAACCATGTGATGTTTGCCATCGTGCTAAACAGACTCGAGATGTTTTTCCTTTAAGTGACAGTAGAGCTACAAATTTATTAGACTTAATTCATTGTGATGTTTGGGGACCATATAGTGCCAATCGATCTTGTGATTCGCGTTATTTTCTTACTATTGTTGATGATTATTCTCGGCGTTTGGGTTTACTTAATGAAAAATAAGAGTGATGTAGCTCAATTATTGTTGCATTTTTTTGCGTTGATTGAGCGACAATTTTCTACGAAAATTAAAACTTTGCGTAGTGATAATGGGACCGAATTTAAAGTGTTGACTTCTTATTTTCTTGAGAATGGTATTATTCATCAAACCTCCATGACGAGAACGCCTCAACAAAATGCAAGAGTGGAACGTAAGCTTCGTCACATTCCTAACGTGGCACGTGCTTTACGTTTTCATTCTCATTTGCCTATTGATTTTTGGGGTGAATGTGTTCTTAGTGCTGCTTACTTAATCAATCGCACACCCTCTCGTGTGCTCAAAGGAAAAACTCCTTTTGAACTCTTACATGGTTGCTCTCCCGATCTTCACTCATTACGTATTTTTGGTTGTTTATGCTACGCAAAAGATTTAAATCCCCCAAACAAATTTTCTAGTAGGAGTCGTCGTTGTGTTTTTATTGGCTACCCTTTTGGGAAGAAGGGATGGAGTTTATTTGACATTGACAAAGGAATTTATTTTCAATCTCGTGATGTCATATTCTATGAAAATATCTACCCTTTTGCTCTTGAAAATGTGTTGCCCACTGAGTCCTCTTTAATGGGTTTTGATGATATGGTGTGTGATGATAGTAATAATGTTGGGTTGACTGAAAATGGTGTTATCTTGGAGTCTGGAACCGAGGTTCTGCCTGCTGTTGGTAATGACCAGCAACCAACCGTAGGTCTTGGTGATGATGCCTTAGTTCGTGATATGGCTGCAGCAGCAGCTCCTCACTCGTCTGACATGGTTACACCTGCTGAAACACATCCTTCCCCTCACACGGACCATGCAGCATCTCATGAGGTTTGCTTGGGTGGTGTTTTAACACATTCCAACGGGCCAAGCAATGAGGTAGATCATGAGATTGAATTGGGTAGCAATGAGGTGGCTCATGACAATGAGATGGGTCGTGGAAAAAGAGCCAAATTTGATAATGTTCGACTCAAAGATTATGTTGCTTATACGAATAAAGTTCCCCCCCCCCTAATGCTCCTCCCTCACCTCTCGGGTCCTCAGGTACGATCTATCCTATAGCACATTTTGTGAATTGTAATACCTTTTCTATTACCCATCGTCAGTTTCTTGCAGCCATTACAGCTGAAGTGGAGCCCACCTCTTTGAAAGAGGCCATGCGTGACTCTCGATGGCGGAAAGCCATGGAGGCGGAGGTGGGCGCTTTGGAGGATAATAACACTTGGACTATTGAGGATTTACCACCAGGGAAGAGTGCTATTGGGTGTATGTGGGTTTTCCGCATCAAATACCAGTCAGATGGCAGTATAGAACGCTACAAAGCTCGATTAGTTGTCTTTGGCAATCATCAAGTGGAAGGTATTGACTTTGTAGAAACTTTTGCTCCTACTGTCAAAATGGTTACTGTGCGTACTTTTCTCACCGTTGCTGCAGCTAAAAGTTGGGAATTACATCAAATGGATGTTCATAATGCCTTCCTTCATGGTGATTTAGATGAAGAAGTCTATATGAAATTTCCTCCTGGTTTTCATGTTGGTGCTCCAGGCAAGGTTTGTCGCCTTCGTAAGTCATTGTATGGTCTTCGACAAGCGCCTCGATGTTGGTATGCTAAGCTAGCTAGTGCTTTACGTTCCTATGGTTTTCACAGCAGTCCTTATGATCATTCTTTGTTTGTCTATACCAAAGCGTCTGTTGTTATGAATATCCTGGTTTATGTTGATGATCTTGTCATTGCTGGTAATGATAGTCTTGCCATTGATGCGTTCAAGACTTATCTAAGTACTTGTTTTCATATGAAAGACTTGGGGAAACTCAAGCATTTTCTTGGTCTCGAAGTTGCTAGAAGCTCTAGTGGCATTTTTGTGTGCCAACGTAAATATGCACTTGATATTTTAAGTGAAACTGGTCTTCTTGGTGCCAAACCCTCTAGTGTTCCTATGGAGGAAAACAATCGTTTAGCTTTAGCCACTGATGTACCTATGGCTGATCCTGTGATAGGCTAAAGTCGTATCACCTATTCAAAGATAATTCCTACAATCCTCTAACAATGGTAGTAAAGGGAAGTAGGGTCGAATCCACAGAGAGACGGAGTTCTAAGTTAATATTCAGCTAAAAAGCTACTTCAGACAAGACCAGATAGAAACAGTTGAACTAATAATTAACTACTAGAAAACAATATAAAATGGAATTTTACTTTATGAAATAAAGGTCTAGGAAATTAGTTCGGTCCACAATATAAAATGGAATTTTACTCTAAGTTAGTACCCTCACTCTCGCTCACAAAAAGGAAGAAAAATAAAAAGAAAAGGAAAAGGGAAAGAAAAATACGAGTTGCCTCTCGCACAGCGCTGGTTTATAAAGGTCCCGCACGACCATAATCCTCCATCTCATTGGAAGAGTCCAATGCCTTGAGTAACTTATCAAATGCGCCTGCAAACATGTCATTGAGCACTAGATATGGCTTGATGACAAGCGCATCTATCTTTACATAAATAATATCAGAGAAAATAAATGATTTGTGAAGATAAGTAAAATCAAAATAAAAGGGAGAAAAGAAGGACAATGAACAACTTCCCTTTGGTGACGTAGGCTGTGAGGATCTCAAGGAGAGAATAGGAGCAACCGCAACTGTGAGAAAATACGGGGCATGGCGAATAGGGAGAGAAGGGACAAGATCAAGTCTATGTGAAGATGGAATATAGGGACAGGGAATAATAGGCTCAACCGTGACGGTTTTACTTACAATTTCACCATCCTCAATAATGGGCTCGTCAACACAAGGGCTCTCAACCAATAGTTCCTCTTCTATCAAAACATTCATTACATCCACACTCCCCTCAGTCTGATCATGCTTTTCAATATCAGGAGTCAGAGTCTTATCATTCACCTCTAATATGGCATTCTCGACACAATCATCATCACAATCATTATCATCATAAATCGCCCGTTGACCATCAAGTTGCATAGCAAGCGATTTTTCATAATTTGAGACATGTGTGATGTAATACATCAAGTCTTGATTAGATTTTTCAATTCGTTGTGTGAGGTAACACATCAAGTCTTGATTAGATTTTTCAATTCGTTCACCACAAGACTCAATCATCTGCTTAGGTAAATCTAGACTCTCTGAAGATTCAGATTGTGAATAATTATGGACTCCATGTGGGTCAGAATAAGTATAATCAGTTGCATAGGACTCGTTAGGGAAATGGTTAATATCATGGGAATTCATGCACAAATTATTTGGATATTGACAATAAGAATATGCATCAGACACATAACTATTGTAATACCCATTATCAAAATTATATTGCTCTTGTAAATTAGAATACCCATTATTATAGTCTTGCCCCTGATAATTGGAGTATCCATTATTATTGTCATAATGCCCTTGAAAATTAGGGTAACCTTCCCCATACGAATTATAAGCCGGCCACTCCATATAAACTCATGAGTAAGAGAGAGAGAAAGAAAGAATTTACAAAAATAAGAAAAATAAAAGAAAAAAATAAAAAAAAAAAAAAAAAAACGTACCTCAATTAGAACAATGAAGTTCCAATGAGGCACAGAGAAGTAGACCAAATAACCAAACAAAAACTTAGAAAACTAGCCGTCTCCCGGCAACGGCGCCAAAATTTGATAGGCTAAAGTCGTATCACCTATTCAAAGATAATTCCTACAATCCTCTAACAATGGTAGTAAAGGGAAGTAGGGTCGAATCCACAGAGAGACGGAGTTCTAAGTTAATATTCAGCTAAAAAGCTACTTCAGACAAGATCAGATAGAAACAGCTGAACTAATAATTAACTACTAGAAAACAATATAAAATGGAATTTTACTCTATGAAATAAAGGTCTAGGGAATTAGTTCGGTCCACCATGCTTATACCAATCAAAGGATCAACAACTATCAGAACCTAGGTCGAGAATCGATAGATTAGAACAGTGTCAAGCTATGGTTAAGTCTCAACGTCCATAATTCAACATATGCAGCATGTTCACAAACATAATCAGAATTACTGGTGTGTACTAGGCCTCTAAAAGTAAGACGGATCTGTGCAAACGATTATTAACCTCAAGTAATCAAAGAAACTGCCCAATAACGTTAATTACTCAATAAGAACAAATCACACCACAACCTATCTCATCAAACCCTAGAAACTAATAATAATTCAAACAATCATGGTATAAACATGGCTTCCCTCTCTAAATCCCAAGAAATTAAACTACTCACTCATAATTGAATCAACAATAAACAATCTAATATGAAACCCTAATAATTGCATCATGAACGAATAAATAATTAAACTAAGCAATCAAGAATAATAAAAGAGACTAAGAGTAGAGAAGAATACCAATTGACAGAAAGCAAGAACTTTTATTGAAATCGAATCCGAGGTTCAATCACCTTTAATCTAATCTAAAGTGTTTAAACTAAATTAAAGCTAAGCTAAGAACTATGGAAAATAAAACTAGAGAAAAAGATGTCTCTAAAAATATGAGGGATAGCTATTTATAATAGCCCCAAAATCTAATTAAAAAATGAATAGAAAAAGATAGAATTTCGGGAAAAAGAGCTGTCCGTGCTCCAGGCCCGATCGGGTCAATTCCCGCCCGATCGGGTGGCTAAACTGCAATTCTGCATCAACTTGTGAAGGCCGTATCTCTCAAAATAGAAGTCCGATTGGGGCGTGTGACCTATCATTGGAAAGCTCTTGAAGTCTAGAATCCAACCCAATTAGAATTTCTTGATTATCAATTTTATATAAAAAGTTATAATGAAAATAGTGAAGGTGTGTCAGTTTTGGCTCTTCTTTCACTAATTCTTTGCTTCATTCCAACTCAAAATTGTCCCAAACGGATGCATTGTGATCCTTGTGCAAGCTACCTTCATCTTCAATGATTAATAGGCTACATCCTTGGTACTCATGATCACTTTGTATCAAAATATCCTGAAAATCATCGAAACACACAAACGAGGAGTAGTAGAGCACAACTTATGTAATTCATGTCATTATGCACCTAAATGCTCAAAAAGGAGTTCTAAATGCAATCTAAATGCATCTAAAAACTATATATAAATGTGATACATCATCCTGCACGTTACACACGACTTGTAGGGCGTCTAATATATCTTACTATTACTCGGCCTGAGTTATGCTACTCTGTTCATATTTTGGCGCAATTTATGCAAAATCCTACTGAGTCTCAATGGGAAGCTGCATTACGTGTTGTGCGTTACTTGAAAGCTAGTCCAGGTCAGGGTATATTGCTCCGCATTGATTCTACTCTCTCATTAGAGGCCTACTGTGATGCAGACTTGGCCAGTTGTCCTTTGAGTAGGAGGTCTCTTACTGCTTACTTTGTGTTTCTTGGCGGTTCTCCCATTTCATGGAAAACCAAGAAACAGGCTACAGTCTCGCGATCCTCGCTGAGGCTGAATATCGTGCTATTGCTTCCGCTACATGTGAGATTATCTGGTTGAAAGGTTTGTTACAGAGTCTGGGCATTGATCATTCTTCTCCTGTTCCTTTGCATTGTGATAGTCAAGCTGCCTTGCACATTGCAAATAATCCCGTGTTTCATGAGCGTACGAAACACATTGAGATCGACTGCCACTTTGTTCGCGATGAGATTCTACGACAAACTATTTCACCTACCTATGTTCATACCTCAATCCAGTTGGCCGATATTTTGACCAAGGCTCTTGGTCGGCGTCAATTTCAGTCACTTCTTGTCAAGTTGGGCATTACGAATCTTCATGCTCCAACTTGAGGGGGGTATTGGTATTGGCAAATAATATCTTTTGTATATATAATATACAAGCTGTAATCTTTTGTAAATCAATTTAGCTTATTCTCTCCTTGATTTACTCTGTAAATTAGCAAATCTTTAGGAGCTTATTTAGGGTATACTTCCTTGTATATATTCTGGAAACGTTGAATAGCAAAGCAGGTTGATTATTTCCCTCAAACATTTTATTCCTTTAACCACACAACACACAATATTTTATTTATATGGCAAAGAAAAGAAACCTCAGCGCATAGCTGAAAGTACAAATGTTGAAAATAAATATCTATATAAATAGAAGACCAACCAGTCAGTGTAATTAGATGCACCAGGAGAGGTTGACAAGCAAATTGGCCCAGTTAAACAAGTTTCACACAAGACAATAGTAGTAATTATCAGTCACACATCACACTCAGTAAATCGGAAGTGCTAGTCTCTATCTGATAGAGTCCTCAGCCAACCCATGACATAAATATGATCACTTAGCTTCAGGCAATGTCATAATTGCCTCAAACACAGGTTTTGCAGTATTGCCGATTGATCCAAACAATAATCCTCCTTCCTCTTTTGCCTGATGAACCAATTTCCCCTTACTCAGCTTGTTGTCAAGAGCTTGCCAAATTCCCTTGCTCTCCGGCTGCTCATAGTGCCCTGGTTCCCGGATTTCTACATACACCTACAATGAAAATTTTGATTATCTAACCTTTAATTTTGACCTTAAGACGACAAGATAATATTATAAATATAGATGATCGGATCCAAAGCCATTTGTTATATTTTGTTTGGAGCGGAGAAGTATAATATTACAATAGAGTAGTGGTTATGTTACTGATAATCAGTCATGGATAATGGACTGCCTTGACAACTTTTAGCTATTAAAATATGGATACAGATTTAAGCACACCTCTTGTGAGAAAACAATTTTTATATATGTCTTTCTACTTTATAAGTAGGAGCATCTAAATCAATTTTTGAAGCGTCTAAATCACGCCCCTTAAAATATAAATATAGGATTAGTGTGTACCTGGTTGTAAGCGTCCTGAGTTGAGCTTGAAAACCCCATGAACCAGTGTTGTTCATTGCCTTGATTATTAAGTGCAGAGTAATAAACAACATACACCAGCTCTAGAATTCTTATCTTGGTTATAGCATTGTCCATGCAAGAAGGCACCCCATTGCCCATTTGCAATGATCACAGGGTATGCAGACTCGCAAACACGACCCTTCCAATCACGAGAAACCACAAAAGTCATGGTTTCACCAGTTGCATTGTAGATCAGACACATGGTGCTTACGTTATCGGCATCAGCAAATCGAGTCTGCATCTTTTCCAGGAAGTTTCGAGCATCCATGGCCTTGCCTTCTGCATTCATCTTCTCTAATGCAACCTTTGCTCGGTCTTTCTGGGTGATCGTGTTGCTTCCTTTGTATTCAGGCATTGCTCTTAGTGTTGCTATTGTGACTGGAGTTCCAAACACGCTCGATCCCATTTTTTGTTATTTTTCTTACCTGCACAAATTGAAGGACAAAATTTTCATACTTTGTAACGACTATTGGGTATGATGTGTGAACATAGAGTAAAAGAGGGAAGAAGAAAAAAAGAAGCTACAATCGAACATGGACCTAATCAGGGTGGAAGCATGACCCGATCAGGTGGATTGACGTCTATGATCATGGACATTTGTGAATGAAGCCCCCATAGGGTTTGGCCCTGTCCCGGTCGGGTTGGACCATGACCCGGGAGTTTGGTAAATTTGAATTTCAGTAAACTTCAGCTTTTTATGGTTTTCTTCGATTTTCTTTTTTTAGTTTATTCAGGTTTATCTTCTCCCCTAATATATGTTTAGCCTTTTTTATCATTAAGCAAAAAAACATAGAAAAGAGAAATTCTAATCGAGAGATCTAAACTCTTAGAAAGAGGTTTGAGAACCGAGAGAGATTGAGAATTCCTTCCATAAAAGTCATCTCATACTATTGTGAAGTCCTAGTGCAAGGCAAGTGTTTTTCGCCCGGATCTCGGTTTTCTTGAGTATTCTTTATTGCTTATTCTTATTATTCCATTACCGTTTTTCGTATATTATATACTCTCAATTGCACAATTTGTGACGTCTAAAATGAATGTTAGATCCTTACGACGAACGATTACATAGTAAGTGACTAATATATATAGTACGAGTACATAGAATGTATAAATTGAAAGTTGGTTCTAAGTTGAAGAATGAAATTGACAATAATAATGCCATGCAACTTTCACTCACCTACAACAAAACTTGTGCTAAATATCCATGTGTATATGGATAGGTAGATGGTATGTTAAAACTTCGAGGTTTTAGAATTTTAACACTTTATCCGCTAAGATTTTAGGTTAAATATATGGATAAGCCGTCTATCCCAAGTCTTACTCTTAGAAATTTCCCATATTTGGATTAAATTAGTATCTAATAATAATAATGTCAAGTTTGGACCTATGCATATTTTCCCAACATAATGAGAACTATTAATCTCCCTATATATAATAGGCTCAAAAGGATTTAGTGAAAGACTAAGTATAATAAGATACTATTTTGAGAAGGTGACCCAAAAGCCCAGAGTTATTATGAGAGTATGCTTCATACACTCGTCGGGTGTACCATGAGCATGGTACATCCAAAGTTATTTGAGCAAAAAATAGATGAGTATATCATGTTTATGGTACACCGGGGTGTATAATAAAAATTATAGGTTATTCTCTAATAATTTAAAGTTGGGATTGTTTTTGGAATTTTTGCGCATAAGACTTGTTGAAACAAGAATATTACTAAACTAAAAAGTCAACATTCCGGCATTGAGTGGTTTAGTTTCCTCCAATTACTTCTTTTTTGGTCGTTTTCTTGGAATTTTCTGTCCAAAACAAAGAGCACATCTAAACACAACCCATGTTTCTAAGTCAAAGCCAGTATACCTATTTCGGGGGGGAAAAAGAAGAAGAAAGGAAGTGATGATTAGAGGGGAACAACAAGTCAAAGCTGGATTGTTGCATGACTTTTTAGCCGAAACTTTGTATAGTGAAATATGACAAAATAAGAAGACAAAACATGATGCAACAGACTAAATTAAAGAGAAAAGGAAGAGATAATATGTGCAACAGAGGGAATATGTAGGGTTATCTGCAAGGAAGAAGATGAATTTAGACTATTCTCACCAAAACATAACTTTACCTGATGAGTGAGCAAGAGAAGAAAGGATGAGAATATGTGAAAGGAAGAGCTAGCTATTTGAGATGTGCAAAGAGCTAGTATTCTAAAGCCTATTTATAGATGGGATCGGAACCTGATAATGTCTGAAGAAAATATATTAAAATGACTTGTAAATAATGTAGAGTTAATGACATAATCTAAATAAAACATAAACCTATTTTCTAATAGAGTAGAACTAGAACTTTCTTTCTTGAGTTCATACAATTGTAATGCCGACATAATTGTGGAGGGATGATCCTTTAAAAATAAATTTGTGGAGGATTGATCATGATGGAGTGGTATAACATAAGCTGTCCTATTACGAGCGTAGAACTAGTAACATCAACTCATGTTAATAAGTTGGATCATTTTGTTAGGTCGTGTCAATAAATATGAACTATGAAAATATGTAGAATACTAAACTTGAATTTAATAACATTATGTCAGACGCTCATGAGTTTAGCTAATTTGAAAGGCAATAATGTAATTGCATACAATGATTCTCCTAACTCTTTTAAAGTAAATATTATTCTAGTTTATGTTTTTATTATTGTCAGCTAATCTATTTTTAGGTTAAGCTTAACCTCAGACCAGCCCAATAAGCCTTAGAGAAGCCCGAGACCATGCATTGTACACCCGGGTGCACCGTGCGCATGGTGCACCCGGTGGCATAGTCGTAATTTTCGCGAACTTCAGCTCTAACGTTTATTTTGTACGCACGCAGCAACTTGACAGTAATAGATGTCTAGCTCAATGGTTGAAGGTATGAGCCCAATTTTTTTCCTCTTTGTTGTTTTTTTTCCTCCTTCAACTCATTTTTTATTAATCCTCTTTTTATTCCTATTTTTTTAAAAGAAATATACTATTGCTCATTTAAAAGTTATATTGCTCATTTGAAAGTTACAATGCTCATTTAGTTAATTTTCAAGTTCAAGTATAATCTATTTGCTCATTCGAAAACAATATTGCTCATTTACTTATATTATAACCGATTACTCTATTTGGTATTTATTTTAACACATTAGAAAACATATTGTATCACTTTAAGATATATTTGTCATTTGAAACATATAAATGCTCATTTTAGTAATATATTCATCAATGTGAAACAGTATATAGTACATGTTTACTAATCAATAAAGAATTATATAATTGCTCATTTAAAAGATAAATTACTCATTTATTTATTTTCCATGTACCAGTGTTAAGCCACTACAAATTAGAAAATGATGTTGTTTATTTAATTTTCTTCTTTTTTATGAGTATTTATTTTTTATTTTAAGAAATTAGAAATAGATATTTAATTGGCTCATTTAAGATACATCGATCATTCGAACTATGTATTGTTCATTCTAGTGATATATTGAAAGCTTAAAAATTAAAGTGAATTTAAAATAATTATATATTCTACACCGTAAAATAAGACAATGTTTGCTCATTATAAGGATGTTTTACTCATTCAAATTATTTTTTGCTTCATAAATATTCAGTGACATTGTTAATAATTTCATTAAGTGAGCAATATTCTAAGAGTTTTTTGCTCATTTAAGGACCTTTTTGCACTAAATAACATATTTACTCATTTCAAAGCTATATTGCTTCATTAATTTTTCAATGGGTATCTTATTGTTTGTTTAGTTTTTATTTGTCCACATTCAAAAAAAAATTGGAAAAAGTTAGAGAGTGGAAAAGAAAAGAAGAATATAAGAAGAAAAAATTAAGTCAGAGTAACAGCTCATTTTGTGAATGAGCAAATTTTCTACCTCAGTCAAGATCAAAATATTTACTGATCTTCCTGCATAAAAAAGAATGCTCATTTGATCAAATGAGTAAAATAAAATTGCTCATCTGATCAAATGAGTAAAATAAAACTGCTCATTTGATCAAATGAGTAAAATAGAACTGCTCATTTTGTGAATGAGCAGATTTATTTTACCTCACTTGAGATCATAATATTTACTTATCTAAACACACATGCTCATTTGTCAAAATGAGCAGATTGATTTCTCTCCAAGACAAAATAAACTGCTCATTTGATCAAATGAGTAAAATAAAAATCACTCAATTGTGATCAGAATGTATACTGATCTTGCTGCACAAAAATGATTGCTCATTTGATCAATTGAGTAAAATAAAATCGTTCAATTGTGATCAGAATGTTTACTGATCTTGCTGCACAAAAATGATTGCTCATTTGATCAAATGAGTGAAATATATTGTAAGAAATGGAAAAGGTTAGTGAGTGGAGAAAAAAAGAAGAATAACAGAATATGGAAAATATTAAAAAGAAAAAAGGCGTGTTATAATAATTATATATTCTACCCGTAAAATAAATTTTTTTGAAATTTAAAAATAACAATTATAGTACAACATCCCTCAAAAAAAATAATTATATTACAATAATATGCAAAATAATTGAAAAAGATAAAATAAAAAAAGCTACAATAAGAACTAAGACTATGGAAGAAACATGAAAAACAAAAAAAAAAATGAATCCAAAAGAGGAGGAAAAGACAAACGTAAAAAAAAATTATAAATGGTTGGTATGGGAGTCGAACCCATGACCAACTGGCAAGCAAATAAACCTCAAGACCAACTGAGCTAAGCTATCTAAATGGTATAGGGGCACGCTTTTAATACTTATATTGTTGCCCAGATTTCGCATTAATTACAATAATGCCACCGTGTGCACCATGCGCACGGTGCACCCGGGTGCATGATAATAATTGTAGAGAAGCCCATGACGCACGCCATGCTAAGCAGCCCAGCCAAGTTGATTTTTTAACTTTTCGACTCAAAACATTAACTTTTTGCGTTTTTTAACCTTTCGCCCTAAAATCTTTTTTGCATAAAAATCCATAACTAATAGTATCATATGTGGAATCGATATCCTTCACTCCGTTAGCCCTATTAGTTATGGATTTTTATGCAAAAGTTAAAGTTTTAGGTTGAAAAGTTAAATAAACGCAAAAGTTAAGGTTTTAGGTTGTAAAGTTAAAAAATCAATTTTTCTGGGCTCCTTAGCGCTTGGCACGCGAAATTGGGCTTTTAATTGACTTATTAGGCTGGTCTTACATTAAGTTTAATGTAAGACCGTCTTTTATCTCATCAAGCATCATTCAAATTTTGGATATAATAATTAGGTTTACTAGAAGCCTAGAATAGAGGATTAATTTTTTATATATACTACCTCCATTCCAAGTGTATTGCAACCTTTATTCTATATAAAGTTTATTTTTATTGAGTAACAAATTTCTCTGATTTTACGCAAGTTAATAATAGTTAGAGATCAATCATATAAACACGAGTATGGAGACGTTAAAAATCATCATTCTATAATACTTGGATATGATGATAATAATCTCTTAGATATAAAATTGTGATCATGCAGATCCTAATATTATGCAATCACTTAATTTGAGATAGAGTAAAATAAAACATTTGTTGTTATATTGTGCTCGGTTTAGATTGGCATCCATATGAGGTATGTTATGTCTAGAATCATCTAAGCCAATTACAATCCATATGATAGATTGATGGAAAAATTGCCTAAAATAATGCAACCTTTTGCCCATTCGCAACTAATAATGCAACCTAAAGATTATTCTAGAATAATGCAACCTTAATACCCCATTTTTTTTAAACAGGACAAATGACCGGTTACTTGTACCATTGGTAATTTTTATTTAAAACTTTAAATTCTAATTAATATATTAATATAAAAAATAAAATAAATAAACTTCCCCCATCCCCAGCCCACCCCACCCCAGCCCCACCCCATACCGCCAACCCAAGCCCTAGCCACTAAACCAGCCACCACCCAACCCCACCGGCCAATCCCAACTACCACCCTAACCCTTTCCCCTCCTCTCCCTTCCAAATCCATAACCGAATCTCACATCTACTACTATGTTCACAACCACCCACGCACCACCCGCAGCCACCACAGAAACCACTCGCACCACTCACAGCCTCCCGCAACCACCCGCACCACTCGCAGCCACCACAGTAACGCAGCCAACCAACCAACCTCCTCCTCCTCTCGGCACAATTTGAGATGAGTTTGATTGATAAAATAACGGTGGTGGGGCGTGGCGTTTCTGTGGTTGTTGTCGTCGTCGATCCTAATGCCTTCCCTGCACCGGCGTTTTCGTGGGGATGACGGTGTTTTGGGCTGTTGGGGGGTGTCGTGTGATACGGGTGGGGTGTTGTGCGGTGGGGGTGGGAGGGGGTGGGAGGGGTGTTTTGCGGTGGGGGTGGGCTAGGCTGGGGGGCTGTTCAGTGGGGGTTGGGGTGAGGTGGGAGCTTTTTATGTTTTTTTTTTAATTTATCTTTTTGATTTAATTTTAAAAAAAATTATTTATTTGGACCAATTATTAGATGACACATGTCCCACTTCACCCATTCTTCAGGTTGCAACCGGTTTCAGCCTATTTAAAATAAATGGGGTATAAAAGTTGCATTATTCCATAATAATCTTTAGGTTGCATTATTATCTACGAATGGGCTAAAGGTTGCATTATTCTAGGCAATTTTTCCTAGATTGATTATGCAATAATATGACTTGCATGGATCAACTAAAGTCTAATATAGACCCGGTCTACAATAAACTTATTGTTAACCAGTACAATCACGTGAGCCCAAAGCCTATTACTAGCGCTCCTTCTCTCTCGATCATCTGCATCGCCGTTTTCTCTCTCAGATTCAAGTAACTTCATAGAAGATGCTTTTGAGGATGTTGAAGATGAGCACAGAGCTTCATCAAACAGATCTGTCCATTAAAAAAAACCTCACATCACAGACGAGCCGATCTCCGGCGCCGGCGAGTCCAATCGCGCGGATAACTCAAACTCGAAGGAGCCATTGGAGGAAGCGTCGGAAGTTGACGGAATCAAACCTCTATTAATGGAGATGGTGGAGAGAGAGAATGAGCGCCATTAATGGATGGATTTGGAGGTTTAAGGTTAATTTCCATGTATTAGAATTTGGGGGGAGTTACAGAAATGGGGAGGTTTGTGTGGGAAACAGAGACAAAGATGATTTATTTTGGTGAATACAGAGACGTGATGATGATGAGTGAAGTGTTGGAGAAGGAGAAGGACAATAAGATGATGATGATTATTAATGTTGATAATGGGGGAGTTGTAGAAATGGGGAGGTTATGTAAAAATACGTTTTGTTATTAAAAGTTAAACTTTAATAATTTAAAGTTGAAGATTAATAATTAAAAGTTAAATCTAGCTCATCAAAAGTTAAGATTTATTTTAGCAAAAGTTAGATTTTGAAATTAAAAGTTAAGGTTTAGCAATTAAAAGTTAAAGTTTTGTAATGAAAAGTTAAGTGTTATTCATGAAAAGTTAAAGTTTATTAATCAAAAGTTAAGTTTTATTTAGCAAAAGTTAGATTTTGTAATGAAAAGTTAAGGTTTAACAATCAAAAGTTAAAGTTTTGTAATTAAAAGTTAAGTGTTATGAATGAAAAGTTAAAGTTTTATTATCAAAAGTTATAATTTTTTGTTTCAAAAAGTAAGGGTTCATTACTAAAATACAAGTATTTCATCTCTTTTTCTTGCTTATTTATAGTTTTATGCCAAATTCCATCTTTTTTCTTTCATCTTCGTAAAGTTAAGAATTAAAAATTAAAAGTTAAAGTTTCTTAATCAAAAGTTAAGAAATAACGTGTTTCATAATAATGTAATTGTACTTTTGATTAGCTTTTTTTCAATTTTATTTTGGGATTATCCAACATATATTGTAACTAAAAGTTAAGGCTAAGATGATTAATTTTTCTATTTTATAACTAAAAGTTAAAATTAAGTAACTAAAAGTTAATCTAGAGTAAATAAAAATTAATTTAAAATAACTAAAAGTTAAAGTTTAGTAAATAAAAGTTAATATTTTGTAACTAAAAATTAAGATTTAGAAACTAAAAATTGAGATTTATAAATGACTAAAAGATAACTAAAAATTAAAATTTTATAATCAATATAAATTCATATTGTAATTAGTGAGATAGTGACAAATTACTCAATTATTATAACAAATTCCACTTTCCTATACAATTCAATTAGGATTTTCCCATTAATAAGTACTAAGCGTACCCCTCCTCTCACTTTTCTCTCCCCACCTTCTTCTCCACTTCACCCACCATTATTATCACCTTCAAAACTCCACAACCATGGTAGAAGACAACAGCACACCATCCGCAAACGCCGCAACAGCACACCATCCGCCGTCATCGTCCCCTCTCGTAAACACACCACCATCAGCACAACAACCACCTAACACCACCGTCATTTCGCGACGGACCATTCGATTCTTACATTTGTCTGAAAGATTTTTTCTCCCATGGAGTCCATCAATTCTCTCACCACCTTAATTTTTTTCTTCATTTTTCATTTTGATCTCAACGAATTAGGTTGCAGGTTTTGTTGAACATTGAAGTTCAACACTCCCTTTCTTCTGATTTTGGGTATAATAGGTTAACGCAGATTTTTCTTTTTTAATGTGACTTTGGGCTGCTCAATTCTTTGGGCTGTCACGTGAGAAGGGATCGGGACTACACTATTTTTAGTGTGGACCCGGTCCACCGAAGAGTTTTTCCATGGATCAGGTTCACATTAAGAATAGTGTGCACCACGCCCAAGCATGTGACCCGCGCGCGACAAACACTATTACTTCAGAATTCGTCTATATCACAAATCCATACACTATATCAAAAATAGATACCCTATACAAGACAGGAACACACTATAACATATATAGAAAATATAACGTACAGAAATCCAGTAAACTACATACAATATATCATACAAAATGACACTATATCACACAGAAAGACTTATATCAAATGGACTATAGTACACAAATTAACTATACTATATCAAAATTCATACACTGTTTCATAAATAAATACACTATATCACACAGAAACACACTACCATATATAAACAATATTACGTAGAGTGAATTAGTGAGTGAGTGAATGAAAGTTGTAATCATTACATAGAGTGAGTGAGTGAGTGATGGAGTGAGTGAAAGTTAAAATCATTAAGTAGAGTGAGTGAGTAAGTGAGTAAGTGATTGAAAATATTACGTAGACAAAAATACAAATATACTATGTCACACATGGATACATTATATCACACATAGATACACTATATCACACAAGGTGAGTGAAAATTATAATCATTACAACTCACGTGATATGGATCGGGTGCACACTAAATTTGTGTGCACCAGGTGCATATGAGTTTTTTTTATTGATTATGAGACCATGTAAATCATTGAGAAAGTTCATATTAAGCTGATTTGAAATTAATTTTGGAAACTGAATGATCACTACCACAAAAAAGACTTTATTTAGCGCTTCATTTATTTCGGATTTTTCAATAACCGCCTTTGTTATGCATTTTAAAGGTGTTGTATATTTTTTTTATTGCGGTTTAGAAATAACCACAATGTAAAGTAAATGAAAACAACAATGGAAAAGCCTTTTGAGTAAATAATAACCTCCCCTCCCCTACTACCATAAAAATAACTTTCCCTCCCTATTCTTTTACCCTCAGAATACTAAACCGTCACTATAGACTCCCGCTACTAGCGCTGCTCTCTCTGTTTCCGGCATAGTTGATCGAACTGAGCTTCAATTCTTTCCTTCTCCTTCGTTTCTCCCTCAAATTATTCCGCTCAACCCATAATTTTCGCCTGAATTTTGTTCTTTAGATTTTGGTTGTCGAAGATAAGCGACTTTCGTATGAATTGGATTGTGATACAAATACGGCTTTGATTCAAATTATCATAAGGTTAGATGTTTATTTTCTTTAAATTCTTTGTATAAATTGCTCTCAATGCACTCGAATTAGGGTAATTGTACTCGAATTAGGGTAATATCCTTAAATTAATTATCTTAATTTACTGAATTCCAAGAGCATCCCTTTTCCTCTTGAGGGCTCGCCCGGAATTGGGAAATCAGTAAAGAGATAACAATTTAAGGGGAAATAATTCCAATAGATATAATTAGAAGCTTGAGTTGTGTGCCTATTATTACTGATGAGATGAAGGAGAAACTGAGACTGTAGATTGTGTGACAGTATGTATAAACTGTATTATAGGGTACAATGTTAATAGATATAGTGCTTAAAATCTATGTGTTGTAATTTAGATTTAATATGTTATGTAGGTTGTGTATTATCTTTCACTCATTTGTTAATGGTTTTATACAGTTATGTCAATGTGGTGAATTATGTGTTTATGAAAGATTATTAGTGGTCAAAGCTTTACGCCAACAAGCGTATAAGTCAAAATATGTAGATTATTTAGACAAGTAGTAGTATAGAGAGTTGACTTGAGCATAATATAACTTGTGCTCGATTCGTACGATTAGCACCAGTACTCCTTAACTTCTTATTTGTTGATCTTCGTGAAAATGAAAAATTCGATTATAGAGCCAAATGATTATCATCAATATATAAGAAAAAAGTAATAATTGTGTAGATATTAGTTAATTTGTTTAAGAGGACATTTTTAACAATATCAATTTTTCATAATATTTGGTTACCTACAAAAATAGTAGTCCTATTCAAAAGTCAAAGTAACAATCAGATCTTCTCGATTGTTCTGATTTAGACGGTCATATAAGATAAACTAATTTATATGAATATCTTAAGATTATTTATATAAATAACCTTCAATAAAAATCGTAACCTAAGACTTGTAATGTTGATTTGACTTCTTCATAAAGAAAAAAAGGCGTTGATAGATGAAATATAGCAGGAAAATTCATTGCAATACACGAATACCACTAATAATACACATACATTATATACAGAGAGTATATAACTATATATCATATACCTTCCCATGAGTATAGTGCACCTAAGTCTATTTGAGCAAAAAATAATCGTGGGTGTATCATGCTCATGGTACACCCACGTATATAATAAACATTGTACTATATATAACCCAAAAACATATCGTAATACAAAAGTTAACGAACAAAGCGAAGGTACACTATATATTAATTACTCCTACTAGTTTTCGAACTTGTATAACGCAAAAAATAAATTGTGACTGTTTTTTATCTAATATAAATTGATATTATTATATTAACGTACTCCTAACACAAATAATAAAGTTGCCAAAATGCCTTCTCATAGAAAGACCCTCGTTGCGAGCCAGTTCAATATTTTGCCAAAACACTCGTTATGCAGATATCTAGGACGACATTTCTCTGCTCACATAGCATCACGGTAAATTTTGACTCCCTTATCAAAAGAACTGACAAGTACTTAAATTCCTGGATGAATTCTTTCCCGTCCAAATAAGAAGGACGCACAATCCTCATCCAAAGTAACCTCGAGACCATCCCCATATTTACCATGGCCACAACCAAAATTCCGACTGCCACTGCACACAAACTAGACTCCGTGAATCACAATTTCTTTTGGAAACAAAACAAGTCGAATGAAAGAGGTTTCCCTCTCATTTCATGGGATAAAATTTAATTTGCAGACCAAAAAATCATGGGCGTTCTAGGTCTCCAAAAAACCAAACATATGAACCAAGGTATGCTTGCCAAACTAGACAAGAAAATCTTAACACACCCTACCAACAATAATGGGCGTTCCTTATGCACAAGAAATACCTCAAACATTCGTCCTTCTTTGAGTACAAGTCTGAACCGACAGACTCTCCAATTTGGAAAGGAATCATTCAAACTCTTGACAACCCTCACGAGAGCCAAAACGAGGGCTTTCATTAAGAGAATTCACCCATAAAAAAAAGGAAAATTTGTCAGGAATAAGCCAACCTTTGCGTTGACCGCTTTTAACAAGTCTACCTTCATTTATTCCACTAGCAAGTAAACCTTGTAACCATTTTTGCTTTTAACAAGTTTTTTTACCGGCGACCTATTAATAACTTGTTAGTTTAGGTGACTTGTCCACGTGTCTTATTCCAATTAGTTCTAAATAATTAATTAATTTTAATTTTCTATCATTTTTTTTCCTTTTTCTCCGTCCTCCTCCTTCCCTACCACAGCACCAACTCCTCTTTCTCTCTCTCCTATTTGCTTGCACAACCACCATAAAACCACCTCCCTGCTTTCTCCATCTCCGAAAAGTAAAACCACCACCTCCCACCTTTATTCTTATTGAAAAATGCTTGCTTTGGCCACTTTTGGACAACCTCCCATAAACCAAGTTGTGAATTCATCAAGAAATGATGATTTCCATAATCTGATTAAAGATCAGATAAAGAGTAAATAAGTTCTCCCCACTTATTTACTCTGTTGGAGTTTGTTCATAAGTGTTGTGAGAAAAACTCTTAATTGCTTCAAAAGAAGGTGAAAGGTTAGTAGTTCTACATAAAAAGAGTAAAAGGTAAGTAATGGATTTATTAATATTAGTCTTCCTACTACCTTTTGAGTTGGTTACTTGAGAAGATTTGGTTTCCATTTCCTATTAGTGGGTTGTTTCCACCTTCCCACTACTCCCATTCCACTTCCCCAAAAATAGCCATGATCTGTTTCCACTTCTTCTTCCCAATCCCTATATATACATGGGCTCTGGTATTGTTTTGGGACACAGAAAAATTCCTCATACTCTCTTTTACAATCTCTATTACTGGGCAATATTAAGAGCGTTCTCAAACTGTCTCTCTGTACTTCACCGGCGAGTCAATGTCGTGTTAACCCTGGAGGTTGGTTTGCCACGAGTCCGTGTGTTCGTAGCGGGGCAATTTCAACTTTAGGGCAGTGATAATATCATGCCACGACAATTCTTCAGATAAGTTTATTATTTTACCAGTCATAATTCCTACAATCTAAAGTTGAAATTTTTTCCGGTATCGTTTAACTATGGAATTATTATGACTGGTTAGATCCTATGGTTGTGCTTTTTATTGCTAACCAAAATTTGATAGGTATATCTGCGGTCTGATAACATGGAAATTACGTTGTTTCCATGATATTGTGCCTTCTACTAATTAGTTTATTGTGTCTGGTTAAAATTTTGTTCCTTTTAATCGGCTAAAGAACTAGTAATATTTCATGGCTGCTATTTGCTACGATGTTGAATGGAAAGTGTTCTTATTCTCTTCAAATTTGAGTGGGTTTGACTAAATTTGCTTGGCACTAATATGATTTTCTCTTGCGGTGAATTCCCATTAAAAAAAAAAAAAATTTGCTCATTGACATTGATAGTTACGATATTTACGGTGTAGAATTTGAGTCTATTTGACCGTCTACATTACCAATTTACTAGTGACAATGTTGGTAATTTGCTAATAGCATCTAGATCTGACAAACAGGTGCAGTAGGTTGCATTGCATAATATGCTAGGGTTTTGTAAACCCTAATTTGAGTAGGCTGGTTGGATGGTATGATTTTCGTAAGTTTAATGAAAAATTTATTTATGCGAAAGGTTTTGACGAAATCTGCGAAAATCTGCGAAAACTTAAATGTCTCCGATTTGCGTTTTTAAGTAGTGTTTTTTGGGTGGAAACAGCGTTTTGAGAAAGACTCACTACATAGTAGTGAGCACTGACCTGTCGAGTCCAAATTCGATTGGGAAAGGTGCTTTTCGAGCAGATTTAGTTTTCCAATTCATAATTTAATTTGGATTTGATTCGAAAAACCTTTTTCAAGACTATTATTTTAAGATTATCATTGGTATAATGTGTGGGAATAATTTTCTTGATTGCACACCAAGTGTTCGATAAAATGACTCAAAGGGAATAGGTTGAAAAAAGAGCGGTCAAACACATATAGAATGCTATCGAGACTTCAATGTGCTTAGGGAAGTTTCCTGATCATCCTATATGCTATTAAACTCTAAACTTGCATAATATGTTTATTGAATGCTCAATGCTTGTTTTCATTTACATATTTATCATTGTATTATATTGCAATGTGGGGGTAAATTAGAGTTTGAAACAAATAGGAATGTTGTTTGGGCTCTCTTTTGAGAGTATTGGAGAACGAAACTTCCATGTGTTTACTTTGTTTTCTGTGTGGACTTTAATTGCCTATATAAAGTATGATTATTTATTCTGCTAAGTGTGTTGTGTGGGGTCCATTGCTAAACCTCTTGATTGATTAGGATTTGTAATACTCTATTATGCAAAGTGTCTTGAGTTGATTACCTTCCTCCTCAGCCTAGGGAGCAATGGATTTGTAGAGCATGGATTAAGAGCTAAGTTTGAGGAACCCATTGGTTTGATTTTAGAGGAAATAAGTGTTTTCCTAAGTATGTTTTCTAAACTTGATGGTTTGTGTTGTTCTTAACATGTAATGCTTATGCACTTAGTTTGTCAGCTTACCATATATAAAGCACAAGGTTGTGGATTTGTTTTAGAAAGCGTTTTTCTAAATGACGATGTAACTGAGTTACAAGTCTAATATGCTAGTAATATGTTCCTGACTTGATGTTGTCTTGCAGTAAGAAAGTTTATGATACAAAGCAGTTTTAGTCAATGTACTTTTTATGAGTATTGGTGCGTTGGTTTGAATTGCAACGCAAGAGGGGATTGCAAAGTCAACTATGAATTAGGATTCAAATAGTTGAATCAGTCAAGTCAAAAACTTGCTTTTGAAAGTTTTTTGCCCATTGTGGGGTAATTTGATGGCATTAGCCACTTCTTAACAGTCTATATTGTGTTTGTCAGGTTTCATGTTTCTTTGCAGGTATGTTTTGTGCAGCACTCACCATGCATTAAGAGGTTGAGTTGTTTGTCCATGATGGATCTATAGCCTATGTGGTGGTTCTTTAATTGGACTTGATGGATTCATCACTTGTATATGAGATTGGGCAATGAGTGTCCTTAATCTGTCTATACTCCATTGAGATGGGATAGTCCTATGAGAAATCATAGATACATTGTGTTTATACATTGTGATATCACATGAGTATGTAAAATCTGAGAGGGATATTGTAGATCCTCTCACGAAAGGCCTTTGTAGAAAAATAGTGCTAGAGTTAGCATAAGGAATGGGTTTAAAGCCTATTGTGGAGTGAATTATGATGGATACCCTTCTTAAAAATTTTCTAAGTTCAAGGGTCAAACTAAGTTATAAAAGAACTCAAGTAGTAGATACTACTACCATTCCTATATTAATAAAAGTGATGTAGTATTTGTTTTTACTGTAAAATGTGTGAGGATGAGCAAAATGCTCTTAATAAGTTCATAGCCTTGATAAGGTGGTTTGAAGCAGTACAAACTTGATGAATTTACCTATGTGAATGTGGGGGTTACGCCCAATCCCCTATGAGATCCCTAAGGCTTAGGATCTCTAGAGCATTCATGAAAATCCAGGCATTGTGGGGCACTTATATATATATCGCGAGAACGTTTCTTATTTTGAAAAAGGTTTAGTGCGCAAGTATTGATTATGAACTCCGTAGAAGGTTCAAAGAGAAATCTACCTAATACGACAGTATGACATACTTGTATGCACTGGGTATCAATTCAAGTCTCTAAGACATTGATGCTTACAAAACTGAGTATCTATTGCCCATATCTTCTTTTTCCAGCCCTGTTTTTTTTCTGTTTTCTTCTTTTGAATCATGTGGGGGATTGTTGGAGTTTGTTCATAAGTGTTGTGAGAAAAACTCTTAATTGCTTCAAAAGAAGGTGAAAGGTTAGTAGTTCTACATAAAAAGAGTAAAAGGTAAGTAATGGATTTATTAATATTAGTCTTCCTACTACCTTTTGAGTTGGTTACTTGAGAAGATTTGGTTTCCATTTCCTATTAGTGGGTTGTTTCCACCTTCCCACTACTCCCATTCCACTTCCCCAAAAATAGCCATGATCTGTTTCCACTTCTTCTTCCCAATCCCTATATATACATGGGCTCTGGTATTGTTTTGGGACACAGAAAAATTCCTCATACTCTCTTTTACAATCTCTATTACTGGGCAATATTAAGAGCGTTCTCAAACTGTCTCTCTGTACTTCACCGGCGAGTCAGTGTCGTGTTAACCCTGGAGGTTGGTTTGCCACGAGTCCGTGTGTTCGTAGCGGGGCAATTTCAACTTTAGGGCAGTGATAATATCATGCCACGACAATTCTTCAGATAAGTTTATTATTTTACCAGTCATAATTCCTACATAAATAAGTGGGGAGAGAAATGTTAGTTCATTTCTTAATCTCTTGCTTTACAAAGAAAAGGCGCATTCTTCCTACATTCGCCACATTCTTTCTCAATTTAGCCTATACTCAACTCATCATGTTTCCCACTGTAATGCCAAGATTACTGCTTTACCCGAGCCGCCGGCGTCACAAGTGTTTGATAAAATGCCCATTAGAGATGTTGTCACATGGAACCCTCTCTTTACTGGGTACTGGGAAAATGGGTTCTAAACTAAATACAAGAAAGATTTTGAATCAATGCCATAAAGAAATGTTGTGTCTTGGAATTCTATGGTAACATCATGTATTGAAAATGACATGATTGATGAGGGATTTAAGTATTTTAACATGATAGAGTGAAAATGACAGAAGAATGCGGGTTACTTGGACTGTGATGATAAGTGGGATGTTGAGAATGAAAGGTTTTTAGAAGCTAGGGATTTGTTTGAGGAGATGCCAATTAAGAGTGTTAGTGCAACGACTTTTGTAAAGAGGGGAAGATGGAGGATGCTAGGCATTTGTTGATCAGCTTTCGCAGAAGGATTATGTTGCTTGGAATGCTCTGATCACGGGTATGCGGAAGACTTGACGCCATGGACGGCGGGAAGAGAGAGTGTCTTAGAGGCGGTGTTTGGTTGGCGGATTGATTTTAGTGAGGGTGGTGGTGTTTGGGTTCCAGTGAGAGTGGTGGTGTTTGGGTGCCAGTGAGGGTGGTGATGTGAGTGTGGGCGTGGGGGGTGAGGGTGGGTGGGGGAGGAAGAGAGGAAATATGTTTCTTTTAAAATTGTTTATTCAATATAAATTTTAAAATTTAAATGTTCGATAAAAGAGTGACATGTGTCACTTTAACCTGTTAAACAAGTTATTGAGAGGTATAAGCCGGTAACAACTTGTTAAAAGCAAAAGTGCTTACAAGGTTTACTTGTTAGTGGAATAAATGAAGGTAGACTTATTAAAAGCGGTCAACCCAAAGGTTGACTTATTCTTGACAAATTTTCCTAAAAAAAAAGGTAGACTCTTCTACCATATTCGAAAGAAAAGATGAAGAGTTTGATCTATGCCTACTAGCTTTATTCTCTTTTCTTCTCTTCCCTTTATTCTCTTTGACCTTTACCTAGCCCTTACTCGTTCTCATTTGACACCCCTTTTTCCTTTAACCAAGGGGTTCTCGAATTAACCTGTCTTCCTTTAGTAAGAAATTCTTTAAAAATGACTTCTTTTATTCATCAAACTTCATTTTAATCCCCTGTCGAGATTACTGCCTTAATTAGCCCTGCCCTATCATCTGTATAATTGAGTTTCTCATTTATTGACGGATTTTTCGGGATTTCTCTCTTTTAGAAGTATATCCTATGGAAGCGGGGTCATTCAGTAGATAAATTTAAGATCTGAGCTAATATGCAAGGATTTCGGTGGAAGATTGGGTCTGGAAAATAACATCTATTTTTGGCTGGACAATGGGTGTATAAACAAAAGTTTGATTGAAACTTTAAATCTAGACCTTTCTACTATAACAAATATTCATCTTAAAATAAGCGATCGACGCCATCCGACCTGATATGACCTGGAACTCTAGCTTCCTTAATGACCTCCTCCCACCCCTCAGTGCTCCATAATTGAAGGTATTCCCCTTCCATATACCCCTCAGGTAGATGACTTATCCTAGGGTCTAAAATCATTTGAAAATTTTACGGTAAAATTTGCCACATGGCTAGCCCAAAACCAGTGTTCTTTTATAGGGAAATTATTCCATAATGGCCTACCTACAAGGAGCAATTTAGAACAATCCAAAATATGTTAAACTCCTAAGAAGATGTAACCCATCTTTTCCTACAATGCCACCAACTTTTGCTTTTTGGAAGGATGGTGCTACTTTAAACTTCCATCCCTACCCCAATATTGCAACAGACTTCCCCTCTTTGATACACAACATTAAACGCTACTTAAATAATTCGTAGAAAAAATATTCCCACTCCTTTGGAGCATATGGAAAGAACGTTATGATGTACTTTTTAACAACGTGACCTGGCTGCCAAACCGCATACTTCATAGCGCAAAGCACGTGTATTTGGAATGGCAATTGCGCAGTTCTATTGACACTAACTCACAAACATTCACCCCCTCCTCAAACCAAACTCCTACCACCAACCATGTCCATTGGACCTCTCCATATCAACATCTCAGTTCAAGTTATACTTTGATAGATCCTCTACTAAAGACTCGGCAGCAGCAGACACATACTTAGGAACTCTTCAGGAAAGATATTACATGTGAAGGCTTACAAGTTGGGGAAGTCATTTCCTCTAATACTGAAGCCACAGCCCTTCGTAACAACCTCATACAAAAGAACATGAAGATCTCAGACAGCTCCTCACTACATTCAAGGATCAACGATAATGCAATTTGTATTATTTTTCTCTTTTAGATAGCTTAGGTTTCACAATTAAGATAAGGGATACCTAATGCTTTTCTTTGTATCTTAGGAAAAAAACAAAGTTGCAAATAACTTTTGATTAAGAGACCGCCTAATTTTAATTTAAAATTAGGCAACAGCCCAAGCCCAATAGAAAGAAGAGATGAAACACTTTTTTTCATTTAAACTGATGGACTTTTTGAATAAAGTGATGGGCTTGAATTAGTCTAATTTTAATATAAAGTAAGACCGCCTCTTTTTAATAACTTTTGATCCACATAACATATTAGAAGTCAAGGTCGCACTGCCAACAGCATGTGTCGGTCCATATCATCGCATACATGACGCCAATATACCTACTATATGACATTTGTTGTCACCTGGTCTTATAAAATACTCCGTACATGTGAGTGGATTTAAACTCATGTCCATCTTTATAAAAGGTTATGATAATACCACCATGCTAAATCCCTTTTTACTGTTCAAAAGCCATTTTAATTAGAAAATATTTCACTCATTAATGCCTACATTATTGTACCACCATACTTCCTCTTTCTCTCCTTTTAAAGAAAGCGTAGGTAAAAGTTGCAATTCGCCACGTGTCGCCAAACCTCTTTGAAAAACATTCTATCCATGCCATTGTCATATGTTAAAATAAAGTTGTGAATGTGAGTGTTCGAACCATAACCTCAAGTTTATGAAAGAGAGAACTCCAGTCATCCCTCCATCATATTATTGTTTCTTCTTTCATCAAAATTTAAGATGTATATGAATGGGAACCAATAGTTAACTCATAAATATTGAAATTAATATATTGAATGATTGTTTTGTAATGACATTTTTTCACATTAAACAACATTAGTTATCTTTAACTACTACTAAATTACAAAACATCAAAACTCAGAGGCAAGTATCGGATCTAATACTAGTTACATTATAATATAAGATCCTTTGCCCTATTAAAAGTTTGGAAAAAAGAGGCTAATACGGACTCTCAGATTGATGAAACCCCAAATAGAGGCTATTGCACTTCAAAAATATTCGAGCAGGCTCCCAAGCAAGGGAAGCTGCATCTTCTACTACATAAGAAAATCCCGGAGGATACTTCACTTCAAATTATTCGAGCACGCTCCCAAACAAGGGAAGTTGCATCTCATATTATAGGACTAGATCCTCAATTGAAGATGATGCATATTAGCTCATTGGAGCAAACCTGTGACAAAGGATGTTGGATCCCAGATGAGAGGCTCAACCAAGCACTAAGATATCTGAAGAGGTCATCATAAAGATGCATCTAATGACATGATGGACCAAGTAAATAAGCCCAATATAGTTTTGGGTGCAATTATCGATTAACATTAGAACTAGGGGGATAAATTGTATGGGGATAAATTGTATGGGTATAAATGTACCCTGTCGAATATATGAAGAAAATAGATAAGAGTTGGCATAGCAAGATTGAACTGCCCAATGCTAATGGTAAAAGGCCCACGCTCACATCACTTTATAAACCCTTAGTAGGGGCTAAGGTAAAAGGATGGAGAAAACATTCACACATGGACACACTCACATGGATAGTCCACATGCTTTTCTCTTCCCACATCGACACACACACTCTCTAAAATGAGTACCAACTTGAGACTCTGATAGTCGGAGGCCTTGCCACCGAGAAACCCCCAGAAGCTCGTAGTTCATTTACAAGTACTTTGCCGGAACTCCGAATCAGACCTACTCATATCCGCCGGAAAGAAGCATGATACATTTAGATAAAAACATTCGTAAAACTTCATTTCAAACGATATGTTTTTCTCCATAAAGTTACCTAAGATACCACGCGTATCCAAAGTGATAATAGATATTGATATGGAAACATCAAAAATATTTGGACTACATATTGCTAAATTACAAGTCCTCTTGTATCCAAACGTGGGCTAAATGTCCTCGTTTATGGGAGTATGAGGTCCTTGGGCGGGATAACCCATATTGCACGACTCGTCGTGGGTGAATAAATAGAATAATGGGCTACTATTAATTCGCCTATAAGATGCTAGAATTGGTCCTTTGGTATAGTGCATCTGAATTCTTACTTTTCAGAAAGTCCATACTTGTACAAGGGCCTTTTAAGGAAAAGCTCGATACAAAATCAAAATCTTATATATAAGTTAACCCTACTCAATTAATTAACAGGTATTGCTCTTTAGAATATCTAGGAAGAGTGAGAATCCACACTCCTAAAGTGTGCTAGTGGTATTTGATCTCACAATTTCAAGATTGTTAGATACAAAACTCATCAAGGAATCAAGTACTACTTGATTCTTATATATGCAAGGGCTTATGAAAAAAGATACTTGCATTCTTGGTACCATTTGTTACCACAAAATCTAATACTTATGGTTTGTTCTGCTTAAACTTATTTATAGGTATTTGAAAATAAGTTTTTAAAATATAAGAATTGTTTGGAAAAATTTTGTAGATAAGAAAATCTAAAACAATTTTCATAAAAGTTACGAAAAGAATAAATTCGAAAAAGTTCATAAAAATAAGAAAGTTCATAACAACATAAATTTATGGAAAATAAGTTGAATAGGATAAATCCTTACGTTATCTCCATTCGTTTGCATTAGTTTTGATTTTCATTCTTAAAATTGCCGCCCTTTGACATCAAATCTTTAACTAACATTAACAATATCTCTTTTTTTTCCTTTTGTTTAAATCATCGAACAAGATCAAAATGAAATAAATTAATAATACAAAGGCAATTAAGTTTATGTTCTTTTACTCTTTTCTTCCTTAATTTTTTAGGCCTTGGGGTCTTGGGCTCTTTGCAGCCTATAGAAGTTGAATGGATTGACAACTAGATCAAATATAGTTTAATTGTGGTGATTACTGATCTTACGAAATGATATTCATTGATTTATTATTGTATCGATTTAGCAGAACAACTTAGATTTTGAATCAACTAGGATAAAACTTCACATATTTGGTATGATTTCGCATCTTCCTTTACTGTGGTTGTAATGGTAAACAATTTTTCCTCTTCATTCCTTACCTATCTCTTACCTTTCTCCCATCCACCCTCCCAACTCTCCTCCATTCTTCTTTTCTCCTCAATGTGTTTTATTATACGTGGAACTAAATAAAATAAAGCTAATCTATGATCGATTTTTTCCATTGAAAAATTATCTTGGAAAATTATTGTTTTTCCACAAATTATGATTTTCCATCCAACCAAACAAAGCATTAATCAAAATGACTTATACATGGAATGGAAGACAATAATTAAACATATTAATATATGGAGCATGTAGAGTCACTTGGCAAAATCCGAATTCACTGTTTTCATGTGACATTAGTGATTTAGTGTAGCAACTTTTTTCCCCCATTAATTTCAATCTTCAGGACAATAGTTTAAAAAAATTGAACGAGATCCATCATATTACTTCAAGATCACTAATAAAGATTACAATTACAAAATTTTAAGGTGTAATTGACTAACTACATAGCTATACATTGTCATTTTCCATATATAGTACAAATTTCATGCAGCCACCTTCCAAACATTTCTGAAAATCTGAAGGATGAAATGCTCGAAATTGGCTTCAGAATACGTAGCACCGGGCGAACTCGAGGATGGCTTAACCACAAAAAAGTGACAAACCACATCTGAAGAGCATGGCCGTAGATCATCTTGGTGAGAGCTTTAGATCCGAGTGATCGCATCTAGTTTCCCAAGCCTAAGGACAATCTCCTTAACACCCTTTGCTGTCAGATCTTGAGCTCTTCTGCCCTAGTGTTGTCAAAATGTGTACAAATAATATAAGATGCAAAACTTCATCATTTTGTTATACTATCTCATATATTCGTAATAAGATCGATAAAAACTAGAGACATAACAATGTGCACATATGTTCATGTTCAAAATTGGACTAAATTCCATTTTTACAGTTTCTTGATCTAATATTTGCAAGCCAGACACTTGCGAGTTAAGGAAAGGTAAAATCCAAGGTGAAAAGTAAAAGGATCCCCGTCCCCAAATACTCTCATTCATAAATATTCGAACCCTACACATGTAGGCGCTGAGGTAAGAGTCTCACCAAGTGAGTCTAGCCTTATTCATTATCACAAGTAATATCACAATGGATAGTAAAGTACCTTAATATCAGGTAATTCACTGACTTGATGGTAATTATTCGGGTAATTTGCTAATTAGACTCTTAGTCTTGTAAAGACGGTTTTATCTCTTTATATATATATAATAGTGCCAGGCAACCTATATAGGTTAGCCAATTATTCCAATACTCGTACATGATATCACGAGCCTAGGTTTTTAGAATTTTTTATTCCGCTTAAATCTCTAAACCTAACCTAACCCTAAAACACACGTTTTTAATTTTTTTCCTCCGGCATCACCACTACAATGGCCGGCGCTCCGATATCCTTCTCTTCCGGTACCACCGCCGTCGACTGCAGTCCCACCACGCCTCTACATCAGCCGCGTGTGGCACCAACGTCAGCAGCAACAACGCCGTCCGTGCAGCCTCGTCTCACACTCGGCTCTTTCAATGCCTACAGTGGTCTTAATGGTGCATCATGGCTGGCAGCCCAGTCAGCCTCCTATCTTCCGCCGGTTTCTCAGTCGTCCACACTGTTTTCGGCGAGCCCGTCGTTTCTTGGTGGTCCGTCCTTGCTCTACACCCAGGCCGAGTTTCGCCCGCCTCTTATGGCGTCTAGCAGCCCTCTGCTGGCTGCCTCTCCATCACGCAGCCCTAGTGAGGGTTGTCCACCAGGTTTCGACCGTCCGACATCAACGTTTGTGTCCGCCGCCATGCCATCACAATCTTCTTCGTTCCCTGCTTCCACGGTACATGATTCCTCATCTTTGTTGACTTCACCAATAGTCAACAATAATCCCCCTATTACTTTTTCGTCCACTCTTGCACACAAATTTAACAACCATACATTACTAGATTTGTTACAATTAAATTGAATACGCCTGAGGATTTTCTTGTATGGAAAACACAAATAACGTGTTTTCTATTAACACATCAACTCCTTGGTATTGTCGAAGGTAACATTTCTATACCATCTCCTACTTGTGTTGATCATCTTAGCCTGGTTGTGTCGAACCCTCAATTTTACGAGTATTTACGCTTAGATCAACAAATAAAATTATGGTTGTATGCTACGTTGTCCCGTGATGTTATGCTTGATGTGCATGAGTTACATACTTCTGTGGAGATTTGGAATCGTTTGCAGTCTAGGTTTCTACATGCTAGTATGGCTAGGTCTATGGAATTGAAAGGTCGATTGAGTCATATGAAAAGCCTGAACAGCAGACTATGGACTCTTTTTTACGTGAAATCATGATTGTTGTCGATTCTTTAGCTGCTATCGTGTCCCGTTTCTCAGTATGACTTGGTTCAGTACACCTTGACTGCTTTGGATAAGTATCGTGATTATGATGCTCTTGTCACCACTCTGTTACAATTTCAATATACTCTGACTTTTGATGGTCTCCGCCCCAAACTATTACAACATGAGCAACATATTAAGGCTATACGTGCTTATGATGATGCTCCCACTGCCCATCAAAGGTTGCTATTCAGTCTGGCTCTTCGGGTTCTCAATCATCTTGATTAGGTGGTTCGAATTCTAAGAATCAAGGGGGTGGAAAGAACAAGAATCGAAACAATCGTAACAAGGGTGGTCGTGACAACAATGGTGGTCGTGGCAATGCAGGATAGGGTGGTCGTGGCAGCCCGAAATTATGGTATATGGCTAATTTTCATAATGTTTCATATGTTGATTATTCTAGTGCCAACGATATTGCTAATGATTTGTCTCCAGCAGGAAGTAATCCTTCTAACGGCACTTTAGCCACCACCCCTTCCTCCGATACTTGTGGTCTTTGTTGGTATCCAGGTCACCAAGCAGCTTACTGTCCTCAGTGTTTCAATCACAGCTTTGTTCCTTCTTCTCCTGATGGTGTCACACGTGCCCTAGTTGCACTGTCTGTTGGTGGTGAAACAAATGACTCCGTTTGGTATCCAGATTCTGGAGCCGCATCCCACATGACCTCATAGGATGGTTAGCTATCTAAGGCTCTTCCTTACACTGGCTCGAGTTCTATTGTTGTTGGTGATGGTACAAGACTTCCCATTAATAAACTTGGAAATTTAACGATGTCTTCCCCTAGTCGCCCCCTTCGCCTCACGAAGGTGTGTCATGTTCCCCAGTTAAAACATAATCTGATGTCTGTTCAAAAGTTATGTCAGGATAATTCTTGCATAGTTTGTTTTGACGAGTCTTCTGTTTGTGTTAAGGACAAGACCACGGGGGCGGTTCTGTTGCGGGGAATCAATAGGAATGGTGTCTATCCTATTCAGCCTCACATCCTTGAGTCAGAGTCGTCTTCCCAAGTTTGTTCAGAGTCTTCCCGAGTCTGCCCAGAGTCATCTGTCCCCGCTCTCATTGCAACCAAGGAGTCTGGAGATGTTTGGCATGCTCGCCTTGGTCATACTTCTACTAGAGTTTTAGGAAGTTTACGTTCACAAAACTTGATTTCATGTACTTCTAAGTTTCATGACGATTGTGTTCATTGCAAAGTAGGAAAGATACATCATTTGCCTTTTGAGTCTGTGACTCATCGTGCCCCCTATCCCTTAAATTTGATACATTGTGATCTTTGGCAATCGCCTATTAAATCTAATCAATCTTTTCAGTATTATGTGGTTTTTGTTGATGATTATTCGCGTTTTTCTTGGCTCTATCCACTTAAACTGAAATCTGATGTTTATTCGACTTTCTTAGCTTTTCAAAAAGTTATTGAGAATTTGTTTAATTCAAAGATTAAGTTTTTCCAAAGTGATGGAGGACTTGAGTTTGATAACACACCTTTACTGCAACATTTCTGTGACTCCGTAATTTATTTTCGAAAATCTTGTGCTAGAACTCAAGCACAGAATAGTGTTGCAGAAAGGAAACATCACACCATTATCGAGATGGCACGTACTATGCTTATTCAATCTGCCTTGCCCACTCGATATTGGGTTGATGCGTGTTATACGGCTATTTATACGATTAATCGTATTCCAAGTTCGGCATTACAGGGTTAGTCCCCGTTTGCCAAACTTTTTCACCGTCCTCCATCCTATGAGTTTTCAAAATGTTTTGGTTGTGCCTGTTTTCCTCTGTTTTGAGATCCTAAAATCCATAAATTACAGGCTAAGTCGATTCAATGTGTTTTCATTGGCTATGCATCAAATTATAAGGTTTATCGATGTCTTGATCCTGTTTCTGGCAAGGTTTACACAAGTCGTCATGTTTTGTTTAGTGAACGGACATTTCCGTATCGTTCCCTTATGTCTAGAAAACCCATTGTCTCGTCTTCGGACAAGTATCTTGATCCCTTGGTTTGGTTTCCGAGTCTTCCATCGTAGTGGACCAATTTTGTCTTCGAATGTGTCCCCTTATGTGTCATATGGTCGTCCTAGTGTTACTCCCCTCCCTAGGACATTTATCGAGGTCATCCCGCCGCTACCGATCCCCGCGCCCGCAGCATCACGGGAGCACATGCAGCAACTCGTTGCCTGCCCGTAGGATGCATGCGCGCCCGCGGATAGATTATCGGCACAGCAGCACCTCCGCAGTCTCAGCTACTCGCGCCCGCAGCCGCATGTGCTGCTCCCCAGCATCATGCTGCCTGCCCGCGTGGAACTCCCGCGCCCGCAAGTGCCCCCGCAGACCTGTTCCCCCCCTTCCCCACATGATGCTACGCATCATTCCTTTGTGTCACCACAAGTGTCGGATGCATCTCTTGCATCCCATAGTGTCGAGTCTTCCCTGTCTCCCATCGTCAATCACCCTCGTCGTCCTAGAAAGTCGTCTAAGTGTGTCGATCCTACTAATGTTCATACCATGACTACTCGTTTAAAAGACGGAATTATTTCAACTAGGACTTTAATGAATTTAAAAACCGAAGTTGTTGAGTCTGAACAGTCTAATTTTAAGCAAGCGTCTAAGGTTTCTCGCTGGCAACAAGCCATGCGTGATGAGTATGAAGCATTAATTAAGAATGATACATGGGAACTTGTGCCTCGCAACAACAATAGAAACGCTCTTGGTTGTAAGTGGGTGTATAACATTAAATATAATTCTGACGGCACTGTGGAGCGGTTTAAGGCCATACTTGTTGTTTTTGGTAATCATCAACAGGCAGGTATTGACTACTTTGAAACCTTTAGTCCTGTAATTAAGCCTACTACTGTTCGCTTAGTTCTAACCATTGCTGCTACTTTTAAATGGCATATTCGTCAACTCGATGTTAAAAATGCTTTCCTTCATGGTTTCCTCAATGAGGAAGTCTATATGCGTCAGCCTCCTGGTTTTGAACATCCTTCTCAACCTCATCATGTTTGTCGGTTACGAAAATCCATTTATAGTTTGAAGCAAGCTCCTCGAGCTTGGTTCTCTCGTTTCATCAATTTTCTCCTTTCTATTGGTTTCAAGTGCAGCAGTTGTGAGACCTTCATGTTCACTCTCAAAAATAATGGTCATATTATCATTCTCCTATTATATGTTGATGATATTGTGCTTACAGGTAGTACTTCCTCTTTGCTTCAGAAATTTATCAGTGTTCTCAGTTTTCTATGAAGGATTTGGGTGATTTGCATTATTTCTTAGGCATTCAGGTTTTGCGTACTCCTTAGGGTTTGATGTTGTCTCAAAACAAATATGTTGTTGATATTCTTCATAAATTTCATCTTCATACTGTCAAACCCGTACGTACTCCTGTTGTCTCTCCTGTCACTCTCTCTTTTTTAGATGGTGAACTTCTTGCGGATCCCACAGATTATCGTAGTATGGTTGGTGCATTACAATATTTGACTATGACTCATCCTGATATTGCCTATGCTGTTATTTCGGTTTCTCAATTTATGCATGCGTCTCGTACTACTCACCTTCATGATGTGAAAAGAATTTTCAGGTATCTGCAGGGAGCTTCTGATTATGGGCTGTTTCTTCACAGTACTGGCTCTCCTACTATGACTGTTGCCTACTCTGATGTTGATTGGGCTGGGTGTCCTGACACTCGGCGTTCTACTACTGGTTATGTTGTCTTCCTTGGGAAGAATTTGATCTCCTGGCGCTCTAAGAAGCAACCTACTGTTTCGAAGTCTTCTACGGAAGCTGGGTATCGTGTTGTTGCCTATACTAAGGCCGAAACAATTTGGATTCGTCAATTGTTGGCTGATTTAGGGTATTTTCATCGACGGCCTACCATTCTCTACTGTGACAATGTTTCTGCTATGTATCTTACTGCCAATCATGTTCATCACGATCGTAGTAAGCACATTGATGTTGATTATCATTTTGTTCGTGAGATGGTTGCTAAAGGTAGATTTCAGGTCAAACACGTTCCGACACAGTTACAGGTTGATGATATTTTTACTAAGGGTCTGTATTCTGAGTTGTTTTGTAAACATCGTTCCAATCTATCCATGATTCCTCACTGTAAAGATTGAGGGGGTGTATTAGGGTAATTTGGTAATTAGACTCTTAGTCTTGTAAAGTCGGTTTTATCTCTTTATATATATATAATAGTGTCAAGCAACCTAAATAGGTTAGCCAATTATTCCAATACTCGTACATTAATTGTACCAATAGTATGGATCTTCCGTTTTCGCTTCCTCATCGTGGGAAGATGATTTTCTCCTCACAAAGCTTCTTGCTCCTCTGCCGTAAGAAGTGTATAATAGTTTTGTATCAGGGTGAAAGAAGAACAAGGGATCAGAGGCTTTTATATAGCCTCACCTAGGGTTAGAAATGGTTTTTCATCTAGGTCGATTTTTGATAGTATTTGTTCAATAATGATCTTCATGTTCCCATCAAGAAAAAAAATTTGCAATTTGATATGCTTTTATGGAAGAATATCACCCCTGATTTTGTGATTATAAGTTTCAAAAATATCAAATGAGTAGATAAAAGAAACGTAATAAGGTGTATCCAAAGCAATTTTTTGATAGTAGTTGTCCAACCTTTTGGAGTTTTTCTCGGGGCTTTTATTATATAGTCGTTCCTTTTTGGATACTCAGGTGTACTAAAAGAAAGGTAATAAGGTGTATGCAGAGCAATATTTTCCCTGATCTTTTCATGTTGACTTCTCCAACATCTGTTATTTTATCTTGCCTTTCTCCAGGTATTTCAAGATGTACAATAGGATTTTTACAGAGATAATTGTCCTTACTAGGATTATTGAGCAAAACTATCCAAAAAGTTGAATAATAAATTAATGCTTGATGCAAAATCCGTACAATTTGATAAGTTTGGAAATCTCGTAAGGATACAGTACTTTGCAACATTCGGCAAAAATAATGAGGCAAACAACATACCTATCTAGTACGAATACATTTATACTCGGGATACTCTGTCAATAGGGTTGTTCAACCTTTTGGAGTTTTTCTTAGGGTTTTCATATGCTAAAATGTTAGTTCCTTTTGGGCATTTGATCAAGTGTGCTAAAGGAAGGTAATAACATATATCCAAAGCAATTTCTTTTTTATCATCCTCTCATTAGGACCTCTCCTTCTTCTACTGTTTTACCATGCCTTCCTCCAGGTACACCCAGGTGTATAATAGGATTTCACAGAGATAATTATTTTTACTTGAATTGAGAACATTTAAGAACTTGAAAAACAAATTTAATGCTTGATGCAAAATCGTGCAATTTGATAAATTGGAAATCTCGTACGGATATGGTACTTTGCAACTTTCGACAAAAATAACCTGACGAACAACACATATATCTATCTAATACAAACACATACTCGGTACATGCTAAACCCTACTTTCCACCCAGCCTCGTTATCAATGTGGTAATATTCTAGGCTGCGTTACTAAAGTTGTGATTGTTTATACAAGAAGTAATATCTTATACTTCCTCCCTAACGAAAAGAATGCAACAATTGAATATCTCATACCTCACAAATATACCCAATTGTTGCATTCTTTCCGATATAGAGCAAGTACTTTATTGAGAAGCAAACTCCATATTTATTTCCTTTTATAATCCTAAAAAACGATAAATTTATCTATCTATTATATGATACTAGAATCAAATCACCCTTGAGAAAAGGGTCATCTAATGCTTGTTCTTGTATCTTTTTTGTAAAAAAAACCATACTAAAATCAAACCAAAAGTAAAACATATACCTCTATCATTCGCCAAATTCTTAATTATTTTTTAAAGGAACTTTTACATCTATAAAATTCCAATTGATATAATATTGTCAATGATACAATTGGTTATAAAAATATTAGGAAAAACAACACATACCTATCTAATACAAACATTTTTTTTGCTCAACCAATCACTTTTAAAAATATTTTTTTCCCAACCAGACATTGCCTTATTGCAATTTGCAAGTGCACCCCCTATAAAGATTTTGTGTTGCATATATATGCTTAAGTGGGAAAGTAATACTGTATTTCCATTTCAGTCTTTGGTCCAAACCCTAATGTCCCAGCTATAAAAGGGCTTAGCATGTGGGCTATCTCCCCCAACTTGATCAGACCATATGTAATATATTAGTTTGATCAAGGTGCCTCCCAAAACAAAGCACAATGAAGAAGAAAAAGAGGAGACACAACAAGTTTCATTGTTCTTATATCAAATTAGTGATTTACCTGATATTTCATCTAGAACGCCAGAGGTAAATTCCCCACCTTCTTTTTTGTTAGACAATTTAATCATTTATAGCTTTTCATGTTGTTTATAGTTATTTGTATATTTCCGGGCCACAAATTTCTTCAATTCGGACGCAAGGTATTTATCTAATCTAATAAGTACATTAGAATGATTATAATGCATTTATATTAAAACCAATCTACGGTTGGGGTTCAATCCCTACTAGGGGAACTTTGAGGGTAGGAATTCCCTTACCCTTCCCTCCTACTCTCAAGTGTCTGACCCATTAGGATCCGAGCGGGTCCGAGCCACATCTTCTTACCAAAATATATAAATCTAGCTGGTATAAATAACATCTTGCAGTTGCATATGAAAATGATAATCATTCTACTAGATTAGATAAGTATCATATAAATCTTGTACCATGTGTGTCTGCCTGTTCTTCTAATTGATTGATGTGTAAATTTGCAGAGGGGTCACCTCAATGAACCAAGAAGAATGTCATTGCTGCCAATGAAGACATTTCATTATTGTGCTTAACATGGCATACTTTCCTTGGCAATGATCATTGGTGAATGTACATTGTATTACTTGAGAAAAAAAAGTGTGTCATATGTCGTAGCAGCATCGTCCTATCTTTCAACATATTCTGCAAATCTGCTTATACTTGGTATGGCAACCTGGCAGATCTCCATGTCCAACAAAAGAAGAGAGAATAAGAGATATGGTTGCTTCTCTCTTTAAAGAAGATGAAAAGCGTAGCCACCTTCTGGTGCTCGCCCGCTCTGTACTTAGATTTTACACCCTTTGTTATTGATGTAAGATCTGCAAGATTTGATTTAATTGTATTTTCATGATATTGTAAATATCGTTAATTATTTTGAAAAAAATTTATTAATGATCAAACAGTTGCGTCGGACAATGTGAAAAAACAAATGAGAGCGACAAAATGAAATAAGATTGGGTGGAAAACGTTGTTCCAGAACACAACAACATCTGGAACAGGCTCTCCGACTGCTATGATACATCAACACAAGCACAGAAACCATGATACTTCATGTTCTTGAAAATATAACAGAATAATTAAGAGCTACTCATTAGAGAAGTTAACATCGTAAAATTAACAGTGACAAAAGATGAATAATTTAGAAAGTGAATGAACAAAGAAAAGCAAAAGAGAAAGTATAAGGAAGTTAAAAATTGGACACACTTGATAAACAAGTATTAGCTGGGTCCAATTCTTTCGAAACATAACCTTGCATAAGCAACGTAACAACTGATTGCCGACGTAAAGAATACTATAACTGCCTCCTCAATATAGATTGTATCACTAGTTCTTAACAGTCAATCAAAAAAAGTGGTGTTCAATAAGCCATCCAAGTTTCTAGCTACGAAAATGATGACATAGCACAAGCACTAATGTCGCATACGAAAATTCTAAACAGCAAAGTACGAAATTTATACGGCAGCCTTAATATATACTTCCTCCGTTTCGCAATACTCGCAACGTTTCTTGTTTGCACATTATCCATGCAATACTTTGAACCTTAATATCTCTAATTATTGATAAGTAAAAATTATAAAAATTTGATATTATGATAGTATGTAGTAGGACGAATCAAATAAGACCCCACTTGACTATATTTTTTCTTATAAATTTGTGAAAAAATATAACATAAGATTGATAGTTGAATAATAATTACTATGCTAATGTTGTGAGTATTGCGAAACGGAGGAATTATTTGATATGATTTTTGAAGTTATGTTCAATAATAATGAACATTGAGTACAATATGGAGTATATAGCAATTACGAATTGACTTCTACTAAGAAACTATCGTCACAATGTTTTATTCCTAATCATATTAGTCTAACAGCTTGTCTTGCAAGAAACCCTTAATTATAATGTATAAAATTAGGCAGGCCCAAACCCAATAAAATTAGGCAGGCCCAAACCCAATAAAATTAGGCAGGCCCAAAAGTTCAACCACTCTCTCCTTCCCAGACCGACGCTTCCATTATTGTTGCCTCAGTTTACATTCTTTTGGCATCAGTTTAATTTCTTTTGGCACCAGTTTACTCTCTTTGGCACCAATTTAATTTCTTTTGACACTAGTTTAATTTATTTTGTGGCCATGTTATATCTTTTGGCATCAGATTAATTTCTTTTGGCACCAGTTTAGCTGAAAAAGAGGAAAATGACGTGTTAGAGGAGGATAGGAGATGCCAGCAGGGTTAAAGGTCTCTTTGTATGTCTTGTCCGGAAAGAGGAGGACTCTAGGGTTTATTGTTTTTATAATTTCTTCTCTAGCAGAATGCGAGAGATTGCCTTTTGATTTACCAGAAGCAGAAGAAGAATTAGTAGCAGGTTATCAAACCGAATATTCAGGTATTAAATTTGGTTTATTTTATGTTGCGTCTTATCTAAATCTATTAATTTCTTCATTATTTGTAACCGTTCTTTACTTGGGTGGTTGGAATTTCTCTATTCCATACATATTCGTCTCTGAGTTTTTCGAACCCTGGAAATTTCCGTGTCCCCCATCAACTCTTCCCAAGTAATTCCATTCCATTTTGGATTCGGACGTGGGCTTTCCAAACCATCAAGTGGGCTTTGCAATTCGGTATCTTCAAAACCATAATTATCCCATGAGTCCCCCAATTTCTCCTCTTCCTGCTTGTCAATGGGCTTAGATGGATCAAAGCATTCAAGAGATAGCAAGAATGCCAAGTCTAATTCCTCTCCTTACAGTCGAGTTACTACGTACCTCAGTATTCAATCAATCTTCTTCTTCAGTGGCCCAAGCAAGATCATCTTTTTCCAAAGCAGAGAGGTATGTAATCGCTTATGCGAAGCTTTTGGATAGGCTTCAAGGGTTTCTAAGGGATGTACCGTTTGTACTTCCCGTAGAGATAGGACTAGAAAGATTGTCATGCGGGCTATAAACTTAGATTTTTCTATTTGGGCCTGGATTGCCTAATTTTAACATTAAAATTTAGGCAACCTTTTTTAATTTGTGCTAGTCTAATACTTATTGAAAATAAATCATAAAATATAATTTTCTTAATATAAAATTATACTCTAACATATTAATATATCCTAAAGATATCAATTTCCTTAATATAAAATTATACTCTAACATATTAATATATCCTAAAGATATAATTTCCTTAATATAAAATTATACTCTAACATATTAATATATCCTAAAGATATTAATTATATCTTTAGTATCCTAATATATCTCTACTATATTGATAACAACATGAAAAGATAAAAGAAAAATGTACTTATATTTATCTAATTAGTTATCTCTTTTATTTTTGCTGAACTTTATGGAATTATATATTTCTTAATTCCTTAATATAATAGGAGAGTGTCATAGCAATCCTGTTAAGGAATATAAATTGCCTTGCACTTCCCTTAATTTGTTGATTGAGGAAAGGTTTGGCAGTTTGCTTAGGTTTAATCAATATCACATCGATTAATGAGAAAATTGAGACTTGCATTGCCGTAATAAATCCCCTTAAATTATCAAACCCTAAATATTCACTTTGTTCATCCCCATCAATCAAAGGAATTTCATTCAATGGCAAACCAAGCTATTGATAGGCTTAGCAATCTTCCAGACCACCTGATTCATCATATTTACTCTTTCTTCAATCATGACGAGATGAATCACATTACAACCGTTTCCAAACATCTACAACAACTCTGCAATTCAAGTCCTTCTTTGGCATTCAAGGCATATCTTCATCATCCTTATAACTCCGCCTACAATTTCCGTGCTTTCATAGAAAACTTCGTTTCAAGTAACACCTCTTTAATCAGCATAACCCTAACTTGGCAAAGAGGTGAATATGTTCGAGAATTGTGTTGTTACCAAGCTTTACCCCGAATATTTCCATTATATCTTCATACTTTGGTGTTAAAATATATCGAAGTTGGATTAATAGAGACTTCTCGCTTTGGAGAATGGATTTCTTATGTTTGCCCTAATCTTAAAAAACTTGTTCTTCACTTTGATCGTTGTGCATATGGTTATGGTAAATATCAAGCAATAGTCATTGATAGTCAAAAACTCCGAGAAATCGAAGTCTCTTCGCCAGAAAATTCCTCTTTACGCCGAGGTTTCGATTTCCGTTTAAAAGTTTGTTGTTCGTCTCTCGAACAACTAACCATCAAGAATTTTCGATTCGAGGAAGCAACTTGTGGGATTACGATAGTGGGTGAACAGCTTCAAACACTATGTGTAGACGGAGCCAGGATCTTAGATTGCTCTTCAATTATTAAGATATATGCACCTAACCTGCGGTTTTTTTATTGGAAAGGAAGTCCAATTGAGAAATTTAGTAAGGACTCACACAACTTTCCGTTGTTGGAAAAGGCTGTGTTAGACATAAGAGGCAAGCATGATAAGGTTTACAACATGTTTCTTAACACTTTACTTGTTAGCATGCAACACGCCATACATCTAGAAGTCTGTCATTCACCAAGCTTTAGAGTTTGTGGATACTTTTTTCGCCGGCCTCAATATATGTGGAGTTGATACAAAGCTTTTTTTCCCCTCTAGAGTAAGCGGCAAAGGAAATTGTAGCAATGAGCCGTGAAGGTTTATTTTGATTTTCATTGAATTGTTACACTTCTTAATTTTATTTTCCACTCTCCTATCCAATGTAATGTAAACATTTGACCGTTTTGATCCACTTTTCATATCAGACTAGCTTTTATTTAGACTCGTGCAAAAATGCAAGGGAAAGTTTTTTTTTTAAAATAGATATTTTGAGTTATTATTTAAGAGATCGTAAGACTACAAACTAAATTGAAGATGAATAATGTAAATTGATCTAATAAGGAAATTAATCAAGTTAAGAATATAAATAGACACAAACATAATTTTGGTTCATTATATATAACCTTTCCACAATACATAAGATAAGGTCGAATAAGGATTAATTAAATTCAATCGCTTTTACAAATTATCTTCCGTACAACGTCGGTAAACTATAATAATACCTCTTCGGGAGTTTTGTTAACCAACTCACGAACTACCTTGTCACACAAAATAAAACAGTCATTCTTTATTCCGTCAGATACAATAATCTCCAACCTAAATCTTTTGTGATAAACAAAATTATCTAAAGTTATAAGGAGTATTTAGTACATTAAAATTTTTGATAAAGTAATGTAAATAGATAGTTACTAAGATTGGTTCTCTTAACAATGTATCGATCTTTTGGACAAAAAAAGTTTTCACCCTCTTTAATAACTTTAGTGCCACATCTTATGCAAGCTTATTATCACCGCCCAAAATCAAAAATCAATGTCTACTATAGTTGCCAAACAAATAACTTTCCCAATTAATTTTTTTTTTGTAATGTTAAAGTCATAAGTTTAACTAATACCTTTAAATTTTATGTATTTCGCTAAGGCAACTAATTGTATAAAATAGTCCTAATATATTAGATACTCCTAAAATCTTCAATAAGTAAAAAAAAAAACTTAAAATAAGGAAATCCTAATAACGTATAATAATAGATTGACACAAATGGTGTTTTTTTTAAGTGATTTTTTGTATGGGAATTTTTGTTTATGTTTTTTTAGAATCATTATTTATGGTGATTTTTAAACTAAAAATCTTATTACTACCTCCGTCCCATATTAGTTGCAACAGTTTGACTGGTACACTTGTCAGTACACAATTTTGACCAAATTATCAATTACTAAAAATTTTAAAAAATTGATATTTTGAAATTATACATTGAGACAAATTTTAAAACATCTTATTTAATAACATTTGGTTTTATATGGTAGTTAAAATCATGGTCAAAGTAACACATATAAATAGTGTAAAAGTCAAATTGTTGCAACTAATATGGGATAGAGGGATTGCTACATAATTTATGAGAATCTTTATTTATGGTGATTTTTTTTATTAAAATCGTAACATTTTTATAGTTAAAACTATATCTTAATTGCATTTATTTTTTTACTAAAACCTTATCTTCATGGTGCACTATTGTTAAAAACCTTAAAGATACGATATATACATTAATCTAGATCCTATCTTATTTATATTGATTTTATAATTTTGTTCCATAATCTAGCTCGTTTTTACAACATATATACTAATTTATAAATATTCAAGCAATACTCACGTTCTGATATTACGTTCTAAGATTTTTAATAATTTTATTAACAATAATAGTTTATTAGCACCTTGTTAAAAAATATGTCTAGATTTAACGGGATTATTGGAAAATTATGCAAATTTAGAGAAAAAAAATAAGTTAACTTAGAAACCCTTTCTTTATAATAATCGAATTCTATTCAATTGCTCGATTTTTTTATTAGAAAATCATTTTAAAAAATATGTTTAATATTATTCTTATAACTATAATGTAAAAGGTATATTTACAATTAAATAAATTTACTCAATTTAGTTATCATTTCTTGCACATGTTAAACGCAATAAATATATATTAAGAGAAAGTGTATAATCCCTAAATTAGCTCTCTATGCTCTATATGGCATATATCCCAAGTGATTTGGCCCTTGATTTTAGGTGAATTTCTATTAGGTTATTTATTTTGTGCGTATTGCATGGCAATGTTTATGCTGGTAATTTAGGAAAATACTTAATGAGGATCATACAATTGCTTTAATTTTCCCTTTCAGTATAAAAATATTATTTTATTCTTCGATAATAAATAAGGCTAAGTTTTTTTGAAACTTAGTAAATTTTTTCATACGTTTTTCATACAATAAAGGAATAAAATAAAATAAACTAAGTAAACATTTCTAACATATTTCATATGTTTTTTTCAAATAAGGTATGAATAAAATTTAAAATAAAAGTGGATTAAAATAACTACTGATTAACAGATGTATGTAATATTGGCCAATATGACCATTTAGAAATTTGTTCTAAAAACAAACCAAAAACAATTTTGATATGTAAAAAAAAAAAATCGATATACGTTCCATTTCAATCTATTAGTCAATCTTTTATATAAATAAGGATATGTTTTTTTCGAATGTTTCTTACACATGATTGTATTTATTTCCATTAATTTCATATGATTCACTTGATATTTACTACAAAAAAATATATTACTGAAATAAAAATATTTAATATATCTATGGCTACTCAATCAGTATAAATGTATTCCCGTAATATCGTTGTACATTGATTGTTCAGTCTTTACTACAATTAAAGCTTCAAACATGCTTCTTTGTATATCCTAACCAATAAGACAGTTAAGGAATGAATATAATAAAAAATAAAATTAGACTTTAATAACATACACTACGGCAGTAAGTATTATTGGCAAATATCTTTATTAACATTGTTATTGAAAATGTTTTTTACTTTAAGTTAAATGTTTTAAGTAAAAAAAAATGAACTGGCCATAAAAAAAAAATTCCAATTCTCAAATTTGACTACTTTTACAATAAAAAAAGTAGATTTATTGGTTAGCCAAATTTGAATACATGAAATCAGTTAGAGAAAATATTATCTAATTAATAACTTGGGAAATATTTGTTAAGATATTTTGCAGTAAAAATGGAAAATTACAAAGTTAGTCAAATTTGAATAAATGTAATCAGTTAAGGAAAACGATTTCTAAGTAATTTAGTATATTTTTCTCAAAAATTGGTGTTATTGAAAGTTTACCAAAGAAATAGCATCCCATAAAGATTTCTTGTAATTTTTTGTTAGAGATTTTAATTTACTGATTTCTATACAAAACCGAATTTAAAAAGATTTTAAACACAAAAATGGAAAAGATACAAATTTGGATAAGAAAAGATGTTAGTCAAATTTGTCTACTTTTACAATAAAAAAGGAAATTTATGGGTTATCAAATTTGAATACATGAAATTAGTTAAGTAAAATATTATCTAATTAATTTGGGAAATATTTGAATAAATCGATGATACTTTCATCAAAATACTCAAGACCTCCATTGTGATATTTAGTGATGATGATTATGAAACTTTCTTCGATCGCATTTGGAGAATTCATCCAATATACTTCGAATTCGGAAAAATAAAAGAATGTAACAATCTTCTTTCAATCGAAATTTGTAAAACCATTCTAATATTCTTGAATGAATTTTCCAAATCTTCTCATTTACTCCAGATATTCATGCTTTTATCTGCAAACCACAATTTTGGTGGAAGATTTGGAGTATCTTAGGTACTTCAAATCTTCTAATTTTACTCCAATGTATTAATTATATATCTTGCCCAAATCGTGGACAAATTTTGTCAATTGTATCCATAATAATTGTTTTCTTAAAGTCAAAAATTATTTTTAATATGGTGAATTTTGATTCTCAATCAACGGAATCAAGGCATGTTTTTAATACAATCTTAAATATACTTGCATGTGCATAGTGGAAATAATACTAATCCGGATCTACGACCAACCTAATAAGATCTAAATGAAGCGGAAAACCTAATCCGGGCTATTACCATCACACTCACCACGAGTGTCGAGCTCAAAAACCTTAGCTTTTTAAAAAATTTATACTGTAATGACTATATTAAAACCTTTAATTATAATAAACTATATTAAGTGATCCTAAAATACTTTAAACAACTAGAAATGTTATTAATAATTCTACTGAAAATCCGACAGAGTTCCGTTTGTAAAAAGGACTGCCTAAAACTTAATTTAGGACTCGCGTCTACTTATAAACCTGTATTTATAAAAAAAAAGAGCAACCATTATAGTTTAAACTTAATAAACTCAAACACTTTAAACTTAATTACAAGTTAACTATAAATTGTACTATTACAAAGTCAATCGTCCTCGCCGCAATACAAATAATAGGAACACACATAACGAACCTTTTTCAATATTACTACCTTCATGTACCTGCATATACCGGCACATAGTATCAGCCAGACTGGCTGAGCAAGATTTCATATTTATAAAGCCAAATATATATGCAGGTAGGATATACTTAACATATCCTACAAATCAATTTCTTTCAAAACATTCAAATAAAATAATAAACTTTATAAAACCTTTTCTTTATTTCTTTTGTAAAACAAATCTTTTCTTTTCTAGTTTCTAAATCAAATCCTTTCTATTTCCTTCTTTAAATCAAATCCTTTCTTTTTCCTTTTTCAAATCTTTCCTTTTTCCTTTTCTAAACAAATCATTTCTTTCCTTTTTCTTTCACGAAAAAAGATTCATAAACCTAGGGAATGGAACGAACTTTCCTTGCCTTTGGGCTAGCTAGGCCCTCCGGGTAACTATAGACAAAGACCCCTAATGTGCACACCCTACATACGGCCAAACAGCAGCAGAAGATCTAAGTCCGAGGTACTGATCAACGTACCCCAACTATTCTATTCTGAACGTGTAAAGCCGAGAGAAATTCGACGAAGTTCCAATTCCTTGAGATACCACTTAGGTAATCCCCACAACATTGAAAACACAAAATTATTCTTGGAGATACCACATAGGCAATCCAATAACTTGGCAATCATAAAAACAATATATAAACTTTGCAACTTTTCTATTACTTTATGTAGTGTGGTTCGAAAACCAAACTTTATATCTTTAAGGAACATACTCCCGTTCAAAACAATCTCAATAAAGATTAGATAAAAACCATTTTAACATTCTTCTTGTGAGCTATAAAAGATCCTTTTAAAACTAAACTTTTATCTATTAAAACAAACTCAACCAAAATGAGTTTAAAACCTTTATGAAACTCTTCTCGTAACTATAAAAGTTTTAATAGAAAATCTTACCTTTTAAACTTTGCTTGTAAACTTATAAAACATTTAAGCAGGAAATCTTACCTTTTTGACGTAAACTATAAAAGATTTGAATATGAAATCTTACCTTTTTCGAATAACGGAAAAACAACTACCTCGGTCTAAACGACTCCTCAGCGAAACCGAAAATTACAATATAACATGTGTGTACTTCATAAATAATAAAAGACTTGGATATAACTAACTGTAGTTCATAAAACAATCAACCTTCCCTAATTGCACATGAAACATCAAAGAACACAAATTTTATAAATGACTTTCATGTTCAAACGTGAACTTCCATTTAACATTAACAACCAACTAACTAAAATCTGTACCAAAACTAATTAAAATCATCTTACTTTATATAAAATCAATATTTAAGAATCATATATACATTTGGATACTCAAAATTTCATTATGAAATAATTATACAACAATGTGGAGTTTTAAAATCGACTATAGAAAATTTGAATTTTGGGCAGAAACTTAAAATGAGCATAACTTCCTCCTAAGAAGTCCAAATCAAGCGTTTCTTGAGCCTAACTTGAGTAAAATTTCAATACGACCAACTTTTGTGAAATAGTTATTTTGCTAAAAATACCCAGAAACTGTCCAAAACGTAATTTACGAAGCTGGTCTGTTTAGCCTACGAATTACAACACTTTATTGTTCTAGATAGCATTAACATACAAACCTTTCATTCAATAAACCTCAATCCATCCCAATTCACACTAACAATTTTAATTATCCTTTAACCAATCTAAACTAACTATTCTACTCAATCAATTCATACACAAACCCTTTAAATCAAAAAAACCCCAATTCAATTTCAATTCAAAACCCTAACTTCATAAACTTGATAAAAACTGAAATTAAGGTAATAATTCAACTTACCCACTACTATGCAAGATTAGGGATGAAGAATGGTTATCAAATCTCCCCTCAAACGAGCCCTAGACGCCCTAAAACAAACTAGAACGAGCTCTTGCTCCCTTCGCTACGCCGCTTTGTTTCTCTCTTCCCTTCATGAGCGTGTGTTCATCTTCATCGATGCCGTCGATGGATCGCCAGAGTCGAACATCTTTCCCCTTCTAAATCCCTCTTCTCCCTTTCCTCCTCCTCTCCATGTCCTCCCTTCTATTGAAGAAACCAAAAATAATGTAATCCTTGTTCCAAAAACAGAAATATCAGACACTTAGACACAAAATCAGCAATATCTCTCTTCATCAAAGGATTGTTGAATTCAAAGTAGGAGATAAGCTCTTGTTGCGGGTCTCTCCGTTGAGAGGAGGGATGCGTTTTGGTCAAAAAGGGAAGTTAAGTCCAAAGTATATAGGACCATATGACATTTTGGAGAGAATCGGGGAGGTAGCTTATCGACTTGCCTTACTGCCTTTCTTAAACCAGGTTCATGATGTATTCCACATATCACAACTCCGGAATTACCTTAGTGATCCCTCACACATACTCCAACCTAAGGCAGTGCCTTTACAAGACTCCTTGTCATATGAGAAAAGACCAATTAAGATATTAAACAATAAAGTGCGAAAAACAAAGGAAAGGGGAAACCAAGCTTGTCAAGATCCTTTGGACCAACCATGATGTTGAGGAAGCCACTTGGGAGACTGAAGAAGCTATGAGAACTAAATACGTGGAGCTGTTTGATGAGGTTAGTACCTTCAGTCACGAGGTCGTGACCCCCTTGATGGGGGGAGACCATATTCTACTGAAGTTTCGTGTCTGCAGTTCGCGTCGCCAGCAACCGCCTCGCCGACAAGCAACGTCCACGCCGCCAGCGAGTAGAACTTTGTTCGCCTGCAGCGTACAGGTAAGGAATCAGGCGCTAATTCCTCTATTTTGCTGGGCTGCGAATTGAGTTTTTAAATCAAAAAAATTAAAACAAGTAAACCTTGACAATCACAGGCTATATAATTGAATGATTGTGGTGCAGTGTATAGTTCTTGGGTTTATATTTTCTTCAATATCAAATTCGATTCCTAAGTGATGCTCATAGATTGTGCGTGTACGTTGACTTGCAACTTTGCAAATATATACATGTTTTTATGGGTTTAGTTCATTAATTTCTCAATGGTATTGCAATTTTGGAACTGATTAGATAAAGTAATAAGTGAATCAGTGTGGGTAGTATAGAACTCGGATGGTTTTCATGGAGTTCAATATGTTAAGAAGGTAGATGGTATGGGTTATTTGTTAACCATGATTGTTGTTTATGTGTGTGTCTTTCGAACAGGCCCGTTCCTAGGCCAGGGCATGTGGGGCGCCCGCCCTAGGCCCATGCGGGAGAGGTACAGTTAATTGACAAAGTTTACAGGAATACATATTGTATTGCTCGTAAAATGGTAAGCAGAACTTCGTTGGCACAGAGATTTTTTGGAATGCCAATTGCCTTTCATCTGTTGCGTTGGAGACTTGGAGTTCGATTCCAACTGGAACATCTTTTAGCTTTTCTTTTTCATTCTTAATTTCCTTTATTCACTTTGACCAACATCCCCCTTATATTTACTAACTATATTTATATCATTCTTTTTTTCCCTACATGTTTTTAAACAAATATACCTTTAGGAAGTCCTTTTTTTATCTTTTTACCCTTAAAAAAGTGCTTTTTATTTTTCTTATAAAATATTATATTATGACAATTTATTGCTAAATAGCTATTCTACTTTTACGCTTATACCATTTCTTGTACCTCTCTTTGGTTATAAATTGAATATGTTTGTGTGATCGTTTTGAATAGAAGTATACGAAAATAAATATTTTAATTTATAATTTCATAAGTTTTTATTAGGAATATGTTTCGAAATATTAACGGTGTGATCATAATATAATATTTTCTAAGTTGGTAACATATTTTAAAGATATTAATCATACCATGGTTCGACCATAAATTATTTCAAATAATTCATCTTGATGTATTTAATTTCAAAATATTGTTATTGTTGTTTTATTATAAAAATAGAGGCTTGTTGATATCAAAGACTAAAGCAGTGCATCAGTAGACCCGAAGGTTGCAATATACTAACTAGAAAGGGAATACCCTGTCGTTGCATTCAAATTTTCATGCCCAATTCAAGCAAAATAGGTTATCAAAGAAGTAACCAACAAACGTATTACTCACTTATGTGATTTAAAGAAATTTTTTTCAAAAACCACCTGTAATGGACATATTTGTTAAATTAAACCATTTTTTCTATTTATTTTAATTTAACTAACTTATATATGCAATATAGTAGGTCACTACTAATTATTGGTTTTTGGCCAGAAAAATCACTCATGCTCTCGAGCAGTGGGAGGAGTGTGCCTCTGACCGCGTGCCTGTTGAAGAATGAGTCGGAGACTCGTTAGGCCGAGAAGAAAGAGGGACTCCCATTTGCTATCTCCTTTTTAGCCGAAAAACCAGTCATTTTTGCCGGAAAACCGCCTATCGGTAGTGAAAAATAGTGTTATTACATAAAAAGTTTAGAAAAGTGGTTAAATCAATAATGTCAATTATATGAGGTGGTTTTTGTTAAAAAATCCTAATTTAAATGGTGTTTTAATATCATGAAGTATGATTTTTATTTTGTGCAATAAAATATACCACCCAATTTGCTAGTATTACCGACACTTTGCCAAATTTATAGGGCCCTTATTTGTTTTTCGCCTTGGGCCACCTAAATGTCAGGAACGGCCCTGCTTTCGAACATAGTTGCTGAATCAGAATGTGTTTAGGATGCATTTTGATTACTGTTAACCTTCCTTACGTTAGGATTACAATTGGTATCAACTTGGTGAATAAATGAAGTTTCCTTTCCCCTCTAGTTTTAGCAAAAGGAGTCTTTGTGGTTGATAGTATGAGCAGACCTGTACCATGTTGTTTAACCGAATAGGATGTGTTGGATTGTTTTAACATGGTTAACTGCAATGTATGTTAGTTGTCTCTTCAATTGTTAGTATTGCTTCATTAACAAAGAAAACAAGGGGAATGAAGTAATTTTATCTAGTTGCTTAAGAGTTTTTTAAAAGATTAAGTTGCTTACATTGTTAAAAGAGTGCAAGTATTAGATATTAATATAGACCTTAATTTCGTATTTGTAGAGTCCGAGTTCGTATTAGAGGATTTCTAACGTCGTATTATTACTACTTGAGGTAAGGGAATTTACCCTTGTGCTTGCTAATGTCGAAGGTGTGCCGTAAGTTTTCATAATACTCTCTCTGTAGGTGAATTGGAAACGGTATGAAGAGTTTGTGGTCTTTGAATACGTTAGAATAAAATGATGACGAATTTAAATAAGAAAATCAAGACTCTGGTTTTCAAAAGATTTATTTGGTGAAAAAAGTTTTATTTACGACTAGAGGATATTTAAGGCAAAGCCTGTTTATAGTGTATGGGGTGGACTGATCCCCACCTTAGCCATTAGATGCTCCTATCAGGGCGATCATGGTATAGAGGTGTGCACATATAAATCTATGGTCGAAAAGTTCCCTCTAGATCGGATTGCCCATTTTGGGTGGAGAAAAACACAAGTACCTTACATAATGGAAACCCAAAGAGTTACTTCAAAAACAGTGTAAAATAACAGAAAGGGTTTTTCAGAAGCAACTATTATTTTACTTTCGTTGTTTATCGTTTTCTTAATAGTTTATTGATTGTATCTTTGTACTGTCATTGCAGGTGTGTAAGTGATCATGTACTTGCTTACGTGGGATAGTGGGGACAGACGCATTGTAATCCAAACGAACTCTCTTAATACTCGTATCGGCATTTTGAGGTTTGGGGATGTAAACCCCCGTTTGAATGTACTCCAATAAGAATCTTATCTAAGTTATGCACGAAATGAATTAGAGTAGTTATTACCTAGCTTTGCTCTCGGTTCCAACGGCCGAGAGTGGCAATAGTGTCTCAATTACCGGCTAAAGCTTTAAAGACTTTTATTTATTTTGTGTTTCTTAAAGTAAACTTTTCCTTGTTCTAGGCTGGTAGATTGGGCATTACACCTATGGCCACCCTTTAGCCAACCACCTCTAGCCACCCTTCTGCCAACCACTTCCCATCAACAATTCATCCCAAAAATCCACTAGGAACAAAAAAATGCATGTGATTCCTCAAAATTCAACTCAAAAATCTATAAAAATATGTACTAATCACTTCCTAATTCCAAATGAAAAAAAATGAAATTTCTCTATCAATACGTATAAATGAAATTATACGAAGGCGATGTTTAAATCTTCACTGCTTGATGTTGCTCTTTCTCTCCACCATTCCTCTGGTTGTTGTTATTACTACTCTGATCTTCATTTGATTCATAATCCATAGAAAAAAAATCATTGCAAAAAAGAGAAATAAGAAAGACTTATCAAGGTATAATAATCCCACATTTTGCTCGAATATTGAAAGCACTAAATTTGCCCAAATTTTCAAAACCGCGAAAATGAAAATGTACAAACATTCAAAGAGAATTGCTTGAGTATTGAAATCAACTTAATTTACCCAAATTTTCGTGCAAAGAATCATAATTTGCTTTTAAAATGCTCAAAAATGCATTTGAATTGTATCCCAACTGCTCCGAAATTAGGTTTTATGTTTTAGGTTTTCGAACCCAATATGCTTTGATAATCACTGTACTTTGGGCAATTTTCTTTCCTTTTACATGAAATATGTAGCTAAGAAGATGGACAATGGAGGCAAAACTAGTATGAAGGGTGATTAATCGAATGAGGGAATGAGGGAGACAGAAATTTGATCCAATTTTTTCTGTCCAACTGTTGAATATTTAGAGTATTTGGTTGATAATATTCATGAAACATTAACTTAAGATGCTTGGTTTTGGTGTCGCTACTTAAGTAATGTTTGGATATGCATGTTATGTGTTAAAGCTTTGGAAACTAAACTTCATGAACCATTGAAGTGCTTCAAGCAATGAAGCGAAGGAGGAGCTCAGCCCAGGCTCTCGGCCCGCGAGCTGGGTCCCCCCCCCGCGACCTGTGTCTTGGCTTGGTCGCGACTCGCGACGAGCCACTGCCAAAGAGGTGCTCCAAAATTTCCTTAAGGTCGCGACTCACGACCTGTATCGCGAGTCGCGAATGGGCCGTTTGCGGACGATCTTTTTAGACCGTTTCATGTTTATTGAGCGGTTAAGGTCGGTTTTTCCAAAGCATCAACGTGCATTATAAGAGGCAAAACCTCTGATGAATGTTCATAAGTTTGATATCTCTCTCTCAAAAGCACTTGCTCTCAAGTTTTCTCTCTATATTGCTCATCAAACAAAATCTACACAAACATTTGTTCTCATTTTGTGATTCTCATACGAGCGTGATAATCACTGTCTCTTCTTTGTATCTCGGAGGTGAATTCCGTGTAACCCGTGCTTCGTATAGGGTCGAAATATCGCTTTTGGGAAAGTGCTCCCATACACGCCTAGAAGATCATTATTCGTTGTTGTTGTCATTTGTGTGTTCGTCTTTGTTTCCCGGTTACTAGCACTAACACCAACAACATCATCTTTTTGTAGTTTCCGATCTTTTGGCTCCATCTTTCGTGATGTCGTCTTCTTCTGTTTCATTATTGGTCTTCTCATTCTTCTTTTCTTCTTTCCTTGTCTCTTTCTCTTTCCATCGTTAGTTGATTGTCGTAGAAGGTGGATTGTGATGGTCAAAATGATGGATTTAATTTCCACTAGGTGGTGTCAAGAGAACGGGGGTGGCTATGGTGTCGGGGGAAGGAGTGTGTGTGTGTGGTGGGGGGGCTTTGGTGATGATGGCTTATGGGGGTTGGGATGAGGAGAGAGGGGGTGGCAGTAGCAAACAGGCGTGGTGCTGGGGTGGTGAGGGAGGGCGTGTGTGGGAGGAAGAGGAAGGATAGTGGTAGTTAGAGGAGGTGGGTGAAAGTTTAAGGTAAAAAGTTATAAAAAATGTTACGTTCATGTGATTAAGTGACCGGTTTTTACAGGTTGAAACAAGTCATTGGAGTATTTATGGCTTAGCTCCTCTACAATTGGGATTATACAGGAATAACTCATAGTTGGGATTATTCTCAGCAGAACGGTTATACTTTGGATTATTCCATTCAATTTTTCCTAAGATTTTTGGTTGATACAAATATGAATATTGATGAAGAAGAAGATGAATCTACAAACTCCAACAAGAATGCTTATTTCTTTTATGATTCAACCTTTTTTGGGTTATTCTTGGAATTTGATGAATTTTGACTAGAGTTAAAAGAAAATGGTGAAATAAAATCAATTCAGAATTGGGTTTTCTAGCTAGGCAAAGTAGGTGTATGGGTTACTAATAAAATGTATAGCTTGTGCATGTGTTACTAAAACATTTACAAACTTACAATGATTCGACATATAATTTTGTTTTTAATGATGTGCTCTTTATCTTTGTTTAAGATAAATGTTCTACAAAATTTCTTTGTTTAGATTTGTATGTATCCTTTGCTTAAAATAAAAGAATTGTAATTTTTTCTTCAGATTATTCATATATTAGCTTCATCTTCAGCATTTTCTACTATTGATTTCTAGTAAATTTTGTTGTCGTTTTCAATTATTTAATTTGTTTGTAGAAAAATAATGTTATATTTTCATCCCTACCATGTAATAAAATTCAATTCGAAATATAATATTTCAATTGTCTATGTATTATGTAAACTCAAATATCGTTAATAACAAAAATATGTTCAAACGATTCTAAGTTTGTTATTTTTTTACTAACAATATACATTTTAGTGGTAACATATGCACGAGGTATACATCTTGCTAATAACATATACACCCAACGTATGTGTGGCACAAGGTATACAGTTTGTATCATCTGTCGGTTTTCTAGTTTAAAGTTATGAAATTGTTGTTAATTTACTAGTTATAAATTTTGAGTTAATATTTATGTTTTCTAGTTTATTTGTCATGGTTTTTGGGTAAATGGTTATGATTATTGGATGAATAGTTACGTCTAGGGGTGTTAATGAGTTTAGACTGTTCGCGAGCTGCTCGAGTTCGGCTTGAAATTTTCCCAAGCCGAGCACAGTCATGTTCGGCTCGAAAAGTTCGTGAACAGGCTCGAAATATCTTTTTTTAATATCTTTTTAACATAGTGACCTCAAATATTAGTAGAATATTTTAAATAAGTCTAGGAAAAATAAATAAACTTAGTTATAATATATTATATCTTATAAATATACTTTATTTTGTTATAATTTTTGAACCCAAATCGAGTTTTGTGTAACTTGGACTTGATAATCTAAGCTCGAAAAAGCTCGAGCTTTGGCTCGAGCAAAGTATAACGAGTCAAGCTTGAGCGACCCCAAGCTCGGGCTCGGCTCGGCTCATTAACACCCCTACTTACGTCTTTTGGGTTATAAAGTATTATACTCCCTCCGTTTATTTTTGTTTGTCCTACTTTTCGTTTTCGTCCGTTTCTTTTTGTTTGTCCTACTTTTTCATCTTTCCATAAATGGTAAAATTACATTACCCATTTGCCCCTACTTTATCACTTTTTGGCCCCACTTACTTTTTCATCTTTCTCTCACTTACTTTAATCATCACAATTACTATAATCAATTAACCAACAACCCCAACTTAATTTTATTTGACCACCCATCATTTATTAATGACTCCCTCCTTTTACTTTACCCACCTACAACTGTTATTTTGTTTTTATATAGAGTGACTCAATCTCTCTCCTGATTCATCCTATGTTCTTCATATTTTGTCTCAACAAAAACCCAGAATCTTCGGCAACCTCCAACATCAAACTCATCTCTTTCTCTATCTCCCTAATTCTATCTTGGGTTGAATGTAATTTTTTTCTTCCTGATTTCTGCTCTACTTGTGATTTGAAATGGGCTCAAATAATTATGACCTAAATACAGATCTGGTAGTTCCTGATAGTCCAGAGGATGTTTCGATCCCAAAACTTCAAAAAGGTAGGAACTCAAGGAAGAGGATTCCTTTTCGTGAAGATGAACCGATTTTTGAGCTAAAGAAAAAACGAATGCCTACTTGTTAAGGGGGGGAAATGACAGCCATTGGAGCTCATGAATCTTCCATGGATCTCAGTTATGACTATTCTGGAAAGGGAGTCTGCAAAAGTTCAACGTGGGAACCTTATCCATGGTCTTTCCACCACCCTACACCACCAGAAGAGGTGTATACAGAAATGTTTCTCTACATTGAAGGACAGATGGTAAAAGTCACCCGATGTTTTAGTAGATAGTAAGTTTTTTTTCTTCTTGTAAACCTTACCTGTTTGATTGTTGTTGAGTATGGTAGTAATTCATAGAGTTGCTTTAATTTGTTGCCTCCAAGATTATGGAACTTTTGGAATTATTTGTCCAAATCGTACCACAACATAAATTATTTCATTTGGTAAATGATTTCATTTGGAACTTTGGAATGATTTCATTTGGCTTTACAATATGTTATAAACATGATTTTATTGCTATGCTTTTGGCCAAAATTTGGTAAATTTGGTATCAAATTTGATAATTGTATTGCTTTTGGCCAAAATTTGTTAAATGATTTCGTTTCTACCATAGTTTGGCTGCATGGAACATAACTTATCAACAGAAAATTGACTTTACTAATGATTTCGTTTGGGTGCCTGTTATAGCCAAACCAAATTTGGTAATTTTATTACCTTTGGCCAAATTTGTGGTTTTGCTGCAAGTTACATAACATATGAAGTGTAGCAAATTTGGATAAAATGTTGATAGCTTTGAAGAAATGCAGTTGTAAGGTTCATATTATTGTTATGGTTATGAGGTCTGGATGGCTAAGTGTCTCAACAACCTCTATGTTTATGATTATTTGATCTTTGTTTTGGTTTTTGCTTAGCGATGAGGCTGCCATTAGACTAAGTTTTTGTAAAATGTGTCGTGTTCTCCAAATCACTCGTATTCTCCTACTCTGTTTAAAACACATTGAAGAGGCGATATTAGTGCAAGGTTGAGTTTCGCACACGTTTGTTATACTGCTGAGTTATAGTTGGAGAGAATACTACTTAATGATTCAAATTTACAAGCACAACTACTTACTTGATGTTGCATTTACAAAATACTTTGATTTTAACGCCTTCTAACTAGGCCAAAATATCTAGATGTTTGAGCACTAACCCCTAATTGGTGTTTACTTTGTTACATTTGCTCCATAATTTACAAAAGTAGGGGTTTCTACTAGTCATAAGTAGTTTTTCATACCCAAAATGAAACAACTCACTTGAACTTTTAAAGAGGAACACAAAAGTGCAAGTGATTTCTTTTTCGACCTTAATGCCTTCTTTGTCTAACCCTCCTTTGGTGCATGTTGCATACTATCCCAATCTCGTTCCTTATTTCTTGTTGGTTATTTTCAGTTGCAAGTTGTTGTGCTTCATTTGCTACTTCTTGGCCTTGAGTTGCTTGTTGTTGTCTTTGTTGTGTTAATAGTTCCTGATGTGCAATATGTTCACTAGCTTGATGTACTAATTCCATAGGCACAAAAGATTGATCTGGGAGTAATCCTAGATCTTCCAACACCTTTTTACCAACATGTGGAAGTTGGTAATTGTTTCCACCATTGACTTTAAGCACTTCTTTCAGCACATATTGAAGAGAGTGCCAAATATTGCTTAAAGCCTTTGGGTGGTGGTCCTTGAAAGATGTCTCAACGGCCTTGACCAATTCTTCAGTTTTCCTTGGGACCTTTTGATGCTGAAGTGACTGGATAGATCTGAAATATCCCAAGTCTAAAATGTTCATGTCTGGGCTATTTGCTGGTTGTTGAACCAATATGAAATTCCACCCATCAGCAGTGGCTGCATCTATCCACTCAGGATCATCATGAATCATGTGTGGTCGTGCATTGTCTTGCACGATTCTTATGGTTTTTGATGCACCTTCTGGCCATTTAGCCTTTATAGCAGGAAATAACTTGGCTATTAACATCTCCTTGAACACACTCTTTGTTATTTTTAGTATTGGTTTTACCTCAGGGGTTCCCCTTGGCCTATTGCCACTCCTCCTCTGTGCTGGAACTACATGTGTGAATGGAAAAATGTCTATTTTTCCATCAAATGTACATTGTCCTTGTGTATTCCACCTTGTCCTTGCCACTGCCCCCAAAAACATGACCTTGGGAATGTAGTTTTTGTTCCTTATAGTCCTATGTGGCTTAACTTCTTTTGGATGAAAGTAATTTCTTTGATTTTTTTGCGATTGAAAGAACCACTTCTCATCTATGTATACGGTATCATACATATCCTGAAAAATTGCATTTTCAGGGTTAGTTGATTGCTCTAAAAGGGAAAGAATCCACCTGAGTCTAGTGAGCTTGTTCTCTGGTTTGAGTTCTGGCTTCAATGCGTTGCTATGTGGCAAAATCTTCTTTTTCTTTATGAGTCTATAAATTGTGCTAACAGAATATTTTAGTGCTGCAGCTAGTGATCTAATACTTCGTCTTTGAGCAGTTGGAACTAATGACAATTGTTCAAAAGTAACTACAACTGGCTTCCGTCCACATTTTGCCGACCTTGCACTAGCTACATTGATACGGACATTTTGCTTCAACTGTTGCTGCACTATCTTCCAAGTTCTTCGAATGGTCCTCTCGGAAACTTTGAACTTTTTGGCAGCTCGTCTTTGGGTACCCCATGGTAGCTCATTTTCTCTTGCCTCATGGATCAAGTAAGTGGCAATGTCATTTCTTTCCCCATCTCTGAGCCTTGGACCATGCTGGACTTCTGTTTCTGCTATTACTTCAGCCTCTTCTGCTGTTACTTCATCTAAAGAACCATCCATTTTTGCAACCTTTTGGATTCAATGGAATACTGGATGCTGGAACGTTTTACAACTTTGTGGAGCTTTTATATGGAGTCTTTTGTGTTAAATAGTACTGGTTGTAACTTTCTTGTTTTTGGAGGGAAAGTGAAAAATAGTCAGCTGCTTTTACTGTAGACTTTTAGTTTACCGCTTTTGTATTTGCCTAGTTACTTTTTGCAACCCACATGCTTAGCAATATTAAATGGAATAATCACTTTCTCTCTCTTTAATTGTTGTCCCTACCTACTTGCCAATGACATCACTTTTATTGGTATTTGGAGCTACAGTAAATGGGACAAACAAAAAGAAACGGAGGGAGTATTTTTATTAATGCTACGTTTTTGTGCTAATAGTTATGAATTATTAGTTATGGGTTTAGATTGTTAGTAATCGTTTGAGTTAAATAGCTTTTTTGGGCTAATAGTTAATGTATTTTGGTTATTGGTATTGTTTTGTGTTAATATATAATATTTAGGCAAATAGTTAAAGTTTTAAGGCTAATAGTTATATTTTTTTTTGGTAAAAGTCATGTTTTTTTAATTATTGGTTATGATATCAAAGTTAAAAGTTATTGATTTCGGGTTAATAGAATCATTTTAAAAATTCTAGTTAATATAATGGTTTTCTTTTGATAGGTATGGTTTATTGGTTATCGGTTACGATTTTCAATACAGTAGTTATTGTTCGACTTCCGAGTTATAAGAATTATTTTGGGCTAACAACTATGGTACTAGTTTATACTCCCTTCATTCCCTTTTTTCTTTTTGAGATGTTTCTAAAAGTTCTCCCCATTTTAAATCTTTTCCTTTTTAAGAACATTTATTTCTCCATCTTGCCCTTCAACAACCAAATATTTATCACTTTTTATTTTTTGTCGTACACATGGGCCCACTTTAGAATAATTTATTTCTCAATCACCCATTTTTCTTTCTCTCTCTCTTACTTTTTCAAAAGCAAAAAGTACCAAATTACACTTTATACAATATAAAATTCAAAAGATTCTCATCCACATCAATTTGCATTGGTTTTCTCCCATATTTCAAATGGGAACATCAAATGGGAACAGATGGAGTATTAGGTTTTGTACTAACAATCTCAATTTATAGTTAATAGTTATATTTTTAATAGAATAGTTGTGGTTTCTAATAGTGATGCTTTTTTTGGACTAATTGAGTAATAGTTACGTTTTTTTGTTATTCGTTATTTCTTTTGGGTTAATAGTTATGATCCTGGATTATTCATTTCCTAGTTTATGGTATTCTGGTTTAAGTTATCAGTTAAACAGTTATAGTTTTCTGGTTAATAGTTGTGGATTTTGGGTTAATATTACGATATTGTGACTGTTGCTGTTTTTTGTTATAGTTATGGTTTCTAGTTTAATGATGGTGTTCAATTAATAATTATCATTTTCAGTTAAAGAGTTATGTTTTGGGTTGATAGTTATTGTAATTCTAGTTGATATTATGATTTTGCGAAAATAGTTACGATTTTTTGGTTATTAGTTATGCTTCTTAGATTCAAAGCTAGTGTTTAATGATAGTTATTGTTTTGGATTGATAGTTATGGTTTTTGGATCGCAAGCTTTTGGTTCATATTATGGTTCTAGGTTAACGATTACAAATTTATGGTTAATAGTTATGGTTCTAGTTTACCAGTTACAGATTTATGGTTATTAGTTATAGTTTCCAGGTTGATAGCTTATCGTAATGATTTACTAGTTATAATTTTCTAATATAAATTATATTATTGTGTTATTAGTTTATCGTTAGTTTTCTTGGTAAAAGTTGTGATTTTGGGGTATAAGTTTGATATTCTAAAAGTTATGTTATTTTTTCGTTACTAGTTATGGGTTTTTAGTTATGATTTTCAGGTTAGTAGTTATCGTGTTGAGTCAAGGGTTACCTTCTTGGGTTAATAATTACTCTCTCCGTCCCACAAAGTTCTTCCTACTTTATTATTTTATACCTTACATATATTCAAGAAATGGGAAGAATTTTGTGGGACGGAGGGAGTATATTCTAGTTGATATTATGATTTTGTGTTATTAGTGATGTTATTCTAGCTGTTAGTTATGTGTTTTAAGTTCAAAGTTATTGTTTCCGAATAGTTATGGTTTTTGGGTTAATGATTATGGTTTTGGGGTCAAAAGTTTTCCGGGGTTACTAGACTCCCTCTGTTTGTTTTTAATTGTTAACTTTCCTTTTTAGCTCAATTCTTTTTTATTGTTACATTTTCACTTTTAGTATCTTTGATAAACTTTTAAATATTTATATTCCAATTTCTTACACTTAAGGGCCCACTTGTCTTTTTATTTTGGCATTAACACCCGACCACCTCATATTTTTTGCTCTTACAACAATATCTTTTATACTTTATATATTCCCCAAACAAGCATAGTATAGATTTCATAAATTTCTTTGTTATTCCCGCAAAAGTAAATCGTAACAATTAAAAACAAATAGGTCTGTACGATTTTTGGGTGAAAACTGAAAAGTCAAAAACAACGAGTGTGGCGCTGCTTCTTAGTGTTTGTATTTGCGCTTTTGGACCTGATGTTTGGGCCTTGTCTGACATTTATCATATCTGTCAGACGGTTTTACCAAAAGACTTGTTGGTTTGTTGTAAACCAAACTCTGATTTTTTTAAATTATAAACCCTATATTTGTACTTTCATATATCTAAATTATGAAAAAAATGTATATTAATTTTAGAATTACGATACCTTTGGCGTGACAAATGGTGTCAATTAAAAAGTCAATTGTTATGTGATTATATTTAAATTTGTAGCTAAAAATAAGTATGTTAAGCTAATTGGGTTGTATTATTAGGCTTCCTATTGGGCTCTTTGACTTAGCCCACTGATTGTAGCATGTATATAAGGCTAATTGGCAGCCACATTAATAAAAACAACATCACATTAAAACCTAATTATTTAATTAACACTTTGTCAAAGTATGCTACATACATGCGTCTTGTTTTATAAAACATCTTAAACTGACCAAATGGTACAAAAATTAAATTTATCTAAGGAGTGCAATGAAAGTTAATCATCTTCTTGGTATCAATATTTCTGTTTGACATAAAAAACTTATCTCTATACCTTCCTATCCAATAACAACTTCTAAAGAGTACAAAAAGATATAAGATTAAAGTGCTCATATAAGTCATACATATCGTCGGGAATACTAAACGTAACTTCATTTTACTTAACGCAACGCCTAAACCCTTATTTTACCTTTATTGATAAAAATACTTATCTCTCCTCCTCCATCCATCTCAAGAGAAAAAATAATCTAAAGAACTTGTGTTTTTTGGCTTAAGTATAGTAAGCGATTGAATAATAATACTGTATTAGATCTACAATGAACTCGAATCATATGTAAGTCTCGAATTATTTTTTGAAATTTTTTTTTCAATTTCGAGCAATGTGCATGAAACCGATAGCTCTGGTTCGTGCAATGTTAATGGAACAGTTGCAAAGATTTCGTGCAAATTGAATGAAACAGAAATGACAATTTTGTATAGATTGAATGAAAAGGAAATGACAAGTTCGTATAGATTGAATGAAACGGAAATGACAATTTCGTATAAATTGAATGAAATGAAAATGTCCAAGATAATTGAAATATTTAGAGTTTAGTAGAACTTTAGATCATTTAATTATTCCAATGATGGTATAACTAGTAGTCATGTACAATAGAAGAGAATAAAGGAAACGAACCATCGGAAATGACCCAAATAGAAGAGAATAAATGGAAATGACCCAGGTTGAAGACCAAAATACGTTAAAATTCAATTATAAACGTGGAAAACCATTGGTCGGGTAGGTTCGGGTTTGACCCAAATTCCCCTCTTTTTGGGTTTGGTTATGTTCGGGTCCCGGGTTGTTATTTCGTGTTGATGACACCCCTCCCCCATTTTCCGGGTCGGGTCAAGTTTTGTCGGTGTGCCGTTAAGGGATACATTTTCCTAAGATATTTTGATTAGATTTATTAAGATATGTTAGTTTCCTAGTATTACGGCAGTACGTAATCTTTGTTAGCTAGATTAGGATTTGGCCTTGCACTTCCTTTGTTGACTGAGGAAAAGTTTGCCCTAGGGTGTGCATTGCCGTAATAAATCTCCTTACATTATCAAACCCTAAATATTCACTTTGTTCATCCCCATCAATCAAAGGAACTTCATTCAATGGCAAACCAAGCTATTGATAGGCTTAGCAATCTTCCAGACCACCTGATTCATCATATTTACTCTTTCTTCAATCATGACGAGATGAATCACATTACAACCGTTTCCAAACATCTACAACAACTCTGCAATTCAAGTCCTTCTTTGGCATTCAAGGCATATCTTCATCATCCTTATAACTCCGCCTACAATTTCCGTACTTTCATTGAAAATTTTCTTTCAAGTAACACCTCTTTAATCAGCTTAACCCTGTTGGATCACAAGGAGACACTCAAGAAGGGGGGGTTTGAATTGAGTGTGGTATTTTCTGAATTTTATCGAACTTTCTTTATAGATCTCAGAGACCTTCTCTGAGCTTTTGAGTTGCGTATATGAATATTGTTAATTAAATAGAAAGGCAGTAATAAAGAGACGAGACAAGCAATTTTACCGTGGTTCAATCTCACCTCTGAGATCTACGTCCACCCTACCTTTTCTTTTATTAATTGAATCACAAAATACCAAACTCTTGATACAACTTGATTCCCTCACTACTAACCCTAGTAGTGCCCCCCAACACTTAACTCTAAGTGTTGCCTAATTAAGTCTAATTCCCTTAGAAACTCAACTTAACACTCTCTATAAAGATGAAATTACAGAAAGATTTGAATCCTCTTTTTGTGTGCTTCTTGGTTAAGCAGTTTAGAGGTATTTATCGAGCTTAAATATGTGTTTTTCTGTCACAGATCTCAGTGCTGATCTCAGAGAAGTCAAAGATATGTTTCCGAAAAATGCTCTCTGGAAAATCCGTATCTTTTATAATTCTGATCTTTTTATTCTTTGTCAAGGCTCACGTTTTCAAAATCAGTTTTTAAGCTTTACAAAGATAGAATTGTCCACTTGATATTTTCCTAAACTTAAGCAAGCAATTATCTTTTAAAGAAGATTTTATCTTCTTTAAGATATTTGTTTCCTAAGTATTAGGGCTGATTTTTATAGACAGATTCTTTTGTTTAAAATCAGAGATTTCTAAAAACCTTTTATTCCAAAAAAAAACTTATCTTTTCCAAAAAAAGATATTCCAGATTTTTAAAACAATTTTCAAAAAAAACGATTTTCCCCTTTTCTTTTTTTTTGTTTTCGCAAATCATTTTATTTAGGTGTTATATTATAGATTGCATTTATTTTACTATCTCAAGTAAAATACCTACAATCTCTAATATTACACCTTAGCACTTTGATCCGTTATTTACGAACACACACTTTTACATATTTGGAAATTGGCCTTAGTCTAAAACGTTTGACAATTGATTCTTCGAGACTTCGTTTAGGCATCTGCAACAAAACTTCACCAAACATGTTAGATCAACTAATTGTGTTTGTCATCATCAAAATACACATGGACAATGTGTCCCAACAAATTCCCCCTTTTTGATGATGACAAATACATAATAGTTCCCCCTCAACATAAGCAAATATTACATTGGCAAACATGATACGATTTCATGAGAATGAACATCTAGCATTAACATAGTGCTATATACCAAATCTTCCCCCTTTTGGCATTATCAAAAAGGAGGCATAAAAATCCATAGTACTTAAATAGTTCGAAGTCAATTGTCCATGCAAAATAGTAGCTCAAGCAAAAATCAATCTAGTGATGCTGGTGCTACGTCAAGATTCAATTCACAATCCAAAATTTTGAAGCAAGAACAAATCCAACTCACAATCTGAAACTATAAAGCAAGCGTTAATCCAATTCACAATTCAAAGTTATGGATCATAAGGTAAAAGTGAAGAATTATGGTAGGATAAAGAAATAAGGTAAGCAAGCTTGAATTATTTGGAATGGGGATATGCTCAACAAGTGCTCAAACCTTATTCACCTTTTTGACATCATCACGCATAGATTTTGGAACTTTCTTCACTTCGGCACTGTATATGTTATTGTGCCGCTGGACAATCTCTTTCCTTCAAAGATAGCTTTGCTTCGTATATTCAATAATCCAAAGACATGGTAATCACAACTCTTTTCATCATCTCATAATTAAACTCTAATATGAATTGTCTCATCTCTTTTCTTTCTTTTTTTTTTTTTTTTTTTTTTTTTGATGTCATGGAAGGATTTATTTTTTTCATTTTTTTCCTTCCTATTTTCCATTTTTTTTAAAGGAGATGTAGACTATATAGAAATCATAGAGTCAATTAATGAGAACCAGCAAAGAATATTAACTTGTGAAACGTGATCTTATCTTCTTTCAAAAAATGTCCATGGCACTGTGCCTTGCATTGTGCCTTGTACTGTGCCTTGTACTGATTTCTTTCTTTCACTTATAGAATTTCATTGCCGACCTCTTCAAGTTCCCCCTCAACTCATGACATCTTCTTTCACCATTTTTACAGAATGTCTTTGCCCCGAACATAATCATGAATCAAGGTTAAAAGCACTTGTTGTTTGGAGCAATAGGGGATGAAAAACGAGGATGTAATGGGAAAGTAAATGAAGAATAAGTAAAGAAGAAATAATAAGGCCAAATGTCAAACTCAAAATAAGCAAATCAAAATATCGGGCTAAAGATCAAGCTTGCCATAGCAAAGTGAATTAACATTTCATAGCTCAATAGTTCAGCAACTTAGGATCATTTAGCTTAATACTTTGGCAACTTAGAATCAAGACATCAGGACAGCATCATTAGACCTTGCGAGTCCTAAATCACAATTAAAAGACTCTTTCACAAATTTTCACATGGATAAATATTATAGACTCCGATTCAACACATCTATGAGAGAAGATAAGGCATATAACACAAATCAATTGCTAGAAATATATCTCAAAGCCAATAAATTCACCCTTTTTTTTATTGTTGCCAAATGTAACACACCCTCCATGGTAAGGCTACAAGTGAGAGGAATTGAATTTTCACTAATCATAGGTCTTAAGCAGCTAATGCGGAGGATAATAGGCTGCTTTCTCTCACTTTCACCTGCAAAAAGATCACTTGTTAGTTTTAGGAACCCAAACTTGCTTGGGTCCCTTCTTCTTTCTTTGAGCATCTAAGAGATCCTTTCTAACCCATATTCGATTTACATACTTTGCATTCTTCTCAACATGTTTTTTCTTTGCATTACAGTCATTCATGAGATGTCCATTCTTTCCACAGAAGTAGCAAATCAAATATTCAGGAAGATTAACATATTTTCGCTTTCGAAAGTCTCTTTCACAATTTTTAGCTCTGAGACCTGTACTGAGCTTCTGGTCAGTATATCCTAAACCATGTCTGTTTCGATTCTTTGTTTGAGAGATCATATGGTCTAGGATATTACTACCAGGTGTGGCAATTTTTGACTTCTGCAGTTGCACCTTCAAAGACTCAATTGTTGCTTTCAAGTTTTCATTTTTGTCATTTAGGGTGTTTAAGTCATGTTTGGCTTTTTCAAAATCTTCACAAAGTTTTGTACCTTGTCCTTCATTTATAGGGTCGACCCTAGGGTTTTCCTTTTCATTTTTCAGTTCCAGTAGTTCAAGGTTCAAAACGTTTATTTGTTTTTCAAAGTCAAGATTCTTTGCCTCAAGCTCAGTATAGGGCACAGTGCTGTTTACAATTTCTTTAGCAAGAGCTTTTTCATATTTTAGCGCACTTATCTCAACGACTTGGTCATTTATCATTTTGTCCATTTCTTTATTTCTTTTGACCAAGTCCTTGTTATCATCCAGCAATTCTTTATATTCCAATTCCAACCCAATTTTTTGCTTAGTGATGTTTTTCAAATCTTTTTTCATGTTTATAAATTCATCACGCATTTCTTGACAATCGTCAATTACATTACTAAGCAAAGCAATTAGTTTGTTTTTGGATAATAGAGGTATCTTAGATTTCAAAGAAGTGAGATTTACCTCTGCATTGTCCTCCTCATCTTGGGAGGTGGGTGTTTTCGCCATAAGACATAGATGCGAGTCATCTAGGCTCTGAGACCTTCTCTGAGATCCTTCAGTTGCATTTAGGCAAAGTTTTGCCTCTTGGCTCAGTGCCTCTGACTGTTCCTCATCAGACTCGGATTCCCCCATACGGCTGCTACCATGGCCTTCTTGAACTCCCTTTTTGATTGTTCTCTTTTATCTTTGGGTTTCTCATTTTCCCACAAGGGACATTCCTTGATCCTGTGGCTATATTCTCCACACTTAAAACATCCAGAGTTAGTAGCACTTTTCTTATAGTTAGATGTAGTACTCTTACCTTTGAAATTCGCATTCTTGCTAGGATTACTATTTTTGTTCTTTTTAAGAAATTTTTTGAATCTCCTAGTAAGAAAAGTAACATCTTCATCACTATCACTATCATCACTTTCTAATTCAGTTTTTAATGCTAGACCTTTGCTCTTTGGTGTAGGATTTTTAGCATCTAGAACAAGTTCATGAGTCATTAAAGAACCAATTAATTGTTCTAGGGGAAGTTTCGACAAGTCCTTGGCTTCTTGTATAGCAGTTATTTTTGGTAGCCAACGATTTGTCAAACTTCTTAACACTTTCCTAACCAATTCTTCTGACGAATAAATTTTTCCAAGAGAACGCAATTCATTTGTGATGATAGTAAAGCGAGTAAACATTTCATTTATTGATTCATCTTTATCCATGGTAAACAATTCATATTGTTGAACTAACAAATCAATGCGAGATTGTTTTACCTCATTCGTGCCTTCGTGGGCTAACTCGAGAGTATCCCATATTTCCTTTGCCGTTGAGCAAGCAGAGATCCTTGAGTATTCATCAGGTCCAATTCCATATTGGAGAATATTCATAGCTTTAAAGTTCTTCTCGGCCTTTGCATAGTCGGTTGAATCATAGTCGTCTTCGTCTTTGTCAACCAACTTTCCCTCGTTATTTTTGACTTGGATGAGGATGGGTCCTTTTCTTATGATTTTCCAGCATTCATAATCCGACCCTTGGATGTAAATCCTCATCCTAGCCTTCCACCATCCATAATCTTCTCCATTGAAAACCGGGCACTTTGAGTGTCTTCTTTGAGAGTCATTTTGTGAATTCATGCTAGCTATTCTCTAGGGATTAACCTTACAAGAATATTAGGCTCTGATACCAATTGTTGGATCACAAGGAGACACTCAAGAAGGGGGGTTTGAATTGAGTGTGGTATTTTCTGAATTTTATCGAACTTTCTTTATAGATCTCAGAGACCTTCTCTGAGCTTTTGAGTTGCGTATATGAATATTGTTAATTAAATAGAAAGGCAGTAATAAAGAGACGAGACAAGCAATTTTACCGTGGTTCAATCTCACCTCTGAGATCTACGTCCACCCTACCTTTTCTTTTATTAATTGAATCACAAAATACCAAACTCTTGATACAACTTGATTCCCTCACTACTAACCCTAGTAGTGCCCCCCAACACTTAACTCTAAGTGTTGCCTAATTAAGTCTAATTCCCTTAGAAACTCAACTTAACACTCTCTATAAAGATGAAATTACAGAAAGATTTGAATCCTCTTTTTGTGTGCTTCTTGGTTAAGCAGTTTAGAGGTATTTATCGAGCTTAAATATGTGTTTTTCTGTCACAGATCTCAGTGCTGATCTCAGAGAAGTCAAAGATATGTTTCCGAAAAATGCTCTCTGGAAAATCCGTATCTTTTATAATTCTGATCTTTTTATTCTTTGTCAAGGCTCACGTTTTCAAAATCAGTTTTTAAGCTTTACAAAGATAGAATTGTCCACTTGATATTTTCCTAAACTTAAGCAAGCAATTATCTTTTAAAGAAGATTTTATCTTCTTTAAGATATTTGTTTCCTAAGTATTAGGGCTGATTTTTATAGACAGATTCTTTTGTTTAAAATCAGAGATTTCTAAAAACCTTTTATTCCAAAAAAAAACTTATCTTTTCCAAAAAAAGATATTCCAGATTTTTAAAACAATTTTCAAAAAAACGATTTTCCCCTTTTCTTTTTTTTTTGTTTTCGCAAATCATTTTATTTAGGTGTTATATTATAGATTGCATTTATTTTACTATCTCAAGTAAAATACCTACAATCTCTAATATTACACCTTAGCACTTTGATCCGTTATTTACGAACACACACTTTTACATATTTGGAAATTGGCCTTAGTCTAAAACGTTTGACAATTGATTCTTCGAGACTTCGTTTAGGCATCTGCAACAAAACTTCACCAAACATGTTAGATCAACTAATTGTGTTTGTCATCATCAAAATACACATGGACAATGTGTCCCAACAAACCCTAACTTGGCAAAGAGGTGAACATGGTCGAGAATTGTGTTGTTACCAAGCTTTACCACGAGGTTTGTCATATCCATTATGTCTTCAAACTTTGGTGTTAAGATATTTCGACGTCGAATTAATAGAGACTTTTCGCTTCGGAGAATGGATTTCTTCTGTTTGCCCTAGTCTTAAAAAACTTGTTCTTCACTTTGAACGGTGTGCATATAATAAACATCAAGAAGTAGCGATTAATAGTCCAAAACTCCGAGAAATCGAAGTATCTGGGCCAGAAAATTCGCCGTTAAGTCCAGGTTCCGATTTTCGTCTATCAATCTCTTGCTCGTCTCTCGAACAACTAACCATCAAGAATTTTCAATTCAAGGAAACAACTTGTAGGATTACGGTAGTGAGTGAACAACTTCAAAGACTATGGGTAGACGGAGCCAAGTTCTTAAATCGTTCTTCACTAGGTCATTATTTTAATATAAATGCGCCTAACGTGCGGTTTCTTTGTTGGAAAGGAACTCCAACTGTGACATTGAAGGACTCATACTACGTCTTTCCATTATTGGAAAAGGCTTTGTTAGACATATGAATTATGAGGCAAGCATGATAAGGTTTCCACCATGTTTCTTAACAAATTACTTGTTAGCATGCAACACGCCATACATCAAGAAGTTCGTCATCCACCAAGCTTTACAGTATGTTGATACTTCTTTCGCCCTCAATATATGTGGAATTGATACAAAGCTTATTCTTTTTCTTTTTTGATAGTATAAGTGGTAAAGTAAATTGTAGAACAAATCGTAAAGGTTTTGATTTTCATTAAATTCATGAATTTATGTGAAGTGTGATCAATTGTGGGAAATCTAATGTGATATGATCATGGATACGTATCTTTACGTTAAGTTATATATGATTATGTGAATGTTGGGTATTGTTCGAAAATATAAGTTGTCTGAAAGTTTCACAAAATAAGATACTATAATGAAAAGTGGAAAGAGAACGATCTCATTGGCTTAGAGTTATGAACTGAACTGGTGAATGGGCAAGTTACGGGAGGAGGAACTTTTTCTACTCTATGAATGGACTGAGATAGTCGAATGTTAATGAAAGACAATGAAAGTTCTGTTTGTACCTACCAGCGATTTGAGCTCGTGTGAATGGTCCTTGACAAGAGACAGTCCAAAGTAAAAGTAATGATCTCTGATAAGTATTTTCGTACAATTAAAATCGTTTTTACGGGCTAGAGTAAAGTCAAGAGTTGTCCACTCATTTCGAAATGTTTTCTGTCTTATCTCGTCTCTCTATTTTTTTCTTCTGAATGAAGCTCAAGTTAAAAAAGAAGACTCGAGATCTACTTATGGAAACGAAGTCGGTGCCGTGGATTTCATGAAGTGTGGAGTGAGACTATTGGGAGCATTTATAAGGTCGTTATTGTAATAGAGAAATTGTGAGCTATTTTTAAGGATATTGTATTAATAGTGGGCCATGACCCACATGTAAGGAAATGCTTTTGTTGATTCAATTATGAGTTATTTAAGGCTAATCATGTTTAATTAAGGACCCCTAAGTTCGGGGGTTACAATTACATATATGTTAGTCTAAAGGCACGTCCAAAGAAAAGTTGAATATTGAAAATTAAGATGTAAGGTTACAAATTTATTATAGCCTCCTTGACTCAACGTTTGTTGTGTGTCATCGTACATGTATGAAGATTATTTCGCCTTCTTCTTATTTGATTAGGGCCACTATTAAGAAAATTGGCCCTAGAAAATGGTGGATGTTATATAATATGAGCATTATAAGAGGGGGTAAATTATAGTACAGTGAGATAATAAACGTAACTTTTTGCGAAATTAAAAGCTAGCTAGGGAACACACAATGAGAACACAAGAGATTTTAGCGTGGAAAAACTTCCTAGGCCCAATAGAATGAAACAACCTCAACCACAAGGGATTTTGACTCAAATGTTTCCACTATAATAGGCCAAACGACTGTGTTACAAACCTTTTAGTTCTCTCGGGCCACAACTTGAATCCCTAAACTCAAGTTCCCAACAACAGTTCCCACTAACTGTTGCTCCTCTCGAACTTCACTCGAAGTTCCTCTCTTTTCTCTTTCTCTTGCTTCACTCAAAGTTTTCTCACACTTACAGGAGTTCACTCAAATCGCTTACCCAAATAAATACAATTTCTGTAAATAAAGGAAGAGTAAAAACCAAACATAGTAAGTATAAATTCTTTTTGGAACAAGGCACTGACACTTTAGACAACTTAGGATTTTAAACTTTGTCGGACACAAATAAATCTTTGGATCAGGCGCCTCTTTATAGAGGCCGTAGTCATGAATTAACTAACCACTAATTAATCCACTAACCCCATGTTCTCCTCTAATTAAATTGCTTGGGAACAAAAAGACTAACCCACCAACCTGCTAAACAACAAAAAACGTATAGCAGTAAAACATTACGTGATTAGTGATTACTTGGAGAATAAGTACACCATTTAAATACATTAGTTTTAGGAAAAATATCTTTTTAATTTATTTTAAATAAAACCAAAAATCAGATTTAATTTGAAAAAAAATCTTTTGATTTATTTAAAATGAAAAGATAAGATTTTAAAATAGGATAATATCTTTTTCAAAATAGAAAATTATTTTAAAATCTTTTCCTACCTAGTTCCCTAAATTAGTGGATCTAGGTCAAACTTAACTAGAAATCCTAATTTACTGTTATAGGCTCAAAATAAATTAAGCGCTCAACATTAATTCGGTTTAGGTGTTCCTAATTACGTTTCTAAGTCAGTTCCCAACCCATGTTCCTATATTGTGCCAGTGTCTATTCCTGTCATGGGAACATAACTCAGTTCCTTTTTAGAATTCAATACCAATTATCTTTTACCTTTACTCGACCTTAACATGAAGAAAATAATACATCCTAATGTATTTTAATCTTCATTACAAGCTTGATTCTTCATCTCATGAACATCTTCACTTCGATATTGATTAATTCTCCTTTCTTTAATCTTCGATCAAGTATTCTCTTTGTTCTTCAATGAATATCGTAGCAACATCATACATGAAATAATACAAGTATTTCTTTTGTGGTTAAGTCATCTTCAAAACTTAGGTTCAACAATGGCCGACGCAAATGTGCACTTTGGATACCCCCAAGGGTTGCCCATGTTACTCATGTTAAAAGAGAGTGAGCCTACCTTTGTGCCTTCTTATGCGCGATAAAAACTAATACTCCCTCCGTTTTCTTTTGTTTGTCCTACTTTTCGTGTTTGTCTGTTTATTTTCTTTTGTCATACTTTTTCATCTTTCTCTATATCGGAAAATTACATTACCCATCTATCATATTTTATCACTTTTTTGTCTCACATGTACCTTACAGTTTTCTCTCACCTACTTTAATCACTACATTTACTATAAAATAAGTGGACTCTTTAATTGTTGTCCCCACCCACATATCTATGACATCAGCTTCTTTGGCATCGTAATCTACGGTAAATAGGACAGACAAAAAACGGAGTGAATATTTATTTACAATCATTAGTGGTATTTTCGTTGTATATCCTTGGATCCGCACAACTCTGCACTCTCGCATAGCCACATACATTCTCTCTACTATTTAAATAAACAAAAACGGACCGACTTTATGTTACTCTCTCTTCTTTATGAGAAATACTGAATGGGTAGAACATTTATGTGCTTAAACAAAATAAAATCAACTTGCCCTTAAATGACATGAACAACATGGGTACCATATACTATAAACTTGATGACCAATTACTCGAACATACATAATATGATTAAAGATATGAAAGTTTCCTTCAAGACCTAGAAAATATGTTTGATGCCGAACTCAAACTCTTGACAGAAATATTATTAATTACCTACAAAAAACCATACCTTTAACAAGAATAAACTTTGCTTAAAAAAAACAAGAATAAACTTGGTTCTAACAATTAAAGAGTACCTCTGTTTCGAATTCACAAGAACTTGATGATTGTATCAATAAGAAAATCTGATAATCAATACACCATGAAAAAAAACATTAATTAATCATAACCATTAATTTGTTGAAAACCCTGTTTTTTAGTAGGTAATTCAAGGTATATGACTGGTATGCCACGACGACAAGTAGGGCAAGTTTCGGACTTGCTTTCCTTCCTGTTTTGAATGAACCACAACCCCAAGCACTCAGCATGATACCTATGCCCACATTCCAACACCACCTTACTACCCTCTCCTTCATCCACATTATCTATACAAATCACGCAATCCGTGCAGTTTTTAGCAATTTCGACATTCTCTACCTGATTAATACTCTTGATCGCCAATACTCGCATCTCATATCGATCAGATTGCTCACAACCACCTTGAACCACGTTGTTCTCGATGTCGTTGGGAGGTTGGATTTCATGGTTGTGGCCAAGAAACTGCATGGTGATGGTGGTTCTTCTACCGTCGTACCACTTCAAAAGAAAACGTAGGAATACTAGCAAAAGGAGAACATAAATAAAAGCAACTAACGAGAGGAAGAGCCAAAGAACAATCATGTTCATTGTTGAGGAAACTGGTCGAAAATTGAGAAATAGTATCCCAGGTTATAAATTTTTAAATTGTTTGCAGAAAGATTTTACGTGGAGTGAATTGGAATCTTACTTTGGTTATATTATATATATAATTCGTCTAATTGATATTGATCAATATATATAGTGTTTACATAACATAAACCTAATCATATTAGGAATCCTAATCTAATAATAAGATTGAATTTACATCAAAGATATATCCTAAACCTATGAGGAGAATTATTTACATATATTCTCTATCACTAATTCCTTCTGAACTAGGATTGTCTATTGGTATTATCCAATTTTATTTGGTAAATTTAATATATATAATTTATCTATTACATCGTTTAATATTTGTAATTTCCTAATCCTAGTAGTGTTACCGTTGATTTTGTGTTTTTTTTTTGAAAACATAAAAAAAGTTAGTACATAGAAATCTGCAGAATACAGTGACTTTCCAAATGGTGCTCTAACAACAAATGGCCCTTGTTAAGGTTAATCTTTCTGATTAGTTTTAACAATAATAAAAATAGCCGAAAGGAATTTCTGATATTTTTCATTTGTTTTTCAACTGTCTATACAGTAAACAAATGGTTGAGAGCTTGGTGTCAGGGCTGGGAAACCCTAGCAAAATCCTACATTTGGAAAAAGGACTGATTTAAGGCTCAAAGCTGAGAAGACAAATCTTAACAGCTGCTATATGTGCTAATGTGTATAATGATATGGAAAGTCAGGAATATTGCCTACTGGCAGGAGAAGATTTTGATCAGTGATAATGTAATTAGAGATTAAGTACATAGTAAAAGCAAGATTAGACTACAAAGACAAAAGGAAATATAGTAGAGAAAATAGAAGGTGGATTGAAAGTTTGTAATTATCCTTGGTGTTGAGATAGATAATGATAATATTAGAGATAATATTATCATATCTTTGGAGATGATTATGAGATAAGATTTTAGAGTTAGTTTTATCTTTATCTTATGTGATTATGTATCCTAGTAGGAATAGGATACGCTTGATACGCTTGTATATATATGTATTTGTGGTGAACATTAATGAGAAGATTAAGAATTTGTGATTAATTTAATATGGTATCAAGAGCCTAGGTTTGAGAAAACAAAATCTGAGAAAGTGTGAGACATTACGTGAGACAGAAAAATAAGAAATAATTTTTCTTGTGAGAACAGGCTTTGAGAGTTCAAAGCATCACAGTTGAAGCGTGAGAAGATTAAAGAGAAGAAACTCTTGAGTGCAAATTCTTGTTTTTGAGTATATTCTTTGAGAGGCTAAAGAACTCTCAAGAATTGCTTGAGTGTGGTACTGTGAGATTGCAAGACTACAGATATTGTGAGATTGAAAAAGAAAAAAAAAATAAAAATAAAAATAAAAATTTGCAAATATTTTTTCAAGAGATTGAAAGACTTCAGGGAGTAGCACGCGAGAATTGATCTAGTGAGTTTAGAATCTTGTTTATGCTATTCTAAGATTAAGTGGATAGCATTTAATTAAAACCACAGCAAGTACAACACAATACTCCTGCCAGCAAGTGATTTCTTAAACCAGAATAAGAAATCCCAAGAGTTTGAAACTTGTGTGAGTGAGAACACAAATACTGAATCTCAAGAGATTGAGATTAGCGACCCAACACTGTGATTTGCTTTTTTTAGTGTGACTGAGATTAGTGAGCTAAGAACGTGGGTGTGGTTTTTTTTTTATTTGACAGATTGCTTGCCGCCGTTTTTTATCCGATTAGAACCACGATTTGGAGAGAGATATACATACTATAAAATCTCAAGAGGTTGAGATTGAGTTTTCCGGTAAACACACGTGATATGTTATGGCAGGCATTGAGAATGAAGATAACAAAAACCAAGAAATTACATCTGAGAATTACCGGCCAAGAGGAGGAGGCTGCTTTGATGGGCATGGTGGTTCCAGTCGTGGTGAGGGCGCCGTTGACATGGGAAGGAGTGGTAATGCTGGGCGAGGTAGAGGAGCACGTGCCAACCAGGCAGTGGTTGCCCCACACAACAGAAGTTCCACAGGTGAAGAGAAGAGCAACAACTTTCATGAGGTGAATCCTGAGGCAGCTGGCTTATTAGGTTTAACGAGAAATCAGTGGCACACCTTGTTGGATCTATTAAATCAACAAAAGAGGAGGGAGCGCAAGCATGACAATAAGGAATGGATCGTTGATACTGGTGCCACTAACCATGTGACGTACTCCTGCTTGACGAATGTGCGGAAAGTTCGATCCTGTCCGGTTGGACTTCCAGATGGGAAAAGTGCGGAGGCGACTTGTGAAGGGAGTGTGAAGCTCGAAGGAGGCTTAATTTTAAAACATGTGCTTTATGTTCCACAACTAAATTGCAATTTAGTTTCTGTTATTCAACTTATTGATGAGTCTGAATGTATTGTTCAATGTGCTAAAACTTTATGTGTTATACAGGACCGACGAACGAGGAGGCTGATTGGAGCGGGTGAACGCAAAGATGGACTGTACTTCTTCCGTGGTGTGAGTCGGGTCAACGCGTTGCACATAGCTAGTGAAGAGTTGTGGGATTTGTGGCACAAAAGGTTAGGACACCCGTCTGAAGGAGTAGTAGCTTTAATTCCTCATATTAGTAGACTACGTAGGAAAGATAATAAAGCATGTGATGTCTGTATGCGTGCTAAACAATCTCGATGCAGTTTTCCCAAAAGTATTAACAAAGCCAACGACATGTTTGATTTAATTCATAGTGATTTGTGGGGTCCCTATCGTACCAAGTCATCTTGTGGTGCTGCCTATTTCTTAACTATTGTTGACGATTTTTCACGAGGTGTGTGGGTTTATTTAATACGTAACAAAACTGAAGTGGAACAAATGTTTATGAGTTTTGTTGCCATGATCGATCGTCAATTTAATCAGAAGATAAAAATTGTCCGGAGTGACAATGGAACTGAATTCAATTGCCTACAAGCATATTTTTAATGAAAAGGGAATTTTGTTTGAATCCTCATGTACTGGGACACCTGAACAAAATGGGAGAGTAGAGAGAAAACACCGCCATATATTGAATGTAGCCCAGGCTTTAAGATTTGAAGGGCATTTACCTATTAAATTTTGGGGTGAATGTGTTCTTGCTGCTTGTTATTTGATAAACCGGACCCCATCTCCCCTACTTAAAGGTAAAACCCCATACGAAATGTTATTCAATAAAGCCCCTTCGTATGATGCAATGAAAATCTTTGGTTGTTTATGCTATGCCCATAACCAAAAACATAAAGGTGATAAATTTGTGAGTCGTAGCCGAAAATGTGTTTTCCTTGGTTACCCTTTTGGAAAGAAGGGTTGGCAAGTTTATGATTTAGAGATAAAAGAGTTTTTTGTTTCGAGGGACGTGAAATTTTTCGAAAACGAATTTCCTTTTTGTGATCCATTGGAAGATGGGAAAAAGGATCTCGTAGACATTGTTACTGCAGGTATTGAAGAATTTGATGTTGAGATAGATAATGATAATAGGGATGGCAGAGTAGTCCAGAGGGAGGTCCATGATAGGCGAGATGACGAGGGGGAGCATGTGGATCAAGTTGCACCCTCTGACCCCGTACTTGCTAGGGGGATTGAGGAGAGTGAGGGGCTGGCAAGAGCATTGTGCATGATGAAGGCACAACAGATGACGACGTACTGTGTGAGGAGCGAGGAAGGAACATGGAAGCTAGTGAGGAGCTCATGGGTAAAGGAAAGAGAGAGAAATTTAAATCAACAAGGCTTCGCGATTTTATCACACACACGGTTAGAAGGTTGAGTCCATCGCGACGATCGCCTGCCACACAGTCTTCCTCAGGTACTCCCTATCCTATAACACATTTTGTTAATTGTGAACGTTTCTCCAGTAGACACAGAAAATTTCTTGCATCTATAACTGCAGGACATGAACCAAGGAATTTCAAAGAAGCAATGACAGATGTGCGTTGGCGTGACGCCATGAAAAAGGAAATACAAGCCTTGGAGAATAATGGCACATGGACACTTGAAAAATTGCCTGCCGGAAAGAGAGCACTCGGCAGCAAATGGGTGTACAAAATAAAATACAATGCTGATGGAAGCGTTGAGCGGTTTAAAGCTCGACTAGTTATTCTTGGAAATCACCAGGTGGAAGGAGTAGACTACAACGAGACTTTTGCACCTGTGGCTAAAATGGTGACTTTAGAACTTTTCTGTCAATTGCAGCGGTGAAAAATTGGGAAGTTCATCAGATGGACGTGCACAATGAATTCTTGCATGGCGACTTGGATGAAGAAGTTTTTATGCGTGTCCCACCTGGATTTCACAATGAAAAGAAAAATGTTGTCTGCAGACTGAAGAAGTCGTTATATGGGCTAAAACAAGCCCCGAGGTGTTGGTTTGCAAAATTGTCACTAGCATTACAGAAATATGGCTTTGTTCAGTCATATGCAGACTACTCATTGTTTACTATGACGAAAGGGAATGTTCAAATGAATGTTCTAGTTTATGTTGACGATTTAATTGTTGCAGGCAATGATGTAGCTGAACTGAACAGTTTTAAGGCTTACTTAGGAAAATGTTTTCATATGAAAGATTTGGGCAAACTCAAGTATTTTTTGGGTATAGAAGTGGCCCGTAGTTCAGAAGGAATATTCTTATGTCAACGGAAATATGCGTTGGAAATTATTGCAGAGACAGGGATGCTTGGAAGCAGGCCAGTGGATTTTCCCATGGAACAACATCACCGCCTGAGCCTTGCACAGGGGCAATACCTTGAGAATCCTGAGCAATATAGACGACTTATTGGTCGTTTAATTTATTTGGTCGTGACTCGGCCTGACTTAGTATATTGTGTTCATATTTTATCTCAGTATATGCAGCAGCCCAGAGAGGAACATTGGGAAGCAGCACTGCGTGTAGTGAGGTACTTGAAAGGAAAGTCGGGGCAAGGCATTTTTCTCCGTAGTGACAGTGAACTGCGCTTAGAAGGTTGGTGCGATAGTGATTGGGCAAGTTGTCCTCTTACTCGTCGCTCTTTGACAGGATGGTTTGTTCTTCTTGGCTCTTCACCAGTTTCGTGGAAGACCAAAAAGCAGCAAACAGTTGCGACATCATCTGCCGAGGCCAAATATAGGGCAATGTCAGCTATTACATGTGAACTAAAGTGGCTCAAAGCTCTTCTTGAAGAATTGGGCGTGAGTCAAAAGGAAGGAATGCGTTTGCTCTGTGACAGTCATTCTGCATTGCACATTGCAAATAACCCTGTGTTTCATGAGCGTACAAAGCATATCGAAGTCGATTGTCATTTTGTACGTGATGCGATCAAAGAGGGTCTTATTTGCCCTTCATATGTTTCTACAGAGGTTCAGTTGGCGGACATTTTCACCAAAGCTTTGGGAAAGGCTCAATTTGAAGTTTTGTTAAGCAAGTTGGGCGTGCGAGATTTACACGCTCCGACTTGAGGGGGGGTGTTGAGATAGATAATGATAATATTAGAGATGATATTATCATATCTTTGGAGATGATTATGAGATAAGATTTTAGAGTTAGTTTTATCTTTATCTTATGTGATTATGTATCCTAGTAGGAATAGGATACGCTTGATACGCTTGTATATATATATTTGTGGTGAACATTAATGAGAAGATTAAGAATTTGTGATTAATTTAACACTTGGCCCTTGGGTAAAATTTTGATCTCTTAAGATTATGGGGGACGGGGGTCCTTTCTAAAAGGTTTGTCCTTACCTTTAGAGATTTAGGATGTATATCTTGTTTGTTGATACACTTACTCACACACCAAATATAAAAAAAATCAGCCCGACCTTATTATTAATGACCAAATTCTTTTTTTATATTTGCCAACCTGACTTCATAATCAAACCCGTTGACCAACCCGATATTGACTAATTTTAGTTTTTAATCATGTATTTGATTATTCATCTGCGTATGTAGCAAGTGACGGTAGAGAATGCACTTGAATGTGACGGAGTAGTTAGGGTTTGCTTAGACTTAAGAATTTAAGATAATTGATGGACTTAGGGTTTTAAGTTCAACCCAAAAGGGCCTTTAAATGTAACACAAAAATTGTAGTTTGAAAATATATTTTAAATGGATCAAATAGGTCGACTCAACCTATTTATCTAAACGGTTTCTTTTTTAGGTTGATGATTTCAACATTAATCCAATTTATTTAATTAAACGGGTTAAATAAGTTAATCCAATTAATTAATCAGATTGAAAATATTAACCCAACCTGCTATAAATGGGTTGGCTTGGCAGGTTAAATCAGTTTTTTCCATGCTCTATATTCACCTGAAAGTATACCTTAAAAGATGACCTATTTTATCGTACCGCTTGTATTATTTAATACTTCCTCTGTTTCACAATAGATGCATCATTTGTACTTTTCACGCTTGCCAATGCATTATTTTAAACATTAATATCTTTAATTATCAATAAGTAAAAATTATAAAAAGAGGATATCAAAAAAATACATATTAAGACGAATCTAACAAGATCCCACATGATTATATTTTTCCAAAACTGTAAATCGCCAAAGCCAATCAAAGTCTAAACTGTGAATAGTGCACAATATGGAAATATTGCATCTATTGTGAAAAGGAGGTAGTATATCATTCACTATGGGGTACCGTCTTTGACAATTAATGGAAAATTTAGGCCCATGTTCCAACAAGTAATAGGTAACCCAAAACTGAATACGAGATTTCATGTAATCAAAGTCACAGGATACAAACAATTTTGGTATCGTTAAAGACTCCGTTCCAAATCTTCCAATCAAAACATAAAATCTTTTTGTGACTCGATGCGACACCGACTTATGTTTGAGATTTAAAAAAAATGTGTTTTTTTAGTATATTAAAACTTGGGTAAAATATCTGTTATAATACTTATTTCAATTACATACATATAGTGTTTTTATAAATTATTTAGAAAGACTACCCAATTATAGCATTACTAGAATTCTATGCACGCGATGCGTGCGACAACAATTTTATTATGAAATTTTATAATCTACGGTAGATAATTTTATGGATTGTCGCATTTTACCACTTAATTTTTTAATGTTTTTAGAAACTCTCACCTTAATGATTTTTTTAGATTCCACCTACCATTTACAATTTTATTAAAAACTCCCACCACTTAACTGTTTTCGTCAAATTTCATTAACAAAAAACCGTTAAGTGGGTCCCACAATACATTTTGTTAACAAATGGAATTTGAAATAGTTGCAATTCTTTCCAAATAGTTGTAATTCATTCTAAATTTGCTCTAAATTTGTTGAGGATTTGCCTTTAAATTGATGAAATTGAATAAACTAATAATACAATGCATATGTGGGGAGCCACTTCACGGTTTTGTTAACAGAATTTAACAAAAATCATTAAATGGTGGAAGTTTCTAATAAAATTGGGAATGATAGGTGGAAATTTAAAAGAAAAATTCATTAAGGTGGGAGTTTCTAAAGCATGAAATATTTAGGTGGTTTTAAACAAAAAAATCCTAATTTTATTTGCATACGATGTGTATTTTGGCTACTGTAACATGTTAAAATATGAAGGTACACAACATATTTTATTTTCAAGCTAAAGTCATTTTGGCTCATTTTTCTTTGAAAACATCCCTTACTCCCCACCATCAACTACAACTTTTGTTATATAGTACCCGGTAAGATATTTTTTGCTCATTGTCCAAATGAGAAAAAATTCAAAAGTACTTGAAATAATTTATCATATTTCTCACTCATGCTAAAATACTTTATCAGGATCAATTTGATCAAATGTACCTTCACTCATGAACAATCAATTACACATGTATTTCAAAATAAAAAATTTCAAAAGTATATAAAAGTATAGCAAAGTGGGTGTCTATCTATAGATCTCAAGAAAATATAATCGTTGATATTTTTTAATTGTTTTTACTTTGTAGTAGGTTTTAGATATTTTAGTTAGAAGTTATGAACATCTTTTATTAAAAATCTGATGGCTAAATTTGGAAATAAAACTTAATTACTTAATAAACTCATTGATTTATTTTAATTATTTTTTCCTTTTTTCTTTTTGGTGTCCATCCCCACCTCTTCACTTATATAATAGAGATAATTAGGCAGACCAAGCCCAATAGACAACAAAGCTCAATCACCCAAAGCTCCCCTTTCCCCTTCTTCTTCCTTTTCCTTCCCTTCTTCTCCTGCTCCTCTTTTTGTTCTTTACCTTAGTCCCAGTCCGGGCTGCAGCCACCAAATCACGCAGGCCACCGTCACCCACCACCGCCCCTCTAACGCAGAAACAACCATCGAAAACCAGTTGTTCATTTGCCATCGGAAAAACCCCATCCGTATGTTAATGGAATAAAAAAATGGCCACAAAATAAATTAAACTGGTGCCAATAGAAATTAAAATGATGTTAAAAGGGAGTAAATTGGTGTCAAAAGAAATTAAACTAGTGCCAAAAGAAATTAAATTGGTGCCAAAAGAGAATAAATTGGTGACAAGAAATTAAATTGGTGTCAAAAGAAACTAAACTAATGCAACAATAATGGAAGCGTCGGTCAGGGAAGGAGAGAGTGGATGGGCTGTTGGGCCTGCCTAACTTCATTAGGCTTGGGCTTGTCTAATTTTAACATTATAATTAGTCAGTCTCTTGCAAGACAAGCTGTAGTATTTCCTTCAAAAAACAATTACATACATATCGGTAATATTCTTCAAAAAAAGATAATATTTCCCTAAGATAATATTATACCTAACTACTACTATATCATAAAGATATTTATCATATCTTTAGTATCCTAATATCAGTGGCGAATTCAAAAAATTCTTTAGCTTGGTCAAAGCGTAATTTTTTAAATTTTATCGGGGTCAAAAGATCAATTGTTTGGAATAATTTTCAAAAAAATTGAAATTAATAATAGAAAATTTACAATTTTACCAATCCAAGCCAATCGGAGTCAATTGACCCCACTTCCCCCAACATAAGTTCACCAGTGCCTGCTAGTACTCCCTCTGTCCCCCAAAGGATTTCCCATTTTTTTCATTTTTGTTTGTCCCAATTACATTTCCCATTTTCTTATTTGGATATGGTCCATCTATTATCATATTATTTTCCTTACAAAAAACACTTGACCCCACACTCTCTCACTTAATAAACAATACAAAAAATACACACTACCTTACTTTTCAATTATAAAATGAAAACTTTGGTCCCAAACCAACCTCTTTCCTTAACCTTTGTGCTCAGAATAAATGAGAAACCCTTTGAGGGACGAATGGAGTATATTTCTAACAAATAAGTAAAGTACCAACAACAATCAAATAAAAATTTATTTTAAGAACTTCACATGGATATAAAGTAAGATAGATAACATCATCGTTGACTGGAATTCTCTTCTTCTCTCAATGGATTTCTTATTTGCTTTTTTTTTTCAACGTAAAACTTCATAAACTTTGACCATAAATACTCACCAATATACGATATAAATCATATTGAACTCGGATATCATTATATTCGTTTTAATGTGTACATTCAAAATATGAAATATTTATAATTTTTATCAATTCATACCTAGAATTTTAATTGTCAAAATGTATATTAAAGACAATGCTAAAGACAGATCGAAAGTCAATTACAGGATGGAGTGAGTATCATATGATTTTATGTAACCATGACAAGGAAAAAGCACTCCCTCTGTTTTCTAAAGGTATGTTTTTTGTACGTTCTATAACTCGTTTAGGAATAACCAATTCATGGAGCGGTTAGAGTATTATAGGGGGATTAAACCGATCTCGACATTAGGAATTACAAAGATGTGACTGAAGCGCATGTATACTTTTGTTTAGATGTACCTCATTTCAGTTTATACATGTTTTTATTGACTAGGGTATACTACATTTTAGTATTCATTCCATCTCTCGATCTCAAAAAAAATTAGCATTTTATACTCTCCCCTATTCGATTACAAATATATCATACTATGTCCAATCACTTATACCTCCTTTACTTTATAGTTAAGGATTTTTTTGTCAGACACCATTCTACGCCCTCTTTGGGCACGAATCTCGAGAATGACTACTCGTTTCGCACGAATTTCAAAGTACATGCCTAAGATGGCTTGTTAGTACTTGTTTCATAGGCATTCTTAAAATTGGTGCCCATGAAGGACGTACGGTGGAGTCAGTCTTCCGAAAAATGTTGTTTTCAGTCCGAAAAATCTGCCTCGAAATACATATCCAAAAATCGGTTTGTTCGTATTCGTTTCCTAGGTATTCTCAAAATTTCTACCCATAAGGAACATACATTGGTGTCTGTTTTCCGAAAAAACGTTGTTTACATTTCGAAAAAGACGCCTAGAAATACGACCCACTACTTGGTACTCGTTTCCTTGGCATTCTCAATATTTGTGTCCATATATGACGTACGATGATGTCCGTTTTCCGAAAAAACATCGTTTTCAGTCCGAAAAGCCTCCTTGAAGTACGTGTCCGAAAAACCGGCTTGTTGTTACTCGTTTAGGCATTCTCGAAATTTGTGCTCATAAAGGGCGTACAGTGGTTTCTGTTCATGAAAAATTGTCATTTTCAATCTGAAAAAGTCCCCTCTAAGTACATGCCCGAAAACCCGGCTTGTTGGTACTCCTTTAGTAAACATTCTCGGAATTTTTGCCCGGTCAAATGCCTGAAAAGAAAAGTCAAATCTCTTCAAAATAAAAGGTAGTATTGTACAATTAAATGCCTGTACGTGATCGTTTTTTGTTTTCAGTTTTCTCTTTTTTTTTAACCAAAAACAAGAAAGCAGAAAAAGTGGTTTCCACTTCTTTGTTGTCAGTTTTAAAAATTATCATTATTTGAATAGGTCTGACCAATTTTTGATTTATTATATGACATATATCATATGACTTTAAAAAACAAAAAAAACCAAAAAACAGAAAACTACAATGATACCGAACGAGCCCTTAAGTAAGTGGTATAAGGTAGTTGTTCACAACAAAAATTATAGAAGGTAGTTTTTCACAACTTTGCAACTTTAAAAGGCAATATGAGTGGCATACATAGTAAATTAGTAATTAACTAATTAAAAGCTTAGTAACTCATATCAAAAGAACAATATAGTGAATTGCCGAAAATCTGTTTGGATCACTAAAAAACTATTCGAATGAAAAAAAACAGATGGCAATATCCAACGGATGATCGATCACCCACTCCATCCGAAAAATTAAAAAGATAAAAAAAATTGAATGAGTGATAGTCGGGTAATGGGTGATGGATGGAATTAAGGTGAACAACGTTTCACTCATCACCCGTTTAATACCTGCCATTTCTTCCATTTTCTTAAATATAAGTACGAGTGATAGTTCTATCGGATACAAGTCTAATATAGACCGGGTCTACACTAAATTTATTGTAGACCCAGTACAAAGTCCAAAAGTTAAGATTTTGTAATTAAAAGTTGAGGTCTAACAATCAAAAGTCAAAGTTAAGGTTTTGTAATCAAATTACGTGTTATGAATGAAAAGTTAAGGTTTATTTCAAAAGTTAAGATTTTGTAATTAAAAATTAAGGTTTAGCAATCAAAAGTTAGGTGGTCTACACTATTTTCAGTGTGGACCAGATTCACCCAAGAGTTTCTCTATCGGACGATGGATAAGGGGGAGTTGATAAATGTGTGATGGATGCGGCCATACGAATACGACCCAAATCCCAACCGTTGCCATCCCTAAATAGAAATCAGCTTTAATTTGACATGTTAACTCAGTTTTATTCGGCAAACTTAATCCCTGGTGATCAATTCAATTGGTTAAAATCAAGTGAAAAATACATTGGCTGGTTGCCTCAACAGCACATGAACAACATAAACATTGGTAGTAAGTGAGATTCACCATGATAAAGCACTTGCTTTCAATCGCTCTATCTAGTAACTTTAATAGATAAAAGCATTAAGGAAAACCCTAAACCAGATACTCCCTACTTTTTGGTCAAAATGTAGCAGTTTTTTTTGGGACGGAGGAAGTAATACGTCTATACCCTCCATATATACACTTCTTGATCATTCTCTTGGCCAAGACACTTAAAAATTACCTTAAACCAGAGCCAGTTAAATAATTCATATTTCAACACTGATTTCACAATGATGTATCAATGGGAAACGCATCCTAGGCAGAAACATACGACAAGTAGGACAACGAAGATTGCCATGGTTGAACCAAGGAACAATACAAGCACCATGAAACTTGTGACCACATACCTTCAACACCCACTTATGCTTATCCATCGTCTTACTTCCCTCACTTTCACTGTCTTTCACATTCTCTACGTCGAAACTTTCCAAGCAAATCACACATTCGGTGCAATTTTCGGTCACTTCTTTAACTTTCTCTTCGTCTACAACCAACACCCCTTCCTCCAAATCAATCCTCTCATCACTATCACTATCATCATCATAAGTATGATTATTATAATTATCCCCGTCTTCAGTATCATCATCGTTGTCTGCGTCATAGTCACGGGCCTTTTAAAAAGGATGACACACATATAAATGAGATCATGCACCGTACACCCGGGTGCACCGTGCGCACGGTGCACCCGATGGCATTTTGGTGATTTTCGCGAACTTCAGCAAAACAGCTCTAATACTATTTCCTTCCATTTTACATCACTAAATGAAAGCTACCTCAGTGGTTGGGCCTCTATGCACTCTACGCGTTAGAGGGTCGCGGGTTCGAATCCCCCCTCTACCACTCTTTGTTGTTTTTTTTTCCTCCTTCAACTCATTTTTTATTAATCTTCTTTTTATTCCTATTTTTTTTAAAAGAAATATATTATTGCTCATTTAAAAGTTATATTGCTCATTTGAAAGTTACGATGCTCATTTAGTTATTTTTCAAGTTCAAGTATAATCTATTTGCTCATTCGAAAACAATATTGCTCATTTACTTATATTATAACCGATTACTCTATTTGGTATTTATTTTAACACATTAGAAAATATATTTTCTCATTTTAAGATATATTTCTCATTTGAAATATATAATGCTCATTTTAGTAATATATTCGTCAATGTGAAACAGTATATACATGTTTACTATTTGTTATGTTGATATTTCACCATTTTTTGACCCCCATTTCATTACTAAAACGATACATTTCATGCGTGGTTCCGCTATATTCCGCTAGATTTTACTCTTGTTTGTAGTTTTGTGTCTTTTGAGTTATTTTAGGGACATTAGAGCTATTTGGAGGTGGAATGGACCATTCTGGAGCATGTAGATGATCGTTAGAGACTCATGATCGCGTTCGAGTTCATTTGGATGCATTTAGAGAGTCATTTGGGATCCGTTCAATCAGGACCCGATCGGGTTTGACTTGGGCCCAATTGGGTTTGACCATGGACCCGATCGGGTTGGACTTAAACCTGATCGGGTTTGTGTCGAATTTAGTCCTTTTCGGACTCCTATCTTTATTTTATTAGTAGAGTATAAATAGGTTTCGATTAGCAATTGTAACCAATTCCGAATTACTCAGTTTTAGACTCTTTTATTATCAAAAACTCATAGTTTAGCCCTAATTACATTGCTTTGGATTAGTTTTGAAGATCAAAGACATCAGATTTGTGAAATTTAATTGAAGTACTCATTAATTCAAGTTTGAATTTTTCTCTATTCTCTTTTGCTATTTCTCAATTATGTTTATAGTTCTTATTGCCATGATTAGTGAGTAGTCTTATTTCTAAGATTGAGTTAAGCCCTAGCATGGATTGATTACTTTATTCTTTTACTTCCATGTTATTGAATCGTATGATTAGGGTTTGATATGTTTGTTTTCATTATCAAGTTGCATCATCGTTAGACCTAGTTTTTATTATCAATGAGAGTTGGAATTGAAATTAGGGATTCTTTGTAGCATTGTTGTTATTTCATCAATTGAATTCGCCAACGAAAGTTGGGACTCAATATAGATTGGCTTTTCATTGATCGAGATTCTCACATGAAAATAGTGAGAATTGAGATTGAGAATTTCATTTGACATTGATTCTTAATGCTTCTAATTTTGTATGTTAGCCATGAAAATAGGAAACATGCAAATTAGTTAGGCCTTTTGTAATCACGAGAGTGGTCTTAAGGTAGTTCTTTTAGAAAGAATGTCATCTCTCCTAAGGTTCGATTTTTTAACTGGAATATAAGTTGTGTCCGATCAATTCATGTTAGTGGTGATGCTCAGTCTTAGTACTTTCTTATCATTGTTATCATCGTTATTGTTATCCTTCTTATTAGTTTAGAAATTAGTTTGATAGTTCTTTTCATCGATATAGAATTGTGTAGCTATTTCATAGTCTAGAGTCAACTAGTGTTTAATCTTGCACCTCCCTGAGTTCGACCCGTTAGTGCTACGACACCGTTCACTTGCGGTATTAAAATAAAACCCTAACACTAATCAATAAAGAATTATATAATTGCTCATTTAAAAGATATATTACTCATTTATTTATTTTCCACGTACCAGTGTTAAGCTACTACAAATTAGAAAATAATATTGTTTATTTTCTTCTTTTTTATGACTATTTATTTTTTATTTTAAGACATTAGAAATAGACATTTAATTTGTTCATTTAAGATGCATCGCTCATTCGAACTATGTATTGTTCATTCTATTGATATATTGGAAGCTTAAAAATTAAAGTGAATTTAAAATAATTATATATACTACACCGTAAAATAAGACAATGTTTGCTCATTATAAGTATGTTTAACTCATTTAAAAAAGCGTGTTATAATAATTATATATACTACCCGTAAAATAAATTTTTTAGAAATTTAAAAATAACAATTATAATACAACATCCCTCCAAAAAAGATAATTATAGTACAACAATATGCAAAATAATTGAAAAAGATAAAATAAAAAAAAAAACTAAAATAAGAACTAAGACTATGGAAGAAACATGAAAAACAAAAAAAAAACAATAAGATTCAAAGTCAAAAGAGGAGGAAAACACAAACGTAAAAAAAATTATAAATGATTGGTATGGGAGTCGAACCCATGACCAACTGTCATTCACATAAACCTCAAGACTAACTGGGCTAAACTATCTACATGGTATTGGGGCAAGCTTTTAATACTTATACTGTTGCTCAAATTTTCGCGTTAATTACAATAATGTCACCGGGTACACCATGTACATGGTGCACCCGGGTGCATGATAATAATTGTACATATAAATTAATAGAAGCATAGACGATAGTAGGATTATATCTTAATAAAGATCATCCATACCATCCAGCAATAAAGTAACTGGGAGTCTAAACAATATAAAACAAAGGCTTAATTACGATTTTTTGAGAGCACAAGAAAGAAGATGATTTCTCCAGGCATCAGCCGCCTTTGGATTCTTTAATTCACTTTGCAAGTTTTTAATTTCTTTTTTAACCTTATTCATAAAGGCTTCTTTAATCTAGTTAAATTGACACTCCCTAGTTTCTGTAGCACCAAATACGAACGATATTGGATAATTAAATTATGAAAAGATAAATACACGTTAATTTTTTTTTTGAGTAAGGAGAAGGACCCTTACTAGATGTCAACTAGCTCAGTCCCAACCTCAAATGTCCCTAGTGGGATTTAAGTCATAAGGCCAAATCCTTAACCATTAGGTCAACCCTTACTTGCTAATACACGTCAACTTAGAATTAGCTTAAGATATGGGCCTCTGCTCTGTATTGTATAGAAGGTTCAGCTTTATTTATTTTTGTTTGAAAATTATATAAGGTACAATGAAAAAAAGAAAGTAAGATAGTCTTTTTTTTATCTTTGCACCAAAAATAATAAATTATCTGCTTGTCTTGTAAGAGACCGTCTAATTTTAATGTTATAATTAGGCAGGCCCAAATTCAGGCCCAACAAACAACCCACCCACTTGTAGTAACTTCGTAACAATTAGTGACTATTATATGTCAATTGGTGACCATTATATGTCGATTTGTGACCATTATATGCCAAATGTCAAAGTGACTGTTAAAGCATAAGTTTGTTTACTATGTTAGTAAATTACTATTATTTCATTTAGTCATTAGTTGAATCTATTTGGTGCCTCTCCATTTAGTACTTTAATTTGTCTCCCATTGAAACATTAGAGACTATATTAACATATGTCAATAAGGGACTACTTTAATCCATTAAGTCACTAAGTTAATCTATTTATAGTCCAATTTAATCAAATTTTAGAGTACTTTAACTTAATAACAAATTAAAAATTATATAGAACAAATTAATATTATAGTAAACATAATAGTTTAAACAACCAATATTTTGAATAAGTTACTACTCTAATCCATATGAGAGAATATTTTAATCTATTATGGGAATACTTGAAATTAAACACCAAATAAATGTTATGAAAACATTCTAAAATAATGAAAAAGACAAAGCTTATTTAATAGTATATATAGTTCAATAAGTGACTACTTTAATCTATTTGGTGTATACTTTAATTTAATTAGTGAGTATTTTACCATATTTAAAATTAAACACCAAACTCCTTTTCCCCTGTTTCCTCTCATACTCCCTCTGTATTTCACCATCATCCATATCTTCAACACCACAACAATCTAACAACACATAACAACGAAAATGTCACTCATTCTTCCTCCATTTATAACACAGAGCTTTTACTTCATTAGAGAAGAAAATAGAATTCCTCATCTCGCCCAGATGAGGTGCATCAACGCCGGCATTCGGAGCAGCAACGCCGTCAATAATGCCAGCGTTCGGAACTCCGTCATTGCCATTTCTCAGATCTTGCCACCGTTTTCGCTCTCTGGTGAAAGTTTGTGTTTGGGAGTTAGATGAGAAATATGGGGGGTGAAGAGGTGGGGTTTCGGTTGACGGGTTGAGGGTGTTAATGGAAGAAGATATAGAGTGGAGTAGTAGTGTATAAGGCCGCCATTTTTTTTGACGGAAAGGAGCCAAGAAAAAGGGATGTTTGAACCAAAACCAACTAACTTATTGGGCTGGGCTTGCCTAATTATAACATTATATTTGGGTACTCTTTTTAGATTATTTGTGTTAAACTATAAACTAGTAAAAGAACGTGCATTTGTTAAACTATGTGGTTTCAAATTGCATTATGCTAATTAATACTCCCTCCATTCCCAATTGAATACACATTTACTGTGGCTATAAATATCAAGGCAAAGAGGAGAGATGGTGTAAACTCGTTATTCATTCAATGAATCAAATAACAAACTATATGTAACTTTAATTTACTTTTACTATTTTCATTATCTTATCTTTTTTCTTTTTCTTTTAATTTCCTTACTTCCAAAACTTAGTTAAATGATTATTAAATTTCTACCTTTTTGTCTTTCGACTTTTCAAAATTCGGATTTAATTATCTGTTTGGACTACTTCACTTAAGATTTCAAAAGAGTGTTGTAGATCCAAAAATTTTGAAGCACGCGGTTAAATCTTTGAGGGTGTAAACTTGAAATTACGTAGACGGAAACTTTGTTACCGAGTACCTTATGTTTATGGACAAGACTTTTAGCAGCGATCCATTATTGTCTAACTTACGCCGCCCGACGTAATTTCGAGGTCTATCAAAACTCTAGACCCGTTGAGAAAATAATTTTTGATGTTAGACTATGATTATGAGATTTAAAATAGAAGTTTCATATTAACTTGATTATTGTTATTATTATTATTATTATTATTATTATTATTATTATTATTATTATTATTATTATTATTCTTACTACTATTATTATTATTATTGAAGTTTGAGTGTTATGATTTGAATTTATGAGTTGGATCTTGAAATGAGTCATTTTGATATTGGAACTTTGGAAATTATTGAGTGCAGTGGAATGAACATTGTTATTTGAACTTGACTTGATTAAATTATTGTTTCACATAATGGTACTAATAAGGGAAATGATCCCTCTAACGGTGCTGAACAGGTTACCCTATACATGATAGTATAGCTATCTATAGGTTTGGTTACTTTGCGTATTCTGTCTGAAAATGTTGTCTTCCTTCTATATGTTGTGATCCTAGTAGAAGGGATGTGCATACTCGAGACTCTGATTATTAGCCATGAACTGATTTGATGGGGTGATGCCCTCTGGTTGAAGTAGGTGAATAACAAGGTTAGCCCCGACATACTGGCGTTCATATTTCCCCTATAATATTTTGTTTACTATTTGTTGTTAGATTTACTAACACTTTAAAATCTAAAAATTATTTTTGAATTAATTATTTTTAAGGGATAGAGACGAATTACTCAATTTATCAGATTTCGCGATCTTTGTCTCTCTTGTTTCTCCATATTTTTTTGCATGTTGGACTCATTGATGGGTGATGTGTTTTAAAATATATACCGCAAGTGCACGGTATATGTTGTTAGCAGAGACTTTGTAAGTACGGGTGGAATCCACTAGGAGACAGATTTTCTTAGTAAATGTCTAACTATAGTAGGGGGTACATTTCGGATTATCCGATCCGATCCGAAATTTTTGGATCAGGAGAAGTGTGGTCAGAATCCGATCCGAAAATTTCGGATACTAGGATTATCTGATCCGAATTTTTTTGAAATTTTTTACGGATATTTATCCGGATATCCGAAAAATATCTGATTTTTTAAAACACATTTCGGATATCAGAAACAACCTAGAGGGTGATCCGAATTATCCGAAACACTATATTTCGAATCGGCTCGACCGGATCGCGGATCGAATTTTTTGAACACCCCTAACTATAGAGCTACTTCGGATGGAAAACAGAATGAATTAAGTAACTACTACTAAACTAAGGAGAACAAGACATAAATGATGATTAATTGAGATAATAGAAAGACTAGGGCACTAGTTCGGTCCACCATGCATATACCAATCAAAGGGGTTCAAATGAATAAAATCTAGGTCTAGAGTCGAGCAATTAGAGCAAGTGTTAAGCCTACGATCAGGTTGTAGCGCTCATAATTCAACATATGCAGTACGATTGCTCACATAATCAGAATCAACAGTGTATTATAAGCCTCTACCAATAAGCCTACGAACGGGTCATACTAGTATTGCCAGACGCAATTCATGAAATTACTCAAATCTTGCACTTTTTGTCCATGTAATTCTTTTAATTCAAGAAAATATGTTACAAACCACTTTTTTAATAGGGAAATTCCCAATGGTGGCCCTTAAGTATTAGAAATTTCCAGTGGTGATAATTTCAAAAAAACTTTTCCATTAATAGCCCTACTTTACAAATTATTCTCAAGCATAACCTTATCGAAAAGTATTCGTTAATAATAAAGCATATTCCACTAGTGACCTGTTAAAGCGGACATTCGCACATAAAACGAGACACTTCAGATTGTTTTTTTTTCAATTTAGACTTCAAAATCGATGCTTAAAGTTAAGTTTAGGGGGTTAATTTGAGCCCTTAACGTTCGATTTTGATGTCAAAATTGGCAAAAAGCTACCCAAATGACCACCTTTTACGTGCGAGTGACCATCTTAATGGTTAATTAACGGAAAATGATTTATTATTAACAGAATATTCTTCATTAATGCTATATTTGGGAATAATTTATAAAGTAGGGCTACCAATGGGAAAGTTTTTTTTAGAAATTTACACCATTGAGAATTTCAAATACCTAAGGGCCACCATTGGAAATTTCCCTTTTTAATATCACGTTTTTTCAAAGCTCACTTTATAAAAAAATGGTGAAAAACAACTTTTATCAGATTATACTGTGAGACGGAACCTTCGGTTGGAATTTCACCATTGATTTTTATTTTCCGGCTTTGACTCCTTTTTCCTTTGAATTTTATTAGAAACAACTCTATTATAATGTTTTTTTAGAAGAATCCACCTAAATGGATCTGGATTAAACCTCTTATGATGAAAGAGGGACCTACCTCTTCCATACCGGTAGAGCCCACTACATAGTAGCCCACTAGGTAGAAGCCACTAAGCAGAGGCAATTGAGTAGGGTCAAGTTAATGAATTTACGTATTGGTCCAGATCCAAATTTATCTCTGTAGTGTTTCCTCCAAATAAGAAGAAAGCTTCCTTTAATTGGCCAAGGCCAAGCAAAACCTAAGTCAAGTCTTAAGCAAAATCTAAGTCAAGAGAATAACCTACATCCAACCATCTCTACAAATACTCATGCATTCACATACACAAGCTGTAATACCCCGAACTTCTAAATAAAATTATTTTACTAACTAAATTAGATTATTAATTTAAATATAATTATTTTATGAATTAATACTAAGGTTACATTATAAATAAAGTTACCTATATTTTAAGCAAAATTCAAAAGTAATTATTTTGATAATTATAAGGTTAGTATGTTGTTGGATTGATGTACTTGGACAAATAACAATTTTCATGACCCAATAGTCAAACTTCAAGCCCAACCTAAGACTACCCACTAAACCCAAAATCAGAAAATAAAATAAAAAGAGAAAAGAAAAGAAAAGAGGGAACAAGAAATCAGTAAAAGCAAAGGGTAGATCCTACACTCGAGAGTACGATGCGCATCGTACTCTCGAATGTACATTAGAAGTATTTTAATGTACATCAGTTCAAATTCAAAAAACAACTGCCTCCACCAATATTAAGATGTACATTTATTTGACGTTATTGTTCATTCATAAACTTAATATGTTCATTTACGGATATCAAATGTACATTACAAAACTAAATTTTTCTCAAAATCACTTGTACTCACCATTTTCATTCAAAAATTTTCAAATTCAAATTTTTGTTAAAAAGGCGGGAATGTACATTGGAAGTATTTAAATATACATCAGCTCAAATTCAAAAATCATGTCAAATAAAAAAGTGTTTTTGAACGGATGTACATTTAAATGTTTCCAATGTACATTCCCGTCTTTTTGGCAAAAATTTGAATTTGAAAATTTTTAAATGAAATGGTGAGTACAAGTGATTTTTGAACGGAAATGTACATTGAAACATTTAAATGTACATTAGTTCAAATTCAAAAATCACTTCAAATTCAAAGAGATTTTTGAACTGATGTACATTAAAATGCTTCCAATGTACATTCCCGCCTTTTGACAAAAATTTGAATTTGAAAAATTTTGAATAAAAAAATGAGTACAAGTGATTTTGAGAAAAATTAAGTTGGTTTTGTAATGTATATTTGATATTCGTAAATGAACATATTAAGTTTATGAATGAACAATAACGTCAAATAAATGTACATCTTAAATATTGGTGGGGAAAGTTGCTTTTTAAATTTGAACTGATATACATTAAAATACTTATAATTTACATTCAAGAGTACGATGCACATCATACTCTCGAGTGTAAGATCTAATTTATGCAGTAAAGATCTTCTTCTTCCATAAGCAAACCAAAGTCAAAAACTCAAAACCACCCACCATTTTCTTCTTCCTTCCACGTGAGATAGCCATGAACATCATGGTTCAGTTTGCTTATTTTTAAAATCCAGCAACTCCTCCCCATAGATTCAATTACCTAAAACCATTGAATTTGCTAAAACCATGAACCATAGCCATTGAAATTTCTAAAAATCCACCTTCATCTTTGCCTATAAATAGGGGAGGAAGTCAGTCCCAAAGAGCCATGAAACTCAAGTAACAAACAATCAAAATCAGATAAAAACTACCCAATCTTATAACTCTAATTATTTCTCTGTTTTTATCAAATAAAAACCACCGTAAACACCACTTTGCAACCACCATTATCACTCCCTGTTGCCGGAAACCGGCGCCCAGCACCGCCACCACCTACGGCCACCCTCTCCGGTACCCAACGCCACAAAGCAGCACCCCTCCCTTCTATCTGTAGCCGAACAACCCAGCAGGAACCACCCTGCTCTTCCCCATCTCCCACGCTACACCTCTTCCGTTCGCCCCAAACCACCGCGGCGCACCACCACCCGCACCAGAAACCGACAACCGCCACCCCTGCTCGCCGGAAATCAGCCCCCACCGCCGTCTGCTGCCTCCAGCAGCACCTCTGCTCACCATTCCTTCCTCCTTCGTACTTCCTGTTGAAAAGAAAGACCAACATTTTGGTCTGACGTTTTGGAACTTGTCTTTTTGATCTTCACACTCATTTGTCATTATATTTCCAAGTAAGTCAACTTGCTTTACTTTGTTTTTACATTAGCATGTTATATTAAACTAAGTTTTCTTATACTACCTCCGTTCCAAATGTATTGCAACCTTTGACATTTTGCACTATTTATGCACTACCCTTTGACCTTATTTTGTGATTTATACACAAGAATAAATATAGTCATGTGGGATCTTGTTAGATTCGCCTCGATATATACTTAATTAATATCAACTTTTTATAATTTTTACTTAAATAAAATTAGAGATATTAGCGTCTAAAGTAGTGCGTTGGGAGGCGTAAAACTCCCTATGTTGCAATACATATGGAACAGAGGTAGTATTATTAAGTATTATTATATTTTTCTTATTATCACCTTGTGATTATTATTATTATATTATTACTATTATTTTGTTATCATTATTATTATTATCGTGACATGCTCTGTAAATACTTTTAGATTTCTTAAATTATATTTCGTTATTCATTAACTAATTATTAATGAAACAATATGTATGTAGATATATTCCAATTTACTTGTACATTATTGACCACTCTGAACTGATATTATTTTTCTAGTACTTGGTATAAATTATGATATTATATGTACTTTCAAATGAAGTTACGGCTCTATTATACTTTACTAATTATATATTTCTAAACCATTCTCTATGAATCTTATAAACTATTAAATAACAAGTTAAATATATACTAATATACTCTTTTTGGACGTTTTTATAATCACTTCCGCATACTAGAAAACGTTGAATTACTAGTATCCAGTTACTAACTTAAGAATACATACACATGCTTGTTTAAAGAATACAAAAGAACTCGTACCTCGGAGCTCAGTAAGAACGACCCTCAAGCATAAAAAGGAGTACTGGTATTATACTGCAGATTGAGGTAACACTACTGCTAGTACCCGCAACTCCCTTGAATTGTGTTTGTAAGATATGAATATACCACTGAGATATTATATGAGGTTTTCTAACATATTTTCTGAGTTGCGGGATTATGTTATTATAAATGCTTTATGAATGATTGTTGGTATAATTGCTTTATGAACCAACATTATTATGAATGTTCTGAAACGTTTAAATGTTTACAAGGAATTTTTATGAATAATGAAAATTATGATTTTACTACCTATAAAGGTAGAGCTGAGCTGAATAATTAAAGTATACTGAATGTCACTTATAAAAGAGACGTGAAACATGATAAAAGTGAAAGAAATGGTTTGCTGAGCTGAGCTGAAATGATGGTCGTGCACGTACCGAGCTGATGACTGGGGCACTGGCCCGTTACTATTATATCTACTGGGCACTGGCCCGTTATGGTTGTAGGGCAATGCCCGGGGCACATGGCCCTTGCGCAGTGGCGCATACACATCCTGGGAGACGTCCTAGAGCTGACTGATTTTGCAGCAACCAGTATAATAATTGACAAATGATATGAAGAATTATATTAATGAATTGATACTGTATTTTTATAAATGTTTGAAATATTCTCTCCCCCTGTTTTACAAATAAAATGAGTTGAAATGAATTTACGTTACTAGAGTAGTCGTTACTGAGTCTCCCGACTCATTCGTTTTTGTATTTATGTTTTAGGTACTGCTGAGGAAGACGGTTGAGCGTAGTAGCGAGGATTTCACTATCATAAGCCACCTAAAATATCACCTAAGTTGTAGTAATTTCACTAGTAAGTTGTAGTAATTTCACTAGTAAGAACAATCTAAGTTGTAAGCTCTTGAACTTCTAAGTAGTTTTATTAATATGTTATTATGGTTAAGGATTTGATGTATGATTGTAGCCTTGTATTTTCCTAACGGAAAATACGGCGGTAATGTCCCGACCGAGTAATAGGTTTTCCGCTGCTTATTGACACTATAAATCATGGATTAGCGGTCGGGGCGTTACACAAGCACACTCATACTTGCATTTCTCTCTCTCTAGGCTCAAGAAGTTGACTAGGACGTTCCTCAAAAACACCACACAGGCTCATTGTTGCGTTTCAAAGCCCACCACGCAAAGGCGTTTGGATAACTATATTAGCTCACCAGCAACTTCACGCCACCATATATAGTACACCACTATATATAAAAATTTCAAACAGAAACATCACCTTTCATTAGAACTTTTTTGTGAGATTTAAAACTTTGGCTAAAATCTGGTTATTAAGTTTCAGTTTTAAGTGTCAATTCTTTTTCTTTTAGTTCCCTACTTTTCCTATTTTCAAAGAAAAAGAGACGATCAACCTTTGAAAATGAAAGTCAATAGTTGGATTTAGCCAAATGTTTCATCTCACCAAAGAGATTTGATGAGAAATGGCTTCTTACTAAAAAATTTGTGGGAAAAAAGAAATTGAGATTATTTTTAACAAATTTCCTTCAATCTATATCTATAGTTTAAAAAAAACATACGTTTAAGGTATAACAATTAACATGTGAGTACGAGAAGTATTTCTTAAAAATGATGGTCCCGATGTAGTAGATAAGATGACGAGAACGAATCGGCCCATCTCTTAAATAGGGACAAGCCGGAGCAATTCTTATTTTCTTATCCATAGTTGATGGTCCATATATAAAGGTTATCCTAAAAGGCCAAGGACACCGTAGTAATACCATACATTATTACTGCGGCAATTAGTCAACTAAGATAGAAACAACGTGGCCTATATACGCCATATACGAAAGATCAATGCACTGAACTTCATTAATTTGAGCACATGAATGGATCCAAAATATCTTTGTTATTGTTCATGAATCTCCATTTAAAAATAAAGTTAAACAGTATGAATTTTGTTGAATATGTCTTGAATAAATTTGTTGCTTCGAATAATCAAGCACGATATCTCCTTTATTGGTTGGCAAGTCTGGATCCAAGGGTGAAAAGTCCTAGTGGAGGTGAGGGGCAATGCCCCTTACCTTTTTTGTTATATAAGATTTAGTAAACCTTATATTATGTTTTGGTTTTCTAGACTCATTCTAATTTAGTTAACTGTTAAGGGTTGCTTATATAAACACTTAGAGTTAACTTTAGTTGTATTAATTAATCTGAGTATTGCCTAACACATCTGTATTTTGTATTCAGTTTCTCTCCCATAATAAATATTAATATACTCCCTCTATGTATAGTGGAGGTAGCTAGCACCTTACTAGTGAACCACATTAAATGTGTGTTCTTATTTCTTACTCGTTCTAATTCTTTATTATCTATAATTTGTCAACAATTTTAATATCATTCTCCTTATCTTAAACAATCTAAAGTATCCAAAAGTTGATTCGATCAGTTGGTAAAGTGAATCTTCCAACTTAATCAAAGGTCTCAAATACAAGCCTAGGAAATTCAACAGAAACACTTAGTAGAAGAGTTAAATCCTTCATTTAGACCCTATTCTTCTGGATTGAATTGAACTAAACTCAAATGATTCAATTTGAAAGAATAGAACCTCGAATATCCACTTTTTAAATCGAAATTTGCCGTAAATGATGAATTACCAAATAGTTTTCAACAAACAAACAAAAAAGGGCAAATAATCATTATTAAAATAAAAAGGATTAGCAAGTCCATTTATGATATTAAAGGACACTAAATTGTCTATATAAGACAATTATCTTTATTCACACAGACAAACTACCTAGATAATTAAGCTTAAAGGCCAAAGATGAACCTAAAAAGCCAAGCACACACATTAAAAGATAGAGTTTTAATTAAAGAACTCCAAGATCTAGATTCTAGACACAGGTGGTGTAGCCAGTGTAATAATCTTGATCATCATCTTCTCTGCAAGTAAACCCAGCACAACAATCTCTATTAGTATTACAGTAGGCACCACGCTTCCCGCACTGTTGAGCTAGTCCACCACGCACCATTCTCAATAGTTGAGCATTTCTCATTGCTGCTGATGTTATTATCTGCTTGTATGCACCTAGTTGTTCTAGCACTTGCTGCTCCCTTGCTAGCTCTTTCATCACATTTGTTGGTTGCATTCTTGCATAGGTTGAAGCTGTTTAGTCATAATATTGCATAAAAATATGTTAGTTAATTACTCCATAACATCACCTAATCACAAATTAGATCTAGATCTGTTTGAAATGGTTAAGAGAATTACAACATTGGGTTGGTCCAAGTACAAAACTAGGTAGTTAAAACCGATTTAGCCCACCCGTCTATAAAATGTGACTAACACGTATATTATGCTTTATACATCTGAAGATAGTAAAATTTGAACTCTACCCGGATGTATAATAAGAATAGTAATCTTATCTTCTCAACATTTGTAGCAATGTTATTAATAGTCTTATTTTTCTTTAATCAGGATTGCATTCTTTATCATCGACTTAAATGAGTTATTAATTATAGTTATTAATTATAAACTTTCTATAACAAAGTTTGTTTAAATGAAAACTAATTTCCTCTCATAAAAATTAAAACTAATTTAAGCATAAATGCAAATAATAATAATTTTTTTTCATATAATTAGCAAATTAGAAGAGAGAGCAAACCTGAAATATTGATCAACAAAAAGACTAGAAAAAGCAGTTTAAAACAGGATGACTTCTCCATTTTTGTGTATGATACTGTCACTTATGAGAGCTTCAAGATCTGGGTCCTTTAATTTATAGTGGTAGGAGTCCTTTTTTTTTCTTTTTTCTTTTCTCTTTTTTTCTTTTTGTGAGGCTAGTAGGAGTTTAGGATTATATCTTAATTGTTCACGTTGATTTACACAAATTTTAAAATGAATTTATGGTGACCAATTGACCATGTTAGTTTTGTCCTGACCCGTCCACGTGAAAAACGAAATTGATGTAAATTACACTTTTAGATCAAAAGTATTATTGCACCCTTTGATTTTTCATTTTGGAATCTTACACGGAAGGAGTTAGGGCATGTCTTTTCGGTTGAATTAAACTGAATTGAAAATAACTAGACTGTATTGGATTGAAAATAATCTAAATGGAACATGTTCTTGATGTCTATAATTGAAAATAAGCTGAAAATAATTGAATTGACTGAACTATAAGGAATAGTAAAATGTCATGAGATTGTCAAAAACTTAACCTAACTAAAGGGAACTAAAAATAAGTTGAAGTGAGCATGTCCTTAGTGTCTATAGATCTGTTCTTTCTAGACTTTTATTTGCTATGTGTACGGTTTTATTCAATTTTGACCATTTGTATATCTGATTATATATTAATATAAGTTGACAAATAAAAATAAAAAAGATCCTAATTGAGTATATATATTGACGAGTTGGTCACAGTTTGTAAAAAAAAACCAAGTATGTTGTTTGTGCAAATTATTCTCTAGTTACATGAAATGTTGGTATAAAGGTCAAGTTTTAGTTTGTAATCTAATAAATATGGGGAAATTTTTCCAAGTACTTGGGGTTTGGGCAAATAGATAAAATGTCACTCGGGTTTCAAACTTAGCCCAAATGCTATCGGAGTTAATGTTTATGATTAAAATGTCATTACTACTAATAATCACTTAACTATTCTTTAACAAAACTTAACGGACTTTAACTTATGGTTAAAATTACTAACCATTAACAATTGGGGGTTTAATATTGAAATTACTCTCGGTTGTTGTTTGGCATTCTTTAACATATATTAAGTGATTATTAGTAGTAATGACATTCTAATCATAAATAGTGACCCCAATAACATTTGAGCTAAGTTTGAAACCTGTGTGATATTTTGACTATTTGCCCAACCCCATGGATACATGGGGAAATTTCCCATAAATATATAATTACAGACGAGGTTAATCATTTAAAGGGTGATAATCAAACATGTCATAAATGAGCTAGGGAGAATGTGCATCATACACCCGAGTGTGCCATAAGCATGGTACACCCGAGGCTATTTGATCAAAAAAATAGTCTTGGGTGTACCATGCTCATGGTAGCATGGTACATCCAAGACTATTTGAGCAAAACATAGCTTTGGATGACGGGTATATCATATTTATGGTACACTCAAATAGTCTTGGGTGTATCATGCTCATGGTAGCATGGTACATCCAAGACTATTTGAGCAAAAAATAGCTTTGGATGACGGGTATATCATATTTACGGTACACCGGGTGTATCATACTTATGATACACCGGGTGTATAATAAAAATTGTATGAGTTAGGTTATAATTTGAATCAAAAAGTTCAAAATTGAGCGTTTATCTAGTCAAGCATTGACCATTGTTTGAACTACGAGATACAGTAAAACTAACATGCTCGACCTACATCTTTTAAATGTTGCAATTAATATGGAATTGAAGAAGTAGTTACTATCACTGTTTTATACTTTCCAGGTTCCCAACATACCATATCTTTTACAAACATTTCCAAAAACAACTGTAGCAAATATATAGAGATACAAAGAATATTTTTTATTGTTGGTGGCTCCAATTAACATTGACGTACAGTAGGAATTGGATTTGGCTCAAGTAGTATGTGATAAGTCTTCTCTTTTCTAGCATGGTCTAGAGTTCTACCCTATCATTTGCTTAATAGGTGGGGAGTTAGGACGGAGAGTTTACTTGTAATAGGCCTCTAAATAAATAGAACTTTCTTCTTATCATAATTTAAAATCATAAGTAAAAGTAAGAAGATTATAAAAAAAACACATTTGATGTACTGTAATCAGGTAGTGGGCCTTCTGTCTTTTATTTAAAGGATTCTTGATCGTGCTTCACGTGAGTTTGTCAGGGATGATCAACTCTCGCTGAAGTTAATACGGGTAGATAGCCAAGATATGAATTGATTCAGAGTCGCTGAGTAGTGGCCATAGAAGATCATTTAAAATAGATACATTTCGATTTTGATGGCACCCAACAATATCTTAATAATAATGACATTTAATTTTATATGCTAGTAAAAAATGTACTCCCTTTGTAATATGATAGTTGCAACAACTTTTTAAAATTGGTGTAACATGATACTTGCAATAATTTTTCATCTTTCTTATTTTGGTAAATTTTATCACATGAAATGATGATGTGTTTTTTGGTCCCCACCCACTTTTGTACTCTTTTTTGTTGTTTTCTTTCTTTCCCTCATTTTCTCTCTTTAATCCATGTGATTTCTCTCCTACTTTTATTAATCAACCTCCCTTATCCATACTTAACATATTATGCCTAGGAATCCCTCATAGTTCAATTGTTGCAACTATTATGTTACAGAGGGAGTAGTCAAAATAAAATAAATTTAACTAATGAAAAAAATATTCATGAAAAAACAAAACAATTGCAAGTGTTTTAAGACGGATAGAGAATAACAGTATAATTCTTTTAAAACTTGTGTACTTAGACCCAATTCTTTTGCACTAAACTGATCTATGGACTAAATTGAAATTGAAATTTGAGACAAATGCTTTTAGGAGTAAATGGCTTGCCTTCATTAATTACCGTATTAAGAATTCTATTGTAATTAGGATTCTAGTAATTTCGGAAGTTTCCAAATATTTATATAAGTAATAGGAAAAACGGAAAAGAATAATCCCACCTTTGGACGTTCAGAAGATAATAATCCCACCTTTGAATTATTACTGAACAGTCCCACCTTTAAGGGATCATTTAATCTATTGGACCTTAACCTATTATAGCAGGTTATAACAAGTTCATTGAACACTTGTCGATTCCTTAATGATTGTTCCCATTATTATTATTATTATTATTATTATTATTATTACTATTATTATTATTATTATTATTATCACCATCAACCACACCTCAATTTCCACCAACCACAACTGCAACCCACAACAACACCCATTCACACTCAAATTTTCAGTGCGCCGTCGTCGCCAAGGCAGACCCACCGCCGCCATCATCTCCGTACTCGAACCACCATTACTGCCTTCATCACACTTACACCTTTAGCGCCGAGTTTTCGGGTGAGTTTTGAGGTGGGTTTGGGGGTGTGTTTTGAGTTAGGGATGGGTTGGATCGTTCGATTTTTGGGCGGAGGTGCGTGGTTTAGGGGTTTCGATGGGTGGGTTTAATGGTTTCGATGGGTGGGTCTAACTGTTTTGTGGGGGGTTATTTGGGGTGGCCTGGGTTAGTCGCGGTGGTTAGGGTGGCTTGGTTTGGTGGTGTTTTGGTGTGGTTTGTGGTTGGCTAGCTGGGTTGGGTTGGTGGTGGTGTTTTGCGGTGGTAGCAGGGTAGGTACTGGGTTTGGCGGTGGGTGGTTAGCTGGGTTGGGTTGGTGGTGGTGCTTTGGGGTGGTAGCGGGTGAATATTGGGTTTGGCGGTGGGCTGGTTGTGGACTTGTGGTGCTTAGGGTGGGTTACGTTGGTGGTGATGGACTGGTGGTTGTGAAGCATTGTGATGATGATGATGATGATGATGATAGTAAGATGATGATGATAGCAAGATGATGATGATAATGGAAGCTAAAAAAAAGAAGAAAAAAATGATGATAATTGGTGAATTGGAGATGAGAAAATTAAGGAGAGATTAGAGGAATTAGACTAGATTAGAGATTTTTTATAAATTAAAGAAAGATTAGTTTGATAATATTATATTAGCTTAAATTAAAAAGGATTAAATTTAATAGGTTACCTTTACAACCGGTTTCAGGTAAAAAGGTCCAATAGATTAAATGACCCCTTAAAGGTGGGACTATTCAGTAATAATCCAAAGGTGGGATTATTATCTTTCGAACGCTCAAAGGTGGGATTATTCTTTTCCGTTTTTCCTAAGTAATATTATTAGGAGTTTTAAGTTGTAAGGTATATATTGGTATTCTGTAATCAATGAAGGCAAGCCATTTACTCCTAAAATTATTCCAAGTTTAACATGGTACCAAAGCCTTGTTAAAACCCTAAAAAACATCCTTGTCCGGCTTGCTATTCTGCGTCCGTCAGTTCATCGGTCGTGCTGGTTGCGGTTGTATCAGCCGGTGGCCGCATGCTTTTGTCTCTCATAAGTTGGTGGTTGTGCTTCGCAATTTCCTGATTTGATATTTAGTGTTTACGGGTTTGCCGTTTCATCCCTGCCTTTGTTGTTTCGTCCCTGTGTCTTCTTTTTTGTCTTTCGTTGCTCTCAAATTCTACTTTAGCTTTGTAAATCCTCATCTGTGGGTTTATTGTTGGGTGGTTTTATTCATTGTGTTGACAAATCCTTTCTTGTGTTGGAATTTCTGAGTTTCTTCTCAATTGTTAGCACTCAAAGTCAACAATCTATTGCCATTCTTTTTTCTTGATTGGTAAAAGACAAAATTCCATTGCTTGTGGTGCGTTGTTAGCCTTGTTAGTGCCAAGCCAAATTTTTTAAAAGTTGGTTTACTTACTGCCTACTGGACCTTGTAGTACAGTTCTATTTTTTATAATAATAAAAAAACCCCAAATCTTTTTCAGTTGGTTGAGTTATGAGAGTGCGACAATTTGTTGTTGTGTTGGGGTTGGTTCATCTTCTATTAATGTTTTCATGTTGTGGTATGATTTCGTTTGCTTGGTTGGTATCTTAATGCGTCTTGGTTGTCGTATGGATATATAGCATGGGTAAATGGGGTTTTGGCATTGGCCGAGATGGACATATTTTTGCTGGTAATGTTGGTGGTGCTCATCACGGTCTTGAATTGGCCGTTGGTCCAAGTGATCGTCGTTGTACTCCTACACTCATAGATGATCAATGGGCTCAACTTATGGCTGCCTTGACGAACTCTAAATCCTCTTTTTCTGAAAAACCTAGTGGTATGTATGGTCCCACAGACTGGCTCATTGATTTTGGAGCCTCGAATCACATGTCTAGTAATCTCACTTTGTTTTCTTCTATGTCGAATATCTCATCTCCCGTTGGTTTGCCTAACGGCAAAAGTGTTACTGCTACTAAGGAGGGATCTATTGTGTTGAGTGATGGTCTTGTATTATCTAATGTTCTTTATGTCCCTGCTCTGGCTTTTGTAATCTGTTATCTGTGTCTCAATTATTGGAAAAGCAACAATTTATTATTCTCTTCACTGACAAGCTATGTACTATCAGGACCATGGTTTGAAGAACCTGATTGAAGCTGGAGTGCAGTCTAATGAGGTCTATATTTTCAAGCTAGTTCGCCTTTGTCATTTGTAGGCAAATAAAGTTGATGTTGGTGTTGATACAAGTATGTTATGGCACAGGCGTTTAGGTCATCCATCTATGAGAGTTGTTTCCTCATTATCTGGAGTAGCAGGTATTCAAGGTTCAAATAAGCATTGTGATTTGGATTGTCAAATTTGTTTCATGGGTAAACAACCCCATAACTCTTTTCCCATCAGTGTGAATGCTGCTTCTAGTATGTTTGACTTAATCCATTGTGATATTTGGGGTCCAAACAAAAAAAAATTCTGGTTGTGATGCTCGTTTCTTTCTTACTATTGTTGACGATTATTCTCGTGCTACTTGGGTCTATTTGATGGTTGGAAAATATGAGACTGCTCAACTTGTGAAAGATTTCTATGTTATGGTCAAAAATCAATTCAACAAAAAGATTAAAGTGTTACGGAGTGATAATGGACAAGAGTTTTTGAGTCTTAGATCATTTTTTGACCAGAAAGGAATTTTGCATCATACTACTTGTGTTGATACTGCTCAACAGAATGCGAGAGTTGAGCGTAAACATAGGCATCTTTTGAATGTTGCGTGAGCATTGCGCTTCCAGGCCAAATTGCCTAAGTATTTCTGGGGAGAATGATTTTTAACTGCAGCTCACCTCATTAATCTCACCCCCACTCATGTGTTGAATGGGAAGACTCCTTGTGAATGTTTGTTTGATGTAGCTCCTCCTTATGATAGTGTGCGTGTATTTGGGTGTCTTTGCTATGCTGCAAATAGGTCTAGAATTAAGGATAAGTTTGATTCTAAGACTTGTCGTTGCATTTTCGTTGGCTATCCCTTTGGGAAGAAAGGTTGGCGCCTTTATGAGTTGGAAACTCGTGAGTTTTTTGTGAGTCGTGATGTATAATTCTTTGAGCATACGTTTCCATATCTTGATAGTTTACCTGATCCTGCTGATGTATCACATTAATATATAGTTTTTAGATGCATTTAGAACTCCTTTTTTAGCATTTAAGTGCATAATGACATGAATTACATAAGTTGTGCTCTACTACTCCCCGTTTGTGTGTTTCGATGATTTTCAGTTTATTTTGATATAAAGTGATCATGAGTACCAAGTGATGGAGGTCCATCTAGCTCCATTGATTCCAAGACCAAGAATATGGTTGCTTGTGTGCTAAGGGATGTTCTGAATTCCCTTAAGACTATTGAGTCCTTTAAGTCCTTTGAAAGTGTCCTTATCTTAGTTAATTAATTATTGACTAAGTTACTATCTTTTATTGCTTTATTAGGGAGTCTAATTAATAATATGTACTCTTAGTTAATTTAATGTTATATTAGATTAACTAGGAAAGTCTTAGTTGAGTTGTATTTTCATTTTTAGTAATTAGAAAGTCAACTAGGGTTGTATCATGAAGCATGGACGAGTGAAGACTTAACAAGCAAGGAAAATGGCGCCTAACTTCAGAAAATGGCGCCTAGAGTTCAAGATAAGATCAGTTATGAGAAAAGATAGGAAAGCATCTATCTTAACCCTAAAAAGGGCGGCCAAGCATAAGGAATCAAGGAAGTGGAATCATTTTCCCTCCAAACTCTATCTTAGGCGCCTAACTCTATCATTTAGGGTTTGGTTTCCTACTTTGAAGGGAAAATGTTAACAACAAGGAAAATGATAAGCTTTGGGCGTCCAAAATGGAGGAAGCTAAGCAAGGGACGGCCTCAACCCTAGTTAGGATAGATTTTTAACTTAATTAATTTAATTATTTTTATTTTTCAACATTTATCTTTTAGAGAGTCAAGGACATGTATTTAAATGGTACACTTTCATTTGAATAAAATAATCTTAGACGTTTATACATTAAAACTTTCGAGTTTTTCTTTGCTTTGATTAATTCATCATTAATCCAAGCGCCTATGCTAGCTTGATTTTAAGCTTGAATCAAGTGGTATTCTTAGGACCTTAATTTGACTTAGTGGTGCATCTGTATCTAAGTTATCTTAAGTAAAGCTTAACTATCCGTTCTTTAATTCATAATCCAACCTATTCTGCCTAGAGCATAGCCAGAATATAACATCTTGGTATCAGAGCCAACATAAATCCTAGCCTAAATTCGTCCAAACACAAACCCTAAACACAATGTCTGGAACTAGCCAAACCAACGAACAGTTACAGGAGAGAATCATAACAATGGAGGAAGAGAGGCGTGAGAGTGAGGCCAGAATAACCTTACTTCAAGATCAAGTAAGGAGTTTGTCTTTGAGATTGAGAAGACAAAGAGGAGACGAACCCTTTGGGAGTTCTGATGGAGATAGTGACGATGCATCTAGGGTTCCATCCATCCAAAATGGTCAAAGAAACTTCAATGACTTTAAGGTGGATCTTCCCGAGTATGATGGCAAGTTAGATGCAGACGAATTTGTAGAGTGGTTAAGGACTGTTGAAAGAGTCTTTGACTACAAGCAAATTCTGGAGGATAGGAAGGTTAAGCTTGTTGCTCTCAAGCTTAGAAAATATGCATCAACATGGTGGGCTAGTAAGTGCAGCAAGAGAGAAAGAGAAGGGAAGGAAAAGCTTAGAGATTGGACGAAAATGAAGAAGCTACTCAAAAAGAAGTTTCTTCCTACCTACTATGTCCAAGAGAACTTTTCCAAGTTCCATCATCTACAACAAGGTTCGAATTCAGTAGAGACCTATGCGAGGGAATTCGAGTCATATCTCATGAAGTGTGAAGTGCAAGAGGATAAACCTCAAACTCTGGTAAGATTTCTTGGTGGTTTGGATGTTACGATTGCTAATAGTTGAATTGCATCCTTTTTCTAGTTTAGAGGACTTGATCATCTTGGCTCTCACAAGGTGGAGAAGCAACAAAAGAGCAAAGGAAAGGCTGAAGTGGGCTCGTTCTTACCCTAAACCTAACACCTACTCTAAGCCAAACACAAACTTTTCTAAAACTACCCCAAGTTCGATCCAAAAATCCCCAAACACCCCAAATACTTTCACCCCCAATACTTTCACTCCAAATAGATCTTCTAGGAAGTGTTTTAGGTGTCAAGGAGGAGGACATATTGCTTCTGAGTGTCCTAACAAAAGAATTGTAACCCTAGTAGAGTATGAAACCCTAGAGGAGGCGGATGATGTAGTCATGGAGGCGTGTGAAGAGGAGGAATATGGAGAAGAGGTTGTTGGTCCTGATGAGGGTGAATACTTGGTTGTTAGGAGAGCTTTGAGTGGCGTGGTAGATGAGGAGAAGTCACAACAAAGAGATGCCATATTCCATACTAGGTGTACTGTTGATAACAAGGTGTGCACCTTGATTATTGATGGAGGGAGTTGTACCAATGTGGCGTCCCAAACTATGGTGGATAAGTTGAAGCTTTCAACTACTCCTCACCCTAAGCCATATGTGATCCAATGGCTTAATCAAGGTAAAGGTATCCAAGTTACTAACCGTTTGCTATTGTCTTTTAGTATTGGTAGTAACTATAAAGAGGAGATTTGGTGTGATATTATTCCTATGGATGCTTGTCATGTGCTGTTAGGGCGTCCATGGTTGTTTGATAGGAGAGTAATACATGATGGTTACAAGAACACATATTCATTCACTAAAGATGGAAAGAAAGTAACACTAACCCCTATCATGTCTATTCCTTCTTCTAAACAATATTCCACGAAAGAAAAATATCATTCACTCACTACCTTGTTAAAATCTGATTATCATGAACTTAGTCCTTTTCGTGAATTATTGTTAAATATAGATCAAAAGGAACAAGTTGATAGTAATCCAGATCACCCTTTACTTGTCCCATTGCTTGAAAACTACAAAGATGTCTTCCCACATGAAATACCCCACGGCCTACCCCCTAAAAGAGACATCCAACACAAAATTGACCTAATTCCTGGAGCCATGTTGCCTAATAAGCCTGCCTATAGAACTAACCCTAAAGAAACCGAAGAAATAAGGAGGCAAGTGAATGAATTGTTGTCAAAAGGCATGATTAGAGAGTCTTTGAGTCTTTGTGCAGTTCCAACTCTCCTAGTGCCAAAGAAAAACGGTGAATGGCGCATGTGTGTGGATAGTAGGGCTATTAACAAGATCACTATTAAGTATAGATTTCCAATTCAAAGATTGAATGACTTATTAGATGATCTTAATGGTTCTTGTGTTCTCTAAGATTGATTTGAGAAGTGGATACCATCATCTTCGAATTTGTGAAGGGGATGAATGGAAGACTGCCTTTAAGACAAAGGAGGGTTTTTATGAGTGGCTTGTTATTCCATTTGGATTGTCTAATGCTCCAAGTACTTTCACGCGCTTAATGAATCAAACTATGAAGCCTTTTTTGGGCAGATTTGTAGTAGTTTACTTTGATGATATACTAGTCTATAGCATGAATGAATTTGAGCATGCAAAACACTTAGAGCAAGTGTTTAGTGTGTTGAGGGCCGAATGCTTGTATGGTAATCTAGAAAAATGTCACTACTTTTCTAGTCAAGTTGTGTTTCTAGGTTTCATTATCTCTAAAGAAGGAATCAAGACTGATGAGAAGAAGGTCCAAGCAATCAAGGAGTGGCCTACTCCTACCTCAATACAACAAGTTCGAAGCTTTCATGGACTAGCTTCCTTTTATAGGAGGTTTGTTCGAAATTTCAGTGCTATTATGACTCCAATTACAGAAATCACAAAGTTAAAGAATTTTGAGTGGAGTGAACAAGCCAATAAGGCGTTTGAGGAGGTAAAAGCTCAATTGATTAGTGCTCCTATTTTAGCTTTACCTAACTTTAACGATGTTTTTGAGGTTGAATGTGATGCATCTGGCGTGGGAATTGGAGTTGTGTTGTCTCAAAATGGAAGGCCTTTGGCCTACTTTAGTGAGAAACTGAATGAAGCAAAGAGGAAGTACTCGACCTATGACAAAGAATTTTATGCTTTGGTTCGTGCCTTGGACCATTGGAGACATTACCTCATTGCAAAGGAGTTCATTCTCCATTCTGATCATGAGGCACTTAAGTACCTTCAAAGCCAACAGAAATTGCAACCTAGACATGCTAAGTGGGTGGAATACCTCCAAACATTCCATTTTACTATTAAGCATAAAGCAGGGAAGATGAACAAAGGTGCTGATGCCTTATCTAAGAGGTACCTATTGCTTTCTACCTTAAGCCCTAAGGTGATGGGGCTTGAGCTATTGAAAGAATGTTATGTAGAGGACAAGGACTTTGGTGTAATGTTTGAAAAGTGCCATAATCGTCCAAGTGGTGATTATTACCTCTTAAAAGGGTTTCTTTTTAAGGGAAATCGCCTTTGTATTCCAAGGCACAGTATGAGAGTGTCCTTAGTCAAGGACTTTCATGAAGGTGGGCTTGCTGGTCACTTTGGGATAGAAAAGATTGTTATGCTTGTGAGTGAGTATTTCTTTTGGCCTAGATTGGCAAGAGATGTGGAGTTTTTGATTAAGAGGTGCTTGATATATATGCCAAAAGGCTAAGGGTCATTTACTACCTCAAGGGTTGTTTATGCCTCTTCCTATCCCTCAAGCACCATGGGAGGATGTGAGCTTGGATTTCATTACAGGATTACCTAGAACCCAACGCCAAAAGGATTCGATCATGGCGGTGGTTGATAGGTTTTCCAAGATGGCACACTTTGTGGCGTGCCACACTACTAACGATGCTTTTCTTGTGATAATTTGTATTTCAGGGACATTGTTAGGTTGGATGGAGTGCCAAAGACGATGGTTAGTGATCGAGACCCAAAGTTCTTAAGTCACTTCTGGCTTACACTTTGGAAGAAGATGGGAACAAAGCTCAAGTTCAGTACCTCTAGCCATCCTCAAACTGACGGCCAAACAGAGGTCACCAATAGGACCCTAGGAACCCTAATTCGAGCCCTAACTACAAAAAGCCCTAAACAATGGGAGGAGATGCTACCTCATGCTGAGTTTGCCTACAATCGAGTTCCTAGCAAGACTACTGGCCTTAGCCCATTATTTGTGGTCTATGGTCAAAACCCTTGCACCCCTATTGACCTAGCCCCTTTTCCCTATCACCACAAAATATAGCCATGAAGCCGAAAATAGAGTGAAAGAGATCCAAAAGCTACATGAGTATGTGAGAGGAAAGATTGAAAAAGCCAATGAGAGAACCAAGGAGAGGATTGATAAGAAAAAGAGAGATGTCCAATTCAAAGAGGGTGACATGGTTTGGATTCATCTAAGGAAGGAACGTTTCCCTTCTAAACGAAAGTCCAAGCTTAGCCCTAGAACTGATGGTCCATTTAGAGTGATTGAGAAGGTCAACAACAACGCCTACAAGATCGAGTTGCCAGGAGACTATGGAGTTTCAGCCACATTCAATGTTGCTGATTTGAGCCCTTTCTATGATGATGAAGAAGAGCTACCAAGTTTGAGGTCAAACTCCTCCAAAGAAGGAGAGGATGATAGAGGTCCATCTAGCTCCATTGATTCCAAGACCAAGAACATGGTTGCTTGTGTGCTAAGGGATGTTCTGAATTCCCTTAAGACTATTGAGTCCTTTAAGTCCTTTGAAAGTGTCCTTAGCTTAGTTAATTAATTATTGACTAAGTTACTATCTTTTATTGCTTTATTAGGGAGTCTAATTAATAATATGTACTCTTAGTTAATTTAATGTTATATTAGATTAACTAGGAAAGTCTTAGTTGAGTTGTATTTTCATTTTTAGTAATTAGAAAGTCAACTAGGGTTGTATCATGAAGCATGGACGAGTGAAGACTTAACAAGCAAGGAAAATGGCGCCTAACTTCAGAAAATGGCGCCTAGAGTTCAAGATAAGATCAGTTATGAGAAAAGATAGGAAAGCATCTATCTTAACCCTAAAAAGGGCGGCCAAGCATAAGGAATCAAGGAAGTGGAATCATTTTCCCTCCAAACTCTATCTTAGGCGCCTAACTCTATCATTTAGGATTTGGTTTCCTACTTTGAAGGGAAAATGATAACAACAAGGAAAATGATAAGCTTTGGGCGTCCAAAATGGAGGAAGCTAAGCAAGGGACGGCCTCAACCCTAGTTAGGATAGATTTTTAGCTTAATTAATTTAATTATTTTTATTTTTCAACATTTATCTTTTAGAGAGTCAAGGACATGTATTTAAAGGGTACACTTTCATTTGAATAAAATAATCTTAGACGTTTATACATTAAAACTTTCGAGTTTTTCTTTGCTTTGATTAATTCATCATTAATCCAAGCGCCTATGCTAGCTTGATTTTAAGCTTGAATCAAGTGGTGTTCTTAGGACCTTAATTTGACTTAGTGGTGCATCTGTATCTAAGTTATCTTAAGTAAAGCTTAACTATCCGTTCTTTAATTCATAATCCAACCTATTCTGCCTAGAGCATAGCCAGAATATAACACCAAGGATGTAGCCTATTAATCATTGAAGATGAAGGTAGCTTACACAAGGATCACAATGCATCCGTTTGGGACAATTTTGAGTTGGAATGAAGTAAAGAGTTAGTGAAAGAAGTGCTAAAACTGACACACCTTCACTGTTTTCATTATAACTTTTAATAGACAATTTATAATCAAGAAATTATAAATGGGTTGGATTCTAGACTTCAAGATCTTTCCAATGATAGGTCACACGCCCCAATAGGACATATGGTTTGAGAGATACGGCCTTCGCAAGTTGATGTAGAATTGTAGTTTAGCCACTCGATCGGGCGAGAATCGACCCGATCGGGCCTGAAGCACGGACAACTCTTTTTTCCTGAGATTCTATCTTTTTCTATTCATTTTTAATTAGATTTTGGGGCTATTATAAATAGTTATCCTTCATTATTTTTAGAGACACCTTTTATTTTACTTTATTTTCCTTGTTCTTAGTTTAGTTTTAATTGCTTTCTTAGAGTAAACACTTTAGATTAGTTTTGGAGGTGTTTGAACCTCGGATTTGATTTCAATAAAAGTTATTGCTTTATGTCAATTGGTATTCTTCTCTACTTTAATCTCTTTAATTATTTTGATTGCTTAGTTTAATTATTCAATTTATTCATGATGTTGAAATTAGGGTTTCTTGTTAGAATTGTTATTGTTGATTTAATTATGTCTGAGTAGTTTAATTTCTAGGGATTTAGTGAGGGAAGCCATGTTTATACCTTGATTATTTGAATTGCTTTTAGTTTCTAGGGTTTGATGAGATAGGTTATGGTGTGATTTGTTCTTATTGAGTAATTAACGTTATTGCGCAGTTTCTTTGATTACTTGAGGTTAATAATCGTTTGCACAGATTCGTCTTAATTTTAGAGGCCTAGTACACATCAGTAATTCTGATTATGTTTGTGAACATGTTGCATATGTTGAATTATGGGCGTTGAGACTTAACCATAGCTTGACACGGCTCTAATCTATCGATTCTCGACCTAGGTTCTGATAGTTGTTTGATCCTCTGATTGGTATAGGCATGGTGGACCGAAATAATTCTCTAGACCTTTATTTCATAGAGTAAAAATCCATTTTATATTGTTTTCTAGTAGTTAATTAATAGTTCAGCTGTTTCTATCTGATTTTGTCGGAAGTAGTTGTTTAGCTAAATATTAACTTAGAACTCCGTCTTTCTGTGGATTCGACCCTACTTCCATTGACTACCATTGTTAGAGGGCTGTAGGAATTATCTTTGAATAGGTGATACGACTTTAGCCTATCACATGCACGTCTGCAATGGGAGGCCTATTTTTCACAGACACCTTTGTGGGATGATGAGGATTTGGTGGATACGAGTACTGGTGTTGATGGGTCATCTAGTGATGTGGGCACGTCTGGTGTGCCTCTAGTTGTTGGTAGTGCACCTTCTGGTGGTGTCGAGGTTGGGGTTGTTCGCACGCCTTCGATTGTTGTAGAACCTTCTTCTCTTTCGCATGTACATATTGGTGAGGTGTTGTGCGACACCAATATCCCGTTGATTTTAAGGGGGAGTTCGGGTAGTGTGCCTAGTGGGGCCCGTGATGATCCATTGTTGGGTCGAGGACATCGTCCTAAGGTGCAATCGATCAAGCTTCGTGGTTTTGTTACTAACATTATGGTGCTCAAAAATATAGACTCCTTGTCCTCAACTTCTCTTCCGTCTTCGTCACGTTCTTCAGGTAAACCCTTTGATATAGCTTGTTATGTTGATTATGATAAATTTTCTGTGAGACATAAATGTTTTCTAACATCGATTACAAAAAGGAAAGAGACACAGTCTTTTCAAGAGGTCGCTAAGCATCCTGATTGGCGTAAAGCGTGCAGGAAGAGATTGATGCTCTTGAGAGAAATGGTACATGGACATTGGAGTCTTTGCCTCCTGGTAAGCGAGCAATTGGTAGTGGTTGGATTTATAAAATAAAATATAGGTGAAGTTGAACGGCTTAAGGGTCGTTTGGTTGCTCATGGTAATCGACAGGTAGTTAGTGTGGATTTTAATGAGACTTTTGCTCCCGTTGCTAAAATGGGGAATGAACGTGTTTTCTTACTTGTTGTTGTGTCCCTTAATTGGGAATTACATCACATGGACGTGCATAATGCTTTTCTTCATGGTGATCTTTAAGAAGAAGTATATATGAAACTTCCTCCTGGTTATCATAGTACTTCACCAGGGAAGGTATGTCATCTCCGTAAATCTTTGTATGGTCTGAAACAAGCTCCCCGACAATGGGTTTCTAAGTTATCCAGTGCTTTGAAAACTTATGGTTTTAAGCAGTCTTATGCTGAGTATTCTCTTTTCAGCTATATTCAGGGTAATGTCTCTCTTCATGTTTTAGTGTATGTTGAGGATCTGATTGTTGCTGGATCTTGTCATGATTATGTTCTTCGATTTAAAGATTATTTGAGCTCATGTTTTCACATGAAGGACTTCGGTGCTCTCAAGTACTTTCTTGGTGTTGAAGTTGCTCGGAATCCACAGGGTTTATTTTTTTCTCAACGTAAGTACTTTTGATGTCTTAACTGAAGTAGGCATGTTAGGCTGTAAGCCTATTGATACTCCTATAGAACAAAATCATCGTTCTTGCCCTTGTGAAGGATGATCCATATTCACATCCTGATCAATATCGTCGTTTAGTTGGACGATTAGTCTATTTATCTATAACTCGCCCAGAGCTTAGTTGTGTTGTTCACACTTTGGCACAGTTTCTGAGTGCACTGCAGGTCCCTCATTGGGACGCTGCACTTCGTGTTTTGCGCTATGTTAAAGATAGTCCTGGCCAAGGTATTTTGTTGCATGCTCTAAATGATTTGAGTCTAACAGCTTTTTCTAACAGCGATTGGGCAGCGTGTTCGATGACTCGCCGGTCATTGTCTGGTTATTTGGTATTCTTAGGTCGTTTTCTTAATTCATGGAAGACTAAAAAACAACCAACTGCTGCTCGTTCTTCGGCCGAAGCCGAGTATCGTTCTATGGCTGTAACCACGTGTGAGTTAAAGTGGTTAAAGTATTTGTTGTCTTCCCTTGGTATTTTGCATCCCAAGCCTATGAAGTTGTTTTGTGATAGTCAATCTGCTCTCCATATTGCTAAAAATCATGTATTCCATGATCGAACTGAGCATATTAAGGCAGATTGTCATTTTGTTCGTGATGAGTTGCAGTCTGGCAACCTTTCTACTTCGTATGTTCCTACGGGTCATCAGTTGGCCGATATTCTTACTAAGGCGCTTGGGCGACAACAATTCAGTTTCTTGTTACGCAAGTTAGACATTTGTGATCTACATGCTCCAACTTGAGGGGGAGTATTAGGAATTCTATTGTAATTAAGATTCTAGTAATTTCAGAAGTTTCCAAATATGTATATAAGTAATATTGTTAGGAGCTTTAAGTTGTAAGGTATATATTGGTATTCGGTAATTAATGAAAATAAGCCATTTACTCCTAAAATTATTCCAAGTTTAACAAATGGTGCTAAACTAAACTAAACTAAATTAATTATAATTAATCCATTCCAAAAGAGAAGGACCTTAGTACAATTAGATTATTTTAAATCAATGACAGTTTAATTTCTTAAAAAGTAATCATTTTTTCATGTAAACTCAAATTCCTCAATATTTTTTTGGCAATGAGAGAGTTTTATTCCAACAATCCCTCCAAAGGATTGCAAAAATATAGAAAATCCTGGATTAGAGAACAAAGGTCTTTAAATACCAATATATTTCAAATTGAATTGAAACATAATTAAATGAGGCAATAAGTTAAATTTTTACCGGGTGGATTTCTTTTGAATTCGCTAAAATTCCGTTGAGACACCTATGACACACGTACAAACTTTAAGAACGTGCAAGCTCCACGACAAATCACCAATGATTTAAACCATGCGCATCTACTCACGTATGTAGTCCATCAAGTGTTTCTCAACAACACCACACCAAAGGGATATGAAACCATACTACCATCAAATTGATGGGTATTGATTAATCAAGTACTACCATGTGCTATAGGGATGAAAAATGTAGTGCATGTTAAGAAACATATGGCTTCATCTGACAATTAGCGGGTTTTTAACATACAATGGCAACTGATAGGCTTTAGCCATCCCCCTCGACGACTCAAGTAATACTCTCCTTGACAACCCCTTAGTTTTTCTTATTTACTCCAATGGTTACTTGAGAATCACAATAAAAGAGACATGGGCACACCCTTCCCTCCACCTAGACACACTAACATGTCAGTTAACGGGTTTCTCAACCATTCAATTTCTTGCCTCTGTCAATTCGAGAGTATTAAAATCAAACTCCAATTTTTATCGTGCTTCAGAAGTCTAATTCGGAGACTTACACAGTATAACACCATCATCGAGAGTAAATAACAAATCCACTAGTTATTGATCTCATTATTACCTGAAATCCAGTTTGCATCAAGAAATCCTATAACAATGCAAACGCAAATACTTATACAGTTTCTACTAGGTATCCAAGCAAACAATGAAAAGATTTCCAATGTTCAACACTAGGATTATGTGTGTAATGACATAGGCTACTCACTGTATAAAATGTCAAGTCGGGTATAGTTCATTAGGAACATCAAACATCCTATGACTTAACATATTCAATTTAAGAGATACTTTCACCCAAGTTCTTTGTAATTACAATTAATGTTGGGTTCATAAGAGTGCTCATAGGTACAACTTCAAAGGAGTGAAAACTTTTTAAGCACCTATGCCGCATAACGAAATTGACTTAAAGAAATGTGATCGGAGCTTTTCTTAAACACATTATGGTCAGGCTTGCCACAAACATAGCAAAGAACATCACACTTAAAATTCTTGCTACTTCATAGTTCTTAGGTTTATTAAACTTTCCCTTTTTCTCGTTTTGCCCCTTATTTTGACCCTTAATTCCTTTACCCTTGATTTATCATCACCTTACGAACCAGTTGTTTTAACAAGGTTATGCTTAATTGTGTTGATGACAAGGAATCTACCTTGTCTGACGTTATATATGAGAAATTTGAGTGTTGGAGGAGTAAAAACAACTGGTTTTCTTTGTTGGTAAAAATAAATTAACAAAGTATTGAAGGAGTAAAGTCGCAGAAAACAAGGATACAACACAAAGGTAAACACTTTGTTGGTAAGTTTTCTTTAGGATATCTTTTAACTGAATTTCCTTAAAAAAGTTTTAATATTTATATTAGGTCTTTTTTAGAGTGAAATATAGCTCAGTTAGTTAGATTACTTCTTTCAATTTCAAAAATTTTTGAAATTAATTCTCATCTTTCCATCTATAGCTCATTATTCATTACAAACATTGGGTTTTTTGTTTTTTTTTCAAACCCATCATCAAGCCAAAAAAGGCTTTAAACAGTTACAATTGGATACCGGCAAATCAAAGGCCCAGCCAATTCATTTTTGGCATAATGCCAAGAAATCGAAGCTGGTCTAGTTTTGAATGATCTAAAGCCCCTAAACAGTTACAAATGGGTACCAAAGTCGATACATAGGGAGATAAAGAACTAAAAGCCCAGTCCAAAGGATCCCAGATTCTTTGAGCCCACCATTTGAGTGTCAGCGGATCTACTTGATTTATATCCCAACAAAGCATGGAGTGGATAGATAGAGCATAAAATGAAATCATAAAATCGGATGGAAAATGAAGCGTCTCATGCAATATAGATGTTCTACATATCATGAAACAACAAATTCTCAGGTGACTATACCTGTACTCTAAGAATTACATTTTGTTGTTGCAACTTTAGCTTCATATATTAAAAACTATTATAGAAGGAATAGCTCGTCCTGCTGAGTTCCTCAATGTTGATTCCATATATCACTTTTAATGATTTTTAATATAATATAGTTCAAAATATCAAAGTTAGGCCCTGTTCAGTTCACCTTAAAATAATAATATTCAGTAAAAATAAGTTCAGTTCAGTAAAAATAAGTTCAGTTCAGCAAAAATAAGTTCAGTTTAGTAAAAATAAGTTCAGTTCAGTAAAAACCAGTAGAGCAAAGAAGAAAAAACAACATGAATCAGTAAAAATAAGTTCAGTTCAGCAAAAATAAGTTCAGTTCAGTAAAAATAAGTTCAGTTCAGTAAAAATAAGTTCAGTTCATCAAAAATAAGTTCAATACAGTAAAAATAAGTTCAGTTCAGTAAAAATAAGTTGAACTGAACAGGGCCTTATACTATGGCCAACGTGACAATTTCAAAGAGGAAAATGTAAGGGTACCAATTAGCAAAAATTCATTTTAATCATCAAAAAACGATTTTCATCCGCAAAAATCACTGAAAATTGTTATAATTTGTTTTAGTTAGTAGACTAAAATACTACGGTGTCAAAAAAAATCAATTTCAATCAATAAAAGAAATTTGTATTAACAAAAAAAACTGTGTTTCAAATACTACTCTTTAAATAAGGAGTAGTATACCTAAACTGAAATTAATTTTATGAGGAAAAAATTACCTTTGAGTTTTTAAACCAGATGAATTAAACATATTCTAGGAAAAATGTCCAAAGCTAGTACACTTTAAATGTGGATTTTTTAAAACTAAGTTTCATATTAAAACTAAGTTTCATATAGAAATATGAGTGTTGTTGAAAAACAAATTCTAATTAGGTCTGACAATGTTACAAATTCATGTTGTTGAATTCACTTCTAAGAAGAGTAGTGGACGGATTGATACAACCGGTGTCCCATGCCCTATTGTATTTAGTTAGGCCATGAAGTCACATTGTCCTTGTTGTTGTTAAATGTTAGGTCACCCGGTGTCTCAATGTGTATAACCATATTAGCATGTCAAGTATTGGTTGCAGAAGAGTGACCTAACAAGCTAAAGAACCACTTTAAAATTATGTTTCTAGCAGCAAGGCAACATAAAAGCATAAAGTAAGAAGGAAAAAGATAGATAAATGATAGATCGATCACACTTCTTCAAACCACCAACTATAGCAATATTGCATAAAATACATGAATGTTGCATATTGTAGACAACTTAACTGATCAGTTCAGTCATTTGATTCTCTGTGATACTTATTTGCTTCTCATGTCCTGTATCATGAGTTGTTTGCTTCCAATTTGATTTTTACCGAGTTTAAAAGAACTTATTTCAAATTTCAATATACAAAGCATCAAAGTTTTAAAGATTTTCTATGAAGTATATCACTAAATCAGCACATTCTTGTAACTTTAATCATTAAATAACTCTTGTTTTTATCTTCTTCTGTTTCTAGAGTACTTATGACGAAAAAGTTAACCAATCATTCAAAAAGAAAAGCTAGATAATGCATTCCGCCACTTCTTTTTACGAGTTGGTCTTATAGGAGACCGCTACAATAGCCCAATAGAAAGAAGAGTATGAAATACCTTTTTGAATAAAGTAATGGGCTTTTTGGATAAATTGACAGCTTAACTTAATCAAATTTTAAATTAAAATTAGACCGCCTCTTTTAATAACTTTATCTTTTTACTTGCTCCATTTGTTTGCAATTCAACATTTCCAAATCTAAATAGGATCAATTGTCTCCACAAGGAGCATCAGCCCCCATTGTAAATTTGTAAGTGAATATACTTCTACTACCTTAAGTTTTTTGAGTACTATCAAAAACACCTGCTTTTCGTTGTAGTCCAAAGATATTTCTTCCTACACTTTTCCATCACTCAACCTATCATTATTTCGTGATAATATCACACCTGTAATCGAATTTTATCAGCATCACATCCGCAATCACTTCTAAGTACGTCTCGTGCTATACTTTTCCATCGATCAACCCATCATTTCTGTGTGATAATATAACACCTGTAATCACATCTACAATCACTTCATCAACGATCTTGATCTTCCTCGTTCGCATCACCTCAAGATATATACACTACTTTCGAAACAAAATTCAATCCTCCTAGTAACAAAAGAATAATCCTTACACTTCTCAAATGTGGTTCAAGGTTTTAGATTTACAAATAAAACCAAGCAAATAAAAAATGTACTGTCATCTCATCAGTAATCACATTTCCAAAAAAATACCAATAAAAATGAATGTAGTTGTATGTAGTCCACCAAACCCTACCCCAAAAAAAGTCCCCCAATTCATTCATTCATTTTTCATTCTTATAAACTACACACCATCATCTTCAAATCATCACCAGAAGCAAACCAAGTAGGAACAATTTTCCCAAGATGAGGCCTTAAATCTTTATAAGCACTCTTAATAGTTCCTTCAGCAACACCAGTAGCAACCGCAATATCTCTCAATGCAGGCCTTTTACTCTCTTCCGATAACTGACTCACAATGTATATCACCGCCGCCGCCAACGACAACGGACTCCTCCTTACATCAATCTCCTCTTCCGACGTCTGTACCGCCTCGAATGCAGCCTTCATTGCTCTGTGATCCATGTTACCAATGTTCGAACAAAACCTCTTCACAAAATCAGCCGCTCTTATCATCCTCTTATTATCATTGTTACAATTAATATCAATACTAGTAGTATTCATGGTATGATCATCCAAATGTTGCATAATAAACGACTTAGCTCGTCCAATATCACGCTTCGTGATCCCGTTCGCAACGACGGAACAAATCTCCTTCAATGTCCGAGGGAGATTCTCCTGTTGACAAGCGACAAAAAGACAAGCAGCAAGCATAGCGTCAGAGTGTTTTCCACGGTAAGATTTCTGTCCATTGTTATTATCAATGAGTTTCTTGTAGATTTCGTTAGCGCGATCTTTGATGATCGGAACAAGAGAAAGACGATCAGCCATAGAAGAGATTGTACGGAAAGCGGAGAGAAGACGAGTCGATTTCTTATCGATTGAATTAGAAGAATTCTTCGGAAGATGATGATCGCGATTAGAACCGGCGTTGACGGTGGAAATGACGGTGGTGAGAGCAATATCGGAGAGGAGAGGATTGGTAGGACCTCCGACACGATTAGGATCTGTATCGTCGGCGGAATCGGCGAAAGAACGCCATTCGGAGGTTTCATCAATGGAGTGTGATTCTAAAACGAGGCCGCATTCGGAACAGACTGTGTCGCCTGATGTGTGATCGAACACGACTTCTGTGAAACGGTTACAGTCGTTGCAGAAGATGTCCGCCATTGATGGATTGAATCAGAGATAGCAGTTTTTATAGAGGGAGAAAGAAGAGAGAGAAAGAGTGGAATTTGTTTGAGAGAGAAAATAGAATCAGAGGGGGAGGAAGAGGATGATGGAGATAGGGTTAATTGGGTATTTATAGACGGGTTTGGTTGTGTTTGTTGGTGACGTAGGGGAGTGTGAGGCGGCGAAAAGCACGAAGGTTTTGTTTGAGTTTTGAGGGTTGAGAGCTTTAAGCCCAAAAGTATATTTTTTTATAGTGAATAGCCCAAAAGTATTAATAGGTGAGATTAAGATTAATTCAATAAGGTGGTAGAAATTTTGAACTATTGGTATAAATTTTTCTTATACTTTTTGTAGTTATATAGTATTGTATATGTTTTTACTAATAAGCGTGAAATGTTATGAAAATTTGTCGTATTATATGTTTTCAATATACCAATTTTTCGATATTTTTGACTGATATGTACTTCAACAATTCAATTTGAAAGTTGAAAGTTGGTTGATTGAAAGCCTATAATAAATAAATAAAAGTGAAGGGAGTAAAATTGACTACCTTGGTGTACGTATGTGAAATACATTTTATCATAGTACTATATATATTTAACTTTCTGTGATGGAAAATAAGTTTTAAGTATATTGGATGGTAAAATGATCTTGATATGGCAGAAAGATTGTTTTCATAAAAGTATTTGGTATCCTAATTTGTATAATTTTTTACTTAATAGAGATATTGGCTTATAGTTTTATAAAAGTATGATAGATATTATTTTCAGTTGATCTTAAAGTATCTTATGTCTAAAAAAAATTAATTCTACAGTAATATTTAATATTCTGAAATCAAGTATAACATACTTATCGGATGAAAAAAAAACTAAAAAATAAAAGAACATATAGCATATAAGTTCAAGGCCGAGATACGTTTGCAAATAAGCAATCCTAAGTATACATATCCAATACTTATTAGAGTCTTAGAGTATGTTGGTAACAATAATTGAAATGAATATGTCGCCACTAAATTTTATAGATATACAAGAGAAAGGTAATTAGGAGAAAGTGTGAAATCATGTGAGTCCATCGAGTAACATATGGTGAAAATGGATTAAGTATTTGTTATATTTAATGAATAAAGTAGAAGTTTATATAGTATATCTTTTGAGAACAAATCATAACGGGAAGTAAGAAGAATGATAGAGGATGAAGGGAGTAAAAGAATTCTATAATGCTAAATTACAAAAATTTGATGGATGAATGTGATTAACCATAAATGATGACGACGTGGGAAACTATAAAACCTACATGGCTACATCTACATGTGTCTTGGATTACTAGTTGACTTGATTTCTTGGAAGTAGTTGCACAAGAACAAAAATTGTTATGATCTTAGAAAAAAATATTGGTAGAAGGTAGGAGGTAGGAGTTGGACTTCTAAGATTTTAGCCGGCATTTATAAATCAGAAAAAGGAATCACTAAAGTATAGGACATTAATGGTCCCGCATTTTAGTGCCCACAAGTCACAAGTTAGAAGATTGCATTGAACTAGTTATTTGATAAATCTCGCACAAAGCATCTCTTGGCTGGCCACTCGCATCCATATCTAGTCTGTACAATGTACATCTCTCATCCAGCGATTTTGTAAAATCTGTAAATTAATAGAATAATGGTTCTTTAGATCACTTCGGAAGTCAAAATTCTTATGAAATTTCAATTGGTGGGAAAGAATTTGCAATTTGTACTTTGCATTTGCCCTCATCTTCATTGTTTTACTTAAAAAATTTCACCTTTTAGCTCCATTGAACTGAAGCAATATTTTGGAAATTTTGGCTACTGTTAGTGTTAACCTCTCTTCCAATTTCTTTAATGTCTCAATCTTCACTTGCTTCGTAACATTGATAGTCTTCAATAAATTTGGGGGATTGTTGGGATAATCTATGTCACTTAAAACGGGCGTTTCTTTGTCGGGATTAAGGGGAGGGATTGGGATTTTAAATCCCTATGATGAAAAATCTCATGTTTGTTTGTGGGGATAGGAGATTTTAGATGGGATTGGGAATATGATAAAATAATACATTAATATCTGGCAAGGGCATGTATTATGGGTCGGATGAAAAATAAGGAGCAAAGTTACACATTTGCGCTTAATGAAAATGAAAGAGATAAGAGGTTAGTAAGGGTATTTAAGTAAAATCGTAGTTTAATCCAATTTAATCTCCAAACCCCACTAAACAAGGGATAGACATTATTTTATACTTATCCCACCCATTAATTCTCAATCCACATCCCCTTTTAAGGGGTTGGAATGGTATGGAATGGATTAGAACCCATCCCAATGTTTGGTTGGATTTTTTTGCTATGGAATACCAAAGGTTTCTGACTCAACCCCAACTCCTCAGAACCAGAAACTTACCCCCACCCTAAGATTGAGAATGCATTCTGCCATGTTATCAAACCCTAGAAATGTAGACGAATCCTCCCACCACCCCTTCCCCAAACAACCGCCCTCCCACCACCCCTTCCCCAAACAACCGCCCTCCCGCCACCCTTTTCCCTGCCCAGCCACGCCCATTTCTCACCACCATACTTTTCTTCACCCCCGAACACTCCCCTTCCGTCACCCCCTCAGTCCAAAGACCAACAAAAGATTCCGGTCGACCTCATATTTCGCGGCAGAAGATGAGAGAAATAGAATTCCTAAGAATATCCAAAGTTCTATCAGATCTAATTCCAAATCTCTTTGGTTCTAGAGGCTTAAAATTCGGCGAGAAACTAGGGCGGCAGATGTCGAAATGCTGGCACCTTTTGAGCTTGTATTCACGGTGGTTATGAAGTTTCCGTCGAAGCCCTAATTCAAAATTAGTTTATTGACATTTTTTGGCATAATTGCTTTAGCTAGTACGGCGCGTATTTGAGCTAATGGAGTAAAGGGAATGGCGATGGTGGGAGTGGGAAGAAGGCTGGTCGAGGAAGATGCTTAGGCAACATTTGGTTTTTTGATGTTTATGTTTTTTTTAATGAAAAGAAAAAGTGTTTAATTTGAATACAATCCATTCTATAAGTTAACGAAACACTAGGATAGGATATAAAATTCATTCCCAAATTGAACCAAACAATTTGTGTGCTTGGTATGGGGTTTCAAACCATGCCAGTATGGTATGAGATTCCATTCCATATCATTCCAAAAAATTGAATCAAACGTCCCCTAATTCTCAAACTCTCGTTCCCACATACCAAGCCCCCAAAGGATTGGGTTTTTTCAATAATAAGAATCAAGGGGAGATACTAACACAAAAGCCTCTTGCAATTTTTCAAAACGCATTATGATTGTTACTTTATCTGAGCTCTAATTTTATTAGGTTTCATTATGGTAGTAGTAGGGGCTTGGTATGGTAAAAAAAATGTGGGTTTCATTATGTTGTTTCAAGTGTTCTTGGGATTTCTGAACAATATCAGAATTTGTAATTTCGGTTTGGAAATTCTAATATTTCCCAAACAATGAATTTTGTTTTGAAATGAATAATTTAGAATACCAAATTTGAATTTTGTAATTTGAAATAAAATACATGTTTTCAAACACTACCTAATTAAATTTGGTTAAATTGTTCGGTTGCCAATAGGTGAGTTAATTTCATATGAGAATTTCTACTTACCTACTTAGGTAAGTAACTTCCTCCAATTCATTACGAAGCTATCAAGCCAAGTTTATGATACGACAAATCAAATCATTGTGGAGATCGAATCAGAGGATCAAATTAGAGATTGTACCCTAAAATTCAAATCAATAAAATTTCTTATTTTGTTACATTTATCTTAACTATGTTTTGCAGGCTTAGTTAAAATTTGTGTTTACAGAGTCTAAGCAATTCATTTCTCAGTAATAATAATTCTTTTCAATAGTTGTACATTTATCCTCGTTAACTACAATCAATGTTATTTCCCCCAAACTATGAGCTTTGGTAATGTAAATATTGTTGTAAAGTATTTTGTATAATGTATTATAACGATTGAATACAATAATCACATGTTTCTTAAACATTTAAATATGGAAAAATTGTCAAAAATAAGTCAACCTTTTTGCGAGCTTCTTTTAATAAGTTAAACTTTGGATAATCTTAGAATAAGTTAACTTTGATATTACTTAAACTTTTAACAAGTCAAATGACTTATAAATTATTCAACCGATAATATGTGAGGCTTTTCTTAAATTTTAATTTATTAAATCTGTGTTCCTTCTCTTCTTCTACTTTCCATTCCCAACCATTTTTGTGTTCTGAAACCGGTTTTAACTTGTCAAAAGCAAATACCCTTAAAAGGTTAACTTATTCTAAGATTATTCAAAGTTTAACTTATTAAAAGAAGACCGCGAAAAGGTTAACTTATTCCCGATAAATTTTCCTTTAAATATTGAGCTATAGACATCACGTCATTTCCAATTATTTTCAGTAGTTCACTCAAACAAAAATGTAACACGGTTAGTGTTCAACTAGTCACTAAAGTTATAATCTCAAGCCACTAAAGTTGGAATATGAAAACTAAACTTGAATTAGGTCAAACCTCTAGACAAACAATTTGGAATTTTGGAAAAAAGTGCATTGAATGACCTAAAAGGTTGCGAAAGGGTATCGATTGTCAATTTTGTGTGAGTTGACTTAAGTTTACGGCATCGACATGAAAAGTGCACATGACTTTAAAAGCATATTGTAATAACCAATTAAACAATTTAACAAGTAATGAAATGGCGTAATTTAGGAGAGAAATACTTCATATTTCTGTAACGCTCATAACTTATAAGACTTTATTAACCTCAATTGAGATTAAATAGCTTATAGTTGATCATAACTTATTAAGTTACAGCAGCAGAAACATCCTCAAATTTATGGGCTATGGGCCCATAATAAATTTCTCTTAAAATACAACTCAATAACTACAATCCCTTAATAGAGAATATACATTCCCATTAACCATCACAATCTCCTTTAAAACATAAACATATCAAAAACATCCTGAATTAAGTATTAAGTAACTTGTTCATCTAGCATCGTTATTGAGCACAACCATAATCTCCTCCATAAAGGTCAGGTAATACTTCCAATCATACCTAAAACAAAAAAACAAAATCTCATGAGCCGACGCTTAGTAATATACTACCCTAACATCGTAAATTAATTTCAATTCATTTTATTTGCAATTAGAGAGAAGAGAATAGCGAGACATTATAAAACCGTGCATAAATTCATTTGGTAATCATAGGGTTAGACAACATTAACATATGTAGCTTAAAACATCTTCATTTTCCTCGTCATTGTCCGTTTGAACTTGGTAACTAGCAGCAATAGACTTATGGGACACCTCCCACCAATGCGGTACCCCTTATGGGTATACGACTCTTTTTAGACATTGCGGTAACCCTTACGAGAATACGACCATAAAATGCGGTACCCCCTTTGGGGAATACGACCATAAAATGCGGTACCCCCTTTGGGGAATACGACCAGAAATAATACGGAGCCCCCCTTTCGGGAATACGGCCATAAACAATACGGTTTCCCTTTTGGGAATACAACCATAATCAATGCATTACTCCTTGCGGGTGTACGTATACAACATCTATATATATATTAAAAAGCGTTATCAAGGATTGCAGGCTGCCACGTGTCTCTCCAACTCACGCCTTGTCATCCACCCCTTGCATCTTAAATTTATCAATTTTCAAAAATGCAGGCGCCTTGGCTCGAACTCGCAACCATCAGCATACATCAAAGATATTGAACCACTGAGTTGTCACTCCTTTGGTGACCAATCTTACTTCAAATATTTGATATCTCACTTGAGATAAGCCCTGAAAACAAAAGATTCAACTTTGTTTTCCTGCACAGCGTCCGCGATTTATTGATAACTATTAATGCTTCAATTATTCACCTCCATTAAAGCTCCCCCTTAAAAGCTCCCCCTTAAAAGCTCCTTAACCTAATTAATGGTGACTGCAGGTCTACCGGCGATGATTAAGCACATTGGGCGTGATGTGAAGGCGAAGTTCTACCGTTCAAGAGTGAGGCCGCCGATTAGGTTTCCCATTTTAACAGGTAACCGATGCAATTAAGAAGCAATTGACGCATTCATTAGGGAATTGAATTAACCGTATGATTTCGCCCTCTAGATTACACTATTATAATTAGGGATTAACCAATTCTCATTTCCGCCATTTTGCAAGAAACAGAGGTTTGTTTGTCATTTCATTGTTCACATTGTTTCTTCTAATGGTTTTGAAATAATTTTATGATACAGTTTGCTCTTAATCTTTTGCCTAATTGTTTCTCCAGCAAAAAGTTTGATCCTTTTTGGATCATGGAGTTGGAATGGTTATTATTATCCAACTGCTCTTTCATATCTATACAATGGTAGGGACTAATTTGGAAATATGAATGTACTATAATGGAGAAATACAATTACCTGGTAAGAATTTAATTGAGGTGAAAGAGCAGTTGGATAGTTCATATATCTATGCTGAGTGAATTTTGTTATTTTATTGTACATTGGAATTGGATTTACTCCATTTTGTGTCATTCCACTGAGTGTTGGGCATTAGTAGTTTATGTGGTATAGTATATTATTACATTGTGATTGAAGTTGGAGTAAGCTTGTGTTGGTGACTTGGTGTTCTATTCGTGTTTCTTTCTATATATTGTTCTCATTCACTCCTCCAACTAATGCATCTATGGCCTTATCTTTATCATTTTATGAGCAAACTCCACTGACTAATGTTTTCATATTTGTTTTTTTTTCAAGGGCATTGAGATAAAAGATTGGATACCCGGATAGCCCTAGAGGAGATAGCAATCGGCATTGTTGTAAACTTGTAAGTGATTCTCTTAAACTTTGGGTTGACAAACTTTGATATGCCAAATCAAAGGTTGAGTTGTATAAATGAACAAAAACATAATGTGGTTTTATCCAATGGAACAACTGCTGGAAGTGTTGATTTAATCTGTTTTTTTAGAGCTTTGTAGGATTCGGTGGATTGTGGGTTTGAAGATGGATAATGAAATATTGGATTATTTAATTGATATGTTGATGCTTAGACAACAAAAAGAATAGGGATATAAAATGAACGTCTTTCTTCAGGTGCAATAAATGTAGGCTCAACTAAATCAAAGTGTAGTCATCTTTACTGATCTAATTTCATCTATATTCAATACCTTTCTCCAAAACGGCAGAGTATGCCATAACATTTACAATAATAAAATATAGAGTTCAGACAATGTTTAAATATCTTGATTGCGATTCCACTTGCCACTTAGTCAGTAATTCTGAGTTTAAATACACTCCATTCTTGAACCTGTTGTTTGTCTACAGTTTTCATAGTTCCATAGCACATTTGAGTTACTTTTTGCTGGTATCCATGAGTTAAGCCAACCCATTTTGTCAATAGGATTGGTTTGTAGTTTTTATATCTTTCTAAGCTAAACTTTGAAGAGAACCTCTTGTGCAAAAATGGCTGACTATTTTAGTTGGTGGTGTGCAGTTTTGACTCCCTTGTAGCCCAAACTTAATAACCTGCAGTATCACCTAAAACAGTAGCAACTTAGTAACTATTATTTGATGCAGGACCCCCCCTAAGGTGAAAAAACAACTAAACTCTTTTATAGTGAAGTCCTACATCATACTTTAAAGCAATATGATCTTGTGCAATGTTGCTAAACATAATGTTTACTCATGAGTCATTACTTGACCTCGGTTTGCCAATCTTGTGTAAACCAATAATTGGGATGAGTGTTGGGCATTAGTAGTTTCTGTGGTATACTACATTATTACACAGTGATTGAAGTTGGAGTAAGCTTGTGTTGGTGACTTGGTGTTCTATTCCTGTTTCTTGCTATATTGTTCTCATTCACTCCTCGAACTAATGCATCTGTTTCATAGGAAGCTAAGCTAAGTGTGTCGGATTAAAAATTTCCGAGGTTTATTATTTTATTAGAATGATCCATGTCCATATCAAATTAGAAGTGTTATCCTAAACATTCTGATAGAAAATACCACTAGATTTAGATTTCATCATAATTTGCCCAAGAAGCTTAAGTGTGATGAGAATCACGACTAATGAACAAAGGTGAACCAAAGTCAGCATAGATAGTTATCTTACTTGAAGTGTTTGATGATTGACAAGCCACATGAGACACTATACACCTCTCTAACAAGAAAAGCAAATTGAATGCAGAATTAACTAACCACTCAATCAAACTCCATGAAACTCACCATCTTATAACTTAATAATGCCCAGGAGTTTGATATCCGAGCGAATAAAACTTTATAATGGTTTTCTCTGCTAAATAACTTAGGTTCCATCCTTTAAAGAAGGATAACCTAATGTTTTTCCTGTATCTCTTAAAAAACTATTATTTAAATTTAGTCATATTTTGTACTAATTATAATAAATTACTTCATATTAAGTGCAGATAAGTAAAAATAAGTTTAGATAATGAATAATAGGGTCAAATAATGGAAAATAAAGTCAAATATGTGAACTAAGGTCGAATAAAGTAAGGTTGAAAAAGGGCGACTAAGGTTTTGTCTAATATGATATAAGGTTGAATAAGACGTAATAAGGTGAATAAGATCGAATAATGTCTCATAAGGTCAAATAAGATCTCATAAATAAATATAAGTTCAGATAAGTTCAGCTAAGTTCATATAAGCAAAATCGCATGTGCCTAAATACATATATACTCTCTTCCCGTTTTCGTATTGTGTTATGATCATTACATGTTCTAACTGAATTGTCAAAAGGTTTACGAAGAAAACATACCATTACAAACAACTTATATGCTGCACAAAATCAAAACAACGGTAAGTAACGAAGGAAAATATATTTACTATGGGAATCCTGCATCCTCTATAATTAAACAAAAAAAAAATTGCAGGAACAAGGAGAAAGCAGCAACGAAGGACAACTTTCAAAATCAAAACAAATGGAACAAGAAGACCAGGTCAACATAACAGAAAAAGAAAAATGGTATGTTATATTTTGGTCAGTAACATAAGGTGTATATATGATTCCACCTAACAAACTATTATAAATTGTGCAGGGAAGGGAAGAAACGACAAAAGACCGATAACACAAATTGAGGGCAATGAATGGGCACAAGGGAGGAAACTGAACCGATCAAAAGAAGGATCAAAACAAAGCAAGGATATTTTTATAATTAGATATACTACATATTTAAAAGTACGACAATTAAGGATGTTCACGCAAGGTTTATTACATACAAAACTAAGTTTGACACACCTATCATTACGGAGTTTTCTAATTGCTACAAAATTAGGATGTTACAGGGGTTTATGCGAACGCCGCTACATAAAGCGATATTTCAGGTTACAAAAATTTGGAACAACTCTTGTAGGAAGTTCAAATGTGTAGGTGGAATTTCTTATTTGATGTACATGACCTTAGTACATCCACCGATAATGTCATCAACTAAATAAACAAAACACAACAAACAAAACCAGTTCATATTTAAAACTATGTCAATTATGGATGTTCCCGCAAAGGTTAAAGAGATATAAAACTAAGTTTGACCCACCTATAATTACATAATCATCTAATTATTACAAAATGAGGATGTAAAAGGGGTTTATGGGAACTCTACTACGTAAAGCGATACCTACATTCACACAAAATGGAAACAACTCTTGTAGGAAGTTTAAATGTGCAGGTGGAATTTCTTATTCGATATACATGACTTTAGTACATCCACAGATAATGCATCAACTATATAAACAAAACGCATTAAATAAAAACCCGGGGCATCGCCCGGGCTCCAACACTAGTTTTGTTTCATTTCTATGCAGTCATAACCCCTTTACTTTCATTTATCATGTTCTCATTTTTTATCCATCAATACTTCATCAAAGCTCATAAAACTTAGGCATCAATGCATTATAAAACATATCTATAAACTCATCTCGTAAATATTCTTTTAGATCGCAAAAGCATACTTAGTTATAAACACCTTTATAAAGAATATTACCTTGTCCAACAATCCACATACAAACATAGTAGAAATGCACCATTCTTGGCAAACATGCGCTTCGTACATTCAAATCATTTTCACAATCATATTTAGAAGGGGATTGAGGGTGTTAGCAGTAGACATTACCTCAATGATCACTTTCCTTTTTCCTTTAATTACCGGACCATCAACAGGGTACTAATCTCCTTGATTTTCCAAAGTTATCATCACAATCCGTGTATCCTTATCATTGAATTCCGTATTCAATCTCCAATATATAACCTTTAATTATGATAACATGATTAATAAAAGAGTCATCCAGTTACAAGTCTTGACCTAAATTCTTTTTAGGAAAAATTAACGTGAATAATCCCAACTATTGTAATCTCACCTTTTAATAATTTCCAAAATAATTCCAACTATTGTCCACTCTTCCCAAAACAATTTATGAAATATAAGGAATGTCTTAACAGTTTATAAACATAAGCTATTAGTCAATAAGATATATTTATCAGCTTATATACATAAGCCATTGATTAATAAGATGTATCTATCAGTTTATAAATACTCAATTCATTTTAATAATAGGGACATTTTCCATTTAGGGGTGTGTTTTTTTTTTACTTAGGACACTTTTAACGTTTCTCCTAAATGTTAGGTTGGTCCACCTAATTATTACACTTCTCTCCTTCTCTCTACCTTTTTGCACTTTTTTCTTACTTTTACCATCCTCCTCTCTTACTTTTACAATTTTTCCTTGGTCCACGCGAAAAAAACAAACGTCTCTATTTAAAAAATGGAGGGAGTACAGGTTAGATATTGATGATTGATCTATTATTCATTGATATAATACATAACTCTTAAATATCTAATCCAGTGATATAATGTATTGATGATTGATCTTAATTATCTTATTCATTGATCTAGTTTATTGATGATTGATATAATTCATGGCTCTTTATATCTAACTAAATGATCTAATATAGTGATGATTCGTCTAAGACACTTATCTTAAGTCTTAAATATCTTACTCTCTGATTTAGTATATTAATGATTGATCTGATACATTGAATTAGATGCAATTAACTGAACTGAAAGCGAAAAGGTTGCAACTGAATCAATTTAACGCGAAAAAATAACCAAAGTCAACTAGACTTAAGTCAACTGAACTATTTGATTCCAACCAAAATTGAAGCGGATAACCGAATTGACACCTCTAAATGGAGGAGTCAAAACTTGATGAGGAGGTGGAGGAGGAAGTCAAAATTGAATTTATTTTAATTGTTTTCTTTTTCTTTTCTTTTCCCTGAATCTTTAACTTTATAATTTAGTAACTTGTTACATATTTGTTATTTATTTTGTTGTTTATTTTAATTTTTAATTTACTTAGTATGTAGCATTATTCTTAAAATTAGGATTTGGTGTTCTTATTTCATTAATTTAGAAGTAAATAGTCTAATTCATTAATTTAGGATTTTAACTATTTAATACAACTATTATGAAAGTAATTAAGCTTGAATCACTATAGGTTCATAAAAGTAATATCAAAATACTCCCTCCCTTTTTTTAATAAGCACATTTTATCATTTTGAGTTTTTTTAATATGTACCTTTCTAACTTTTCCCATAAATGAAAGGTTGGTCCACCTAATTATTACACTTCTCTCCTACTTTTTCTTTCTTTCTCTCAACCTTTTTCACTTTTTCTTTACTTTTACTAACATTCTCTTTTAATTTTGCACTTTTTCCTTGGTCCGCGCGCAAAAGCAAACATACATATTATAAAAAACGGAGGTAGTATTTATGATGCAATTAATCTAATAACCTTTCTAGAGAAATGGTCAAACGTAATTTAAACTTGCAATATTACATTTAAAAATAATTGAAGTCCCTAAAAAATCAAGTTACTAAACTTTTTAAGCTGATAGTATAATTAAAGTCTAAAATTTGAGGTATTACAATTTCAGCTATACTATTCATTAAATCAAGCAATAGATTCTTGATAAATATTTATCAATTGCTGCCATTGGAGTTTCAATCACTTTGGAATGTATCGTCAAAAACGAAAAAAATAGAATAACTTTAGAGAAGGAGGAGGAGAGAGAAGTTGGGGAGAGAAATGATAAAAGGAGTTGAAAGAGGAATTGGAAGGATAAGGTATATGCCAAAACTGATAATGGTTCGAGCTGTTAAGAGGGATGAAGGTTGGAGAAGATCTAAAGTTTAAAGTTTTACTTTTAGTGAAAGAGAATCAAGATATTTCATTATTTTTTTCCAAAATTTTATCAAGATAAATGATTTAATTATTTGAATGACACAATAAAAAGGATATAACTTGGAGGTAGCGCTATTACACTCCAAATCACTGGTCGCGCGTTCAAACCATCTTACAAGCATTTTGAAACATTGAGAAGATAATGTTTAGGGTCTCAAATCAAGTTCGAGTTACAACATATTAGATGATTGACCAACCAAAAAGTTGTTTTGTTTGGTAGCTAGCGGATTAGGCAGAATAAAATGATTTTGAAAAAGTTATTGGTTGTGTTTGGTAGATAGAGTTGTAAAGATTTTAGATCCCATTTAGAGTTTTGACTAGTCAAAACTCTAAATGGGGTGTTTGGTAAAAAGAGGTTTGCAAAGATGTTTTGATATCAAAACTTTGAAAATGAAAAAGCTGTATATTGCAACTTTTTCTTCAGAGTTTTGTAAAATAATGATTGTAAAAGACCATCTTACCCATTATTACTTCCAAAAAAGTATCTTTTTTATATTTATTTTTGCTCATATCCTTAAATGTCATTTTACTAAAAAATAGCTATCAAATATCAGTTAATTTACCAAACACATTTATAAATACAGTGAATACAATAGTTGATCAAATCAATTAATTCCACCAACTAGTCAAACCAACTAATATATGGGCTATTTACTATCCGTTATTTATTGAGCACCAAACAAACTCATTAAGGGTGTTTGACAAACGACTTTTAGGTGGCTTTTTCATTGCTTTCTGACTTTGGTTTTTTTTCAAATAGCCAAAAAAAGTGTTTGGTAACTAGCGTTTGCAGTGGCTGAAAAGCCAGAAGTTTCTTTTACCAGTTTTTTTGGTTGACTTTTGGTTTTTGCTTCCATTTTGTACTAAACAACCAGAAATAACAACCACTTTTACCAAACACTTTTTTAACAACCAATAATTATACAGCCGGTCAAATAAACTATTAAACAACCAGTCAAACCAGCCATCATATAAAGCCACCAGCCAATTGCCAAACCCTCCATTATCTTCAGGCCATTATGGTCTTGTTTGGAAATTGGCTGAAAACTGTTGGCTGTTTATATTGGCTTGTTTGACTGGCTGTTTAATATGCCTTGTTTTAGAAAACCACAATGATATCGAACGGGCCCTTAGCTTTTGGTTGTTAGTCGTTCAATTGTAAATTGACATAAATAACCTTCAAAATTAATATTAATAATAATAACAATAATAGTGATAATAATAATCATACAAAGGTCCTGCCTGACTCAAGATAGGAGCACGAGCTGCCGTTCACATCTTTCTTCCCACTAATTTTTGTAAATATTTTGAGTTGTTATAATAATAATAATAGTAATAATAAGGGAAATTTGCCAAAAAGGACCTTCAAAAAAAAACATTTTGTGAGAAAGGACCTTAAAAAAACTTGGCTTTTAAAGGCCAAAAACAAAAAAAGTTTGTGAGGAGGGACCTTATTTGCTAATTAACACCTAATTATACTCTAATTATATATTAAATATAATTAAACAAAATTAAACCTAATAAAATCTTACTCTCTCTCTCTCCTCTACCATACCCACCACCCGCAGACTATCACCCCCATCTCTCTCCTCTTTCCACTACCACCGCCGCCCTAGCCACAAAACCCCATCCCTTGTTCGAACCCCATGGCCCACCGCAACCACTAAACCCCTCCCCACCGCAGCCACTAAACCCCCCAACTACCCCATTCGAACCCTTGTTCGCACCCCATGCCCCACCACAGCAACTAAACCCCACGCCTCACCGCTTCGAACGCACAACCGCTTGATTATGCTTGGTTTATGAAGGCTGAATTGCTCGGTGTTTTGCGGTTTTGTAGAGTGGTGTTTGTGGTGGCTGCTTAGTGGCTTGATGGGGGTTGAATCGTGGCTGTTGGTGGCAGATTTTGTGGGCCATGGGGTTCGAACAGGGGGTGGCTAGGGCGGCGGTGGTAGTGGAAAGAGGAGAGAGATGGGGGTGATGGTCTGCTGGTGGTGGGTATGGTAGAGGAGAGAGGGGAAAAAATTTTATTAGGTATAATTTTATTTAATTATATTTAATATATAATTAGTGTTTAATTAGGTGTTAATTAGCAAATAAGGTCCCTCCTCACAAACTTTTTTTTGTTTTTGGCCTTTAAAAACCAATTTTTTTAAGGTCCCTTCTCACAAAATGTTTTTTTTTTTAAGGTCCTTTTTGGCAAATTTCTCTAATAATAATAAATATAATAATGATTACAAAGTACTCTTTTGTCAACAATCGTATGTATCCATCCTCCATTCCTCCACCATCTCTAATCGTGCGCCGCCGCTCCTAAACCACAATAAATCGCCCACCACCACCCATCGCCGCCGCTCCTTCATTCTTCTCTCGCCTTCGATCTCCTTCCGCCTCTATCTGGTATGTAGGTTTTTTTGTGGTTGTTTTGAAGTAGTAGGTTCTTTTGGTGTGGTTTTTTTGTGGTTGTTTTGAGTTGTAGTTTACCAAACGCTTTAGTACACCCGCTAACCGCTACTCTACTCTACTATTCTGTAAAGTATAAACCCTAAAACCCTAGTTGCCCCCAATTCTCAATTGCAATATAAAAAAGCTTTCTGTATTTGCTAATCATCTTCTTCCTCCTCCTATCAGAGACATTAGGAATCTGCTGAATTCAATATAAAAAAGAAGGATAATGGAAATAACATTAGGGAGTCTCCCTTTCGACATAGATTTCCATCCATCTCATTCTCTTTTTGCTACCGCCTTAATCAATGGTTACCTTCTACTGTAAGTACTTATCATTCATTCTCTTTTATGCACCTCTTCTTTTTTATTAATTATTCAATTAATTGGACCTCCTTCAATCTCTTATTTCTTGCTTTACTTTACTTTACTTTTTCCGCAGGTATCGTTATGCTGCTGATGCTGAACCTAAACGGTATCATTTTGATTTTTATTTGTTTCAATAACGGCTGTAAATATGCTCAATTGTTGTATGATTTTGATTTCTACTATTGTAGTTTGTTGAAAGTTCGTGCCCACAAAAAGTCTTGTAGAACTGCCCGGTTTATCCATGCCGGAACCGGTAATTAATTCCTCTCCATACTTGGCTTAATGAGTGATGTTTCTGTCTTGCTACTAGGAAACTGATGACTTGTAATAAATTAGCGTAAGACCGCATAAAGTCGTGCATATGGTTTAACAAGTTGTGCAAAAGAATATAATAAACTGTTCATGATTAAGGACAAAGGGCATTAATGTAGTTGGCTTAACGAGTGACGGTTGTGTCTTGGTACTAGGAATGTGATGGCTTATAAATGAATTGGCATAGGACGACATAAGTTTGTGCATATAGATATGGTGGTCTTAACAGGTTGTGCAAAAGAATATATTAAATTGTTCTGGCTAAGGGCCAAGGGCATTAACGTATTTTCACATTGTTGTTATTTGGCTAATGGTTAATCATTTAGCCGGACTCTTAAGTTGTTTTGTGGTGGTATCAGCAATCGTGACAGGATCCCCGGATTGTTCAATTCTTGCCACTGATGTTGAAACTGGAGCTAAAATTGCTCACCTTGAAGATGCTCACGCGTGAGTTCTTTGCCTAAAGTTTTGGACTTTATGTCATGTATTTATATCCTACTCTAAAGCATATCTGCTACCCAGAATGTAAAATTATATCCTTTTAATATTTAGAAATGAAGTCACTGAATTTCGTTAGATTGAATATTAAATTCGTTGCAGAGCTCCAGTCAATAGAATAATTAACTTGACAGAAGCAACTATTGCCTCAGGGGATGATGCAGGATGTGTTAAGGTGCAGACTCGGTTTCTTATACTATAGTTTATATCATATTCTCACTTGCCAGTATCTAATGTTTCATAATACTTATCTGAATCAAGTTGAGTAAGCTGGTGCATATATTAACCTAAAGGCCTAGATTGGTTGACACGAAATTCTCAATTCCTTGACTTAATCTTAAGATGACTAGCTTCTATAGATGTCGTATCGTTTTCTCTTTTCTTGTTCTTCTTGATACATGTGAGCAAAGCTTGGAGGCACAATAAACTGACCTCTAGTGAGAGGGCATTTATGGGATTTGATTGTGACAATTGTTCAATGGTAGGGATATGTGAGTGTTTTCTGGCTGCAACAATTCCTTCGCTGTACTTGGCGGGCAAAGATCAGCATTTTAATGGAAGAAGCCATAGGAAAGCCTTATTTAGTTGAGATCATTCCTGTTTGCTTGACAATTGATTCACTTTCCTCATTCCTTGCTTCCTTTTTATTAGACAAGAAAAAACTTAGCATCCCAATTAAGAAGCCATAGAGAAAATTCTTAGTGAGTTGATATCATTCCTAGTGGTTTGAGGACTTAGTTCTTAAAGCTACATGCTGGTAACTGAGTCTATTACTTTTACTCTCTCAGTTTTTGTGAAATAATAAAATTACAATATGTGGATTCTTACTCTAATATGTTTCGCTCTTCTGCTTTTCCTTTTCGCTTTTCTCTTCTTTTTTTCATTGAATGTGGGTGAGTGGGTTTTGGTTTTTGGGGGGGGGGGGGGGGCTACAGAGTTATGGAAACAATGATCATGTACAAACCCATATTGTTGCTCCTCAGAAGCTGTTTGTTGCTGCTGATGGACTGTCTGGAATTGTACTTGCATAGTTTACTGACAAAGTGACAAGTACATCTTTTGGCGAAGATTGTTATAGCTTCATCCCATTCATATTTCTTTTCGTCATTTTACTGTGCATAGATATGGGATACTAGGCAACAATCCTGTTGCAACACTTTTGAAGTTCATGAAGAGTACATATCGGATATGACTTTCGCATCAGATTCAATGAGACTTTTAGCAACAAGGTAATTACCTGTAGCACCTACGTCAAAATATGTTGGACGCGTTTTGTTGTTTAATGTTCTGGTACTTGTATTACTAAGCAGATGCACAACTTACTAGAATAGATTATTTTGCGGCTAAGAAGTTTGCATAATCTTCGTGCATTTAGTGCAATTCTAATAAGTGAATGTGGTTGAACATAAGCCTGCACTAGCTAGTAGAAAAGAGTGAAGAGCTACACCTCATACTAATGTGGCTGTAGTGTTTGAATAAAACAAGGTCCTCGACAGCCTGTTTTAATGCCTTTCTTCCATCTTGAAAACTAATTCGTGTAATCAGATGTTCATCATCTTCTTATTGCGCTCATTCCTATAGGATACCTATTTCCTTGGTGCTATTCTCCAAAGTAACAAATGCAATAAAATGAGTTCCCTGGCCCCTTTTTATTGGGTAGAAGTTGCTTGGGAACTGGTGGTGGAGCATTATTTATTTTGTATGAATATATTTTTGCATGAGGAAAGACTTTGCTAGAAAAGTGGGTGGTAAACTAATGGCTAAAAGCAATTGTAACCAAGTGAATCGAGATACCATACTTGTACATTCTGCTCATAGATGCTGGATTATGTTGTAATCTTTTGTGTTATACATATATCATTGTCTGACTTCTTTTATCTGGTTTTCTAGTGGAGATGGGACTCTGTCTGTATGCAATATCCGAAGTAATAAGGTAGTTAGTCGATTTATTTGCTTGTTCAAGTGTTGATGTTTACACTGAGGTTATTATACTTTTACTGCGCTGTTAATGAATTCACTCGAGTTTACTTTCTCTGACTCTGCCTGTTGATGAATGCAAGCTCCAAGCACAATCAGAATTTTGTGAAGATGAACCACTCTCTGTTGCCATAATGAAGGTATTTATAATAAAATTAGACTCCTAACCTTTTGCTTGAACATCTCCATTCAATTTTTTTTTTCCATTGTCTTCTCTATTTGCACAAATCTCCGTCTATTCGTATGTTGGTTATATTAGACTTCCATATGCAATTAAATATCAGCTTTGAACAAAAGTTCTCGTGGAGTAAGTATTTTCTCTAGGAACGAATGGTGTCAATGAATATTCATATCCTCCTTCCTTCTAGTGATTTGCTTGCTTCTTGTTTACTCAATAGTTTCCTGCTTCAGTAATTTTTGGGTCACTTCTAGAAACTGTGTTAGCTTATATTTTATATAATATTATAGTAAAAGTTGTAGTAACTAACCATTATCCATGTCTACTTCTGCATGAAACAACTCCTGGTGTGGTGACCTCAAACCTAGGACGTATGATTACATGACTTTCTACCTAGCTGGCTAGGGGAGAGACTGTTGGAGGTAGTTTTGCTCAGCAAATAGCTCAACTAATATTAAAAAAGATTTATAGTCTTTGTCAAGAGTGAAAAAACACAATGGTAGTTACAAGCAATATATTTTGCACTGTTTTCTCGTACACCTTGATTATACCTCTCTGCACCTTAGAGTTAAAACCGTCTCCTATAAGGCACTTGCAGGCTTTTTGTGCATAAGCTAAATTGATTTGAAGGGTATGTGCGTAGTTTGATACCTGGATCCTTTTTGGTTAATTAATTGTGAGCTTCTCCTCTCAGAACGGAAGGAAAGTTATATGTGGCACGCAAAGTGGGACTTTGCTGCTCTACTCATGGGGATTCTTCAAAGATTGCAGGTCCGCTTTCTCATGCTTGATGGTGTGAATTTTCTTGACGATAATTTTAACATTATTTTAGGACTATCGTTGTCGTTATGTCTACCTTCAAAGAGCTAGAGCTGCCTTTGGTTTCCCTTTTTGTAGCATCTCTCCTTCATGCAGACCTCTTAGTGCCCTAAGCCCAAAGATACATTTATGTCCTTTCTTTGTTTTGTGCGCGTGTTTACAGTGATCGGTTCGTTGATTTGTGCCCAAACCCTGTAGATGCTCTCTTGAAGGTGACTCCTTAACAATGCGAGCTTGCTATTCTTCTAAATTGGCTGCTACTAGCTAACTTCTTGTCCTTTATCTTGTTAGTATGATGAAGACAGAATTGTCACTGGATCATCTAATGGGTCCATCAGGTATATGAAAGGAATTTTTAACTTCCTTCAGTTTGGTGGGCATATTGCCCAACAGAATCATTAATACATCTAAATATTCTTTGAGATCTATTTCAGTTTGGTGGGCATATTGCCCAACAGAATCATTCAACCAATCGCTAACCACTCAGACTATCCCGTTGAACGTCTTGGTATGCCACCAAATTCCTATTACAATTATCTGTAGTTAGACAATATCTTCTTTACCGTGTTGACCAGTTGACCCAGAGTTTTAGTCCATCGACAGCTTTTCATGAAGAAGTTTTTATATCTTTTAGTATTGTGTCCAAACCTGTTATTGTTTCAAATAGCAATTAACTCCTGTTAATTAAAACATGATTTTTCATCTTGTAGCCTTTTCACATGATAAGAAGCTTCTTGGAAGTATATCTCATGATAACGTGCTGAAGGTTTGAACTCTTACCTTGTCCACTTTTCTTGCATGCATGTGGTAGCTATATTATCTGATCTTTGCTGTGGTACAAGTTGAGGTAGTGACTTCAGCTCTTAGGGTTGATAGGTTTACAATATGACTTGCATTATTATTCAGATGTTATCATCTTTCAAAAAGTAACAATTTTCTTTTAATTCACGCCTGTCATACCTTAATCAAATTAGATATCAATGGCATCTGCGCATGGTATCGCTTTGTTTCAAAATACAATCTTTGTTTTTGTCATATACAGTACTTAGGACACGGTTACTATGGGGATTCGTATTGTTAGTTTGTCTGTTTTCAGCCATTTTCTTTTGAGTCACTCCTTTCATTACCTTGTAGTTGTGGGATATGGATGAGATATTATTACAAGGTTCTAGCACAGTGACAAGAAATGACACAGCTGCATCAGACAGTGATAGTGATAGCGATGGCATGGATGTTGATTCTGATCGTCCAAATACTTCCAGAGGTATGTGTAGTTGAATAACTAGTTTTAAAGGTTTTTCTTTGGTAACTAATAATCTTAATAGGAAAAATTGATAAGAATAACCCTAGCTTTATCCGGTCTTCCTAAAATTGTCCTAGCTTTTGATAATACTAGAATAATTTCACTTTTGGGATACATTTGCTCAAAATGGGCCTATTATAGGACTTGTTTGACTGGTTAAAAAATTTATTTTATTTTAAAGTTGTTAATTAACTAAATTTTTTTTATCTAACCTCACCTCCTCCCCCACTCTCTAAACCACGTTTCTCTTTCCCCCAATCTGATCTTTTTTTGAATAAACCCAGAAAACATTCTGTAATAGGATCCCTAGCTTTGGGGAGAATTCCAGCGATAGTGGGGAACCAAAACGCCTTCCTGCGCACCCAAAACGCCGCTGTTCAAAGTAGCACCAAAGCCAGAATCGTGCTGATATCCTTCGGCTAAAGATGGTGGAATTTTGGATTTTGATTCGTTTGTTTGTTTCAGGGGGACAAAAGAAGGGATGGTTTGCCTGGTGGCTGGAGGGGAGGGGTGGATGGGTAGGGGTGAGGTGGGATGGGTGTTTTAAGTTGATAAACAATTTTTTTTAAATTAAGACTTTAATTAATATTTTAGGCTTAAAATATGCTTAAGTAGTTAACTAAGGAATTAGCGTAGTTTACTTGGATTTGTAGTTAACTAAGTTGGGATTATTTTAGGATTATCAAAAGTTGGGACCATTTTGAGAAGACTGGGAAAAGGTGGATTATTCCCATCAATTTTCCAATTTAATATGCACATGTTTAGAAATCAGCATTTTGAGATATTTTGGTGGCTACAAGCTTCGAATCCTGCGTGTTAGCATGTCCAGATGTATCTATACTTCCTCCTTTTTTTTAGTTGTGACACTTTGACCAAAAAGCTCTCACAGTTTGGTCAAAGTGTCACAACTAAAAAAATGGAGGAAGTATTAAGTTCTTGTTAGAACCAACCTTATGGCACGAGGTACAAAAGCAAGCGACTTGCATGGGTTATAGCTAGTGTTCCTCCTTCTGAGCCATAGCCTGTTAGTAGCCAATGGTGTGCATTCTCGACCCTTGATTTACATGTTCCAATTGTTGTTGTAATTTTCACACCATAGGGAGAATCTCACGGGGACCCCACCCTATATACATGTATGTATATGAAGCATCTTCACTATCTAGATATTTCTTCCTTCTCAATGGCCAATTAGCAACTTTTGTGGCACAGTTTGATGGCAAACAAGACTGGATTGTTCTTTATAGAAAGTGATCATCCTCTTGCCTTGTTTAATACTTATTAGACCTTGTTCCCTTTTTTTACATTAATAGCTAAATGTCATCTTTTGAGTTACTCCCTCCATTCTCCCAGTGGTACTATAGCCAAAACAAAGAGGAGAGAGTGTGAAAGTGGTCCTTTTCGTTTATTTGTATAGGGCAGAGAATTTGGTTGTGCGAGTCTGGAATCATCTGAGTCCAAGTGGTGTTAAGTAAGAAGGAAAAGGGACAAACAGAGCAGAAAAAAGATCTATAAAACAAAGTAGGAAGAACTTTAGCGAATGGAGGGACTAAGGCTTTGTTCCTTTGGACTGAATGGCTGAATTGAGCTGAACTTAACATAATGGAACTTAACGTAATGGAGCTGAACTACTCTGAAATTGTGAGACAAATGGAGTTGAACTGATTTGAAATTAATTGCAATTAGTCTAGTCCAAAAGAACAGGGTCTAGTAACTAAAGTCTAAACATAACGTCACTCTTTTATTATAGTATACTTCCTCCGTTTGAAGATAAGTGACACATTTGCATAGTGTTTATATTCACAGTTTAGACTTTAATTAGCTTTGGTGATCATTTTAGAAAAAACAAAAAACAAAGTCATGTGGGATCTTGTTTAATTCGTATCATTGTGAATTTTTTTATATAAACTTTCTATAGTTTTTAGTTATTGATAATTGTAGATATTAATGTTTAAAATAATGTATTGGCAAACGTAAAAATATAAAGTGTGTCTCTTATTTAGAAATGAAGAAAGTATATACTACTACCTCCTCCCTTAAATATTGCAATTTGCTTGTTTCAAGGTCACGAAGGCATTCAATTATGCAAAAAATTATATACTCTAAATTGATATCTTGAGGGTACATATTGAGACAAATAAGATAGATTTCACATGATTCTCATTGGTAAGAATTTAGAGTCAAAGAGTGAGTTTGACTTTGAAAAACCAGTTCTTTGGGAAACGAGGAAGTATAAATAAATGTTGATAAGCTGCTATCTTCAAATTGTGGATGTTTTTTTCACTGTGTGAATATTTTTATGCAACCTAGACTGGTGATGGCTGAGGGTGCATTCTCTTACTTTCATCTTTCAGCAGGTACAAAGACGAAGCCTGCTGGTGGGCAAGCTTCTAGCAGTTCTTTTGGCAATTTCTTCGCAGAGCTGTAACGTGGTGCTGTTTGTGTGCATTGTTTGTGGGTGCATCAATCAGTGAATGTTATTTATGAGAACAGAAAGTTATGTAGGCTTCTTTGGTGCTCACTAGTTAACCCATTCTGCCTTTAGTTACCAATTTTGATGTTTCCCAATTTTGCTTTTATAGATCAATTTATATGGAAGACGGCCCACACTCCCAGATTTTGTATCATATTATTGATTTAATTAATTTGTAGACGACATTTAGGGTCTGTTCGGCAACAATAGCTGTGGAGGTAGCTGTCAGCTGTAGGGGTAGCTGTCAGCTGTAGTAGTAGCTGTGAGTTATTAGCTGTCAAAGTAACTGCGTAAAATATTAGTGTTCGGTAAAAGTAGCGGTTGGAGTAGCTGTTAATAAATATTTTCTGTATTATTTATTAAAAACTTTATTATATATTTTTCAACCTCTACCTCTACCTTCAACCACTACTTTATTTAGCTTTCCACAAACACTACCTAAACTCTACCTCTAACAGCTACCTCTACCATTACTTTGCCAAACACTTAAATTAATAAATTAAAATTTTGACCCCTACATTAACCACCACCTCTACCACTACTTGCTGAACACGCCCTTAGGCAAGTCAACCTGGCCGTTTTAATAAATTAGCTGGGGAGAACATGGATGTTTCACGTGATTGGGTTATGTCGTGGTGGCGCACCGTCCTTATAATTCTATAATTTTTTGCGTTTTTGGTAGAACATGTTCTCCTCGGCTCATTGAGCTCACTTCAAGTCCGGGCAAAATTTTGAAAATGATGATTAAGAAAACCCTTGCTTGTGCCAAATTAGGTTAAATTCAAATTGTACAGTGCTACTTTGACCCTTCCCAAATTCCCTACCAAAGAGTCTTTAAATATTGAATATGCAGGTTAAAACATTAAAATAACAATTGCTAGTTTGGCCCTTCCCAACTCTACTCCCTACCAAAGAGTCTTTAAATATTGAATATGCAGGTTAAAACTTCAAAATAAGAATGAGATTGTAAGCGTTTGAATGTACATAAAAATAAAAGAATTATGCGCGTGTCACTAATTTTCAAAGTTCAAGAGAAATTTTTATGATGCTTTTCCCATGTTCTAAATAGCATGAATTCTATATAAATTGTATTGAAAAAGTCATGTTTTATAAGCCAAGAATAGAAGATACAATATCCCAAAAATGTATTTGCTTCTTGTCATTTACACGTAAAAAATCTCCTATAATTAAATCTGAACTTACACTTGGTTTTACACAATAGGAAGATGCTGAGACTATATAATAAATAATCTTTTTGTGCGCAACATCTCAAGTAAGTCTAGAGAGGGGGCAATCTATCTATATGCTTATGTAAACCATAATAAAAATAAAAAAGTTATAACTTATAATCTTATCACAACATTTTAGTTTAAAAGTTCCGTACGACTCTCATATACTTACTAATCAACATAGTCAACCAAATCACTTTGAATTACCTGTTACATTTGCTTTATATACAAGGAGGGAACAAAAAGAATATTATCCCTTTCTTTTGTTGTAACCGTGTAAGAGATAACAAAGGGTCCATGCACCAAGTGTAACCTATTTTTAAAACATTCCAAAAATAAGTACAAAATCTATAGATCATATATTATCAAAGCGTTGGTATCTCTCATTTATTATAAGTACAATATCTATAGATCATATATTATCAAACCGTTGGTATCTCTCATTTTATTATATCCAATCTCCAAAGACATGATGCAAGTCAATTACTAATACAAAACCGTAAAGAACGTAATTCTTATATGACTTGTTTTGAAACATTGTCAAAGTCGATCGATGGATGACTGACATTAAGGAATACTTCTTTCATTTTTTTTCTTCTATAAGAATTATAAACTTCATATTAAAGTAAAAAAATACTAGAAATTGGACAAAAGAACCTATCCGCTGCTTTGGAAGAGAGAGAAAAAGTCGTCTTTAAAAGGGACGACGTTCATTTATGTTTTGCTTACCATATAGGAAGACATTGCAATTGACGTTAAGCTTCTAAAAGAAGCATATGTTGCAATAGATTCAGAACAAAACAAGTAACAAATACAATGAGCTCCAAGTCGACTTGCACTTTTTATAATTTCAAGACTAAAAATAATACAGGGATGACTAGATCAAATATAATCTTAGAATGAAGTTGTATGCCAACCGAGTATAAACCTGCACCAACGATCCCATGATCCAGTTGATCCAGTTAAGTCCTCTCCTATAAATTAATCATAAAAACCACAAAACTATACCCTACTTTAAATTTCTCCTAAACCCAACAGTATCATTCAACATAACTTGTGTTAAGTCTTTGTTTGCGACTCTAATGCATTTCTGAAGGTGAATAACATTGTTTAAGTACAGTCGCCAGACGAGGGGAAAATTGGGCGAGATTTTCATGAGATCCATTAGTTCTTGCTAGTCTTAACTATTGTCTCCTACTTACTACGCCTACACAAAATGAAATCCATGTGCATGGATCTTCCTTGAATACCTTTGTACAGGTTACAGTTTCCTATCACGGGTCCCTGCTCATAGGTTCAAAGACAAATATAACATGAGTACCATAAGATATTAATTTTCTATAATGGTACAAAAAATTTCATGAGGCAATAGAGCTCAGTACCTTCACAAGCAGCAAAACTCGACTTCAAAACTCTCCCTCCTCTGCACTCTTCAACTGAACATTATAACCCCTTCAACTTGCACCTGTCAAAAGCCAAGATGTTTAGACAACGACAAGGGAAAGTTATCTAACATCAGAAAGATGTTGTCCTAAATTAGTCCATTATATGATTCATTTTATTAAGAAAATCCAATTTTTGGGAGCCAATTTTATTTAGTATTTCATCTTCTCCATGGTAACAACTAAACACAAGCTTCAACTAAATGATAAAGATGAAAAAAGAAAATCATACAGATACTGCAATTCCAAAAATGAAGACCATGTTTGATGGACAGAGTTTTAGGTAAAAGTTGGAGGATTGGACCAAAATTAGAGGTCCAAACCTCTAATATTAGTATTTGGGAGGTGTTAGTTTGGATTAGAGAAGTGGGCTCGTTCCTTTTATTAGACATATAATAGTACATATTATAATATTATGAATATCTTGTGTTAGTTTCTATTATATGTCTAATACCTCTAATCATAAAAAAAAGTTGCTAGCTTTTCCAATTAGGGGGTTTATAGTGTATTAAGCCAAAATAACAATTATGTTCCTATTTGCCTTTCAGCTATGTTACTCCAGCACCTTCATTTACCTCAAAAATCGGGTGTCGTGTCCAACACGATACTTCACTTAGATACTTCATTTTAAACTAAAAACTTGACTTTTTTTCTACAAAATAGCCGAGTCGGACAATTGGACACTCGTATCCGAGTAGACACTCAAAACGTGTTCGAGTAACATAGCCTTTCACATACCACCCTCAAACAATACACCATGCATTTGCACACTAGATTAAAAAGCAATTTAAAGATAAAGAATCAAAATTCTCGTCACAAAGTAGATATTTGTTCATTATTGATGATGAAATGGAAGATGGTAGATGAATAAACTCCCCACAAAAATTTGAAAAAATGGATGCAAAACAAATCTAGAAAATAGATTAAGATATATTAATATACTACCTTTGTCCCTATATAATTTACCTACTTTAACTTTTACGCTGCCAATGCATAACTTTGACCCCTTTTTAGTAATTTATTAATATTTATTTACCACCATTTAGTATTTCCACTAAAATTTATTGATAAGATTGTCTTTATGTAAAATTAGCAAAAGTTGTTCATATTTTTCTATAAAGTAATGGATTCATTAAAAGTTAGTTTGATTTGTTATTAGCAATGACTTGGTTTGAACTTTTTTATATAAAACACATGTAAATACATGTATACTAGTAAATGTCAATTACAATGGGTTAAATCAATTAAAGCTTACTTGAATTGTTGTTGGTATTAAATTAAACATTACTCTTATTAATATAATATGCTCATGTCCTTATATAGTATTTTACCATGTTAAGCAAGATTACAATTATCACCAGAGTTAATTTTACAAAACACTTCTATACAAAGAGTTGATACAAACAAATAGTTAGTCAAAGTCAAACTACTTAGATTCCGTTCTTTTCAACTTATTTTTGCTTATTTGAACTTATCTGAACTTATTAGACCTTATTCGACCTTATAATTACTTCCTCCGTTTTAATATAAGTGATATAATTTCTATAATTGGGTGTTTTCAAATAAATAACACTTTATAAAGTTTTTATATATGGTAAACTTTTGCTTGTAAATTAACATAAATACCCCTACTTAAATTTATAACCACACTTTAACTTCATCTAACAAATCTAAAGGTAGTGGGGAGTGGGGACCACACATACTTACATCACAATTAAAAACCCCCTAAAAATACTTAGAATCTTTTCCTCAAAATACGTTAAAGGCACAATGTATCACTTATATTAAAACGGAAAAAGTATTATTATTATTATCATTATTATTTATTATTATTATTATTATTATTATTATTATTATCATTATTTATACTATTACCATTATAATTATTATCTCTAGTATAGTAATAATTAAGTATTATTACTATTTTTCTAATTTTTATTATCATTATACTACTACTATTATTATATTATTATTATTCAAATTATTATATTACCACTATTATATTACTATAATAATCTATTATTATCTATTATTATTAGTTTATAAGTTATTATTTGTTGTTATTGTTATTATTCATGAATATCTACGGAGGCAAACTTAAAAGATGCATACAAATAGATTCAAGAACAACCAATAACTACAATAGTTTAATGTTCATTTACAAACGACAATCTATAAAAATCGGTATCTCTTAATGTAGACGAATAAAATTGTCAAGCATACCACAAGCAACGATGATAGCCAAATGAAATAATAACAATAATATTATATAATATATAATCTTAATAAATAATAATATTAATGTTGTTATACAAAAAATATATAAGAACCTTATTAGACCTTATTCGACCTTATTAGACTTTATTAGACTTATTCAACCTTATTCGACCTTATCTGAACTTTTTTGAACTTATAAGGACTGAAAATAAGTTGAAAAGAACGGACCTTTAATGTGTCAGCGATTGCTCTCGGCTATCCGCTGAACACCGAACATAACCTAAGTAAAGAATTGACATTTAAGCTTTTTCCATATGCCATTTATCCATTTATCAAACTTTCCAATTTCTGAATTGGCAATTTCAGCCATCCAGCATAATATGCAAGATAAATTTATTTTGCTGTGCGGTATAACCCAGCGGGCTTTCACCTGGGATCTAGGGACATCGGCCCGAGTTGATCCAGCAATTAGAGCAAAGGGGGACGATGTGCCTTGACCCATTGACAGCTGGAGCAGGGGGTAGTTATCAACAAGATTCAAAAGCCAATATAAAAAGATCCTGAATATCAAGCAGATCAACTAAAATGTTTCATGTCTTCTACATGAAAATAGTCTACCTCTACCCAAGGGATAGCTGTCAACAAGATTTAAAAGCCAACATAAAAAATCCGGAATTAACAGGCAAATCAACTTTGGCAAGGATGAGAAAACTTACAAGCAGCAAACAACAGACTAATCTGCTTTAGCTTTAGCCCTGATCACCAGACATTTGCCTACGCCCACCACGGATAATACGACCACCTCGACTGCGTGTCGTTGGTCCTCCTCCTCGCCCTCTTCTCACAGCAGGAGAGGGAGCGGAAGCAGAAGTAGGAGCAGGGGAACGACCAAGCCTAGTTGCTGCACGCTCCTTGGCTCTCTCAGATAAATTTATTGTTGTTGAGCTAGCTCTGGCATTTGAAGACTGTGTTGCTTCCTGACCAGACAGCACAATGGAGCTATCATCTCTGGTACTTTCAGATTCCCCGAGAATCATATTCCCTTCAGCAGCAACAGAGCCAACTTCACTAGTGTTACCAGCATCTCCGACAACTTGAGTGTTGCCATCAGTAGATTTATCTGAATCTTCAGGAACATCATCAACTAGTTCCCCTTCTTCACTCTGTTCATTAGCAGTTAAAGTCTCAGGAGAATTTCTTTCATTGATCTCCACATCAACGGCAGCTACAGGGTCCCCATCATTTCGAGCTGGTGATGGGATTGTAGTTGCAATTGAATGCTCAGGCTGAACTTCAGATGCATCTTGGGTCCCCATGATAGCTGTGTCATCTCCACCATCAAGGTCTGAACCTTCCGGTAGCATTTCCCCGTCTTCTTTTTCAGTATCATCTGCCATTTGCTGATGAACCTCATTCTCAGCCTGCATATTAGATGCATCCTCCAACATTGTATCTGCCTCAATTGGCTTTGCGACATTTTCTTCATCAACCATGTCACTATCTCTCTGTGTATCTACTGGCTTTTCATCATCTGTGTTATAAGAATCTCCAGGCTCCTTTTCAAGCGCTTGAAAAGCTTCAAAATCATCCTTCCCAAAGTCAGGAGCTTCCTCGATTGCACCTTGAGGCAAGTCAGCAGCTGCATCCAGTAATTCTTCAACTGTTGGAACAGTTTCAACATTCTCTATAGCAGCAGATGGTGGTTGAGCATCCTCTTGAGCTGGTTCTAAGCCTTTGGACCTTTTAAGAGCAGGTGCAGGCAAATCAGCGCTAGAATCTCCAAGGAGAAGAGATTCCTCTTGTAGGTCAGATGGAGAAGGAGAAGCAGGGCGTTTCCGAACGAGAGGTTCACTGGACACAGGGGCAATGGATTGTGTTGCCATTTCCTGAGCTAAGCTAGTCTTGGCCACAATCTTGCCATCAGACTCTGACATTTCAACATCACGTTGAGGTTCTTCAGATTTGACACGAGATCGAACTAACTTTCGCGCAATTTTTCGTGTTTCAGCAGCAGGTTTAGGCAAAAGAGCTCTCTTCTCTCTTTCTTCAATTACTTTAGTGGGTGGGTAAGTTGCAGGAGCCAGGGAGGATATCGTACTCGGAACTTCAGCTTGGAGTGCCTGAGAGCTACCAGCCACAGATGGAGTTGCATCTGTGGCTGAAGCATTGGTCATAGAAGCCTGGTTCCCGAGATCAATGAAGACTGAATGGGCTTTCCTTTCGAAATTTTGAACAGCCAACACATAAGCTGAGGACAGATCATCCAAGGTAGATCCCGACAGAATCTGAACAGCCGAGGTTCCCTCTGGAAGGCTGTCCTTCGCATGTTTGAGCTTCTCAAGCTCATCTGAAATCTTCCTTAAGGCCTCCTTATGCTTTCCATGTTCATCTTCGAACTTCTTTCTTTCTTGATCAACACTTTTAACTTTTGCGGCAATTATTTTCTCAATGTTCATCCTCTTATCTTTTTCTTTCTTGTTGTCTTCTCTCAGTCTTCCCACAGTATTCTCCAAGATCTGTATCCTCGCCTCTTTTTCCTTCTCCTTTTCTCTCATGGCTGGATCAACAGGGGTATCTCCTGTGGATTTCTTATCCTGACGGAGATCTTCCAACTGTTTGAACACGGATTGCTTCTCTTTGCTAAGGTCTTCTTTTTCCTTGAGCAACAGTTCCTTCTCTTTTGAAAGGGAATCCTTTTCTTTTGCCAATGACTCCCTTTCTTTCATCAGCAATTCCTTCTCACTCAGCAGCGATTCCTTCTCTTTCAACAATGATTCTTTCTCTTTGGAAAGAGCTTCCTTCTCCCTCAAAAGCATATCAATCTTTCTCTTAAATGGAGCAACGATCTTCTTTTGCTTATCAGCATCTGATTTCAAACTAGCCTCAGCTTGAGAAAGGCGATTTTCCCTTTCGGCCAACTCCAATTTGCTTCGTGAGAGGTCTTGCTCCAATTTTGCTACTACTTCTTCCTTTTGAGAAACATGCTTTCTCATTTCCTCAATCACAGCATTCTTTTCCTTCAGACTGGACTGTAGCTGCTCAACCTCACTTTTCAACCGATTATAGTCCTCGAGATCAATGTTTTTGGATCTTTCAAGCAAATCGGAAATCCTCCTTTCCAGTTGCTCTTTCTCTTTCCTTTGGAGTTCAATCTCTTTCCTGAGAGCATCAGCTTCAAGATCTTTCTCTCTAAGAAGGTTCTGCAAATTCTCAGCCTCAACTTTAGCATTTTGCGCAACTTCACGCAATTTCTGGCACTCCTCAAAGTTATACCTGTTCTCCTCTCTAAGCTGCATATTGCTCTCCCGCAGCAAGTTCATTTCACTCACCTGTAGTTTCAAGGCCTTGAACTCATCCTCTGTAAACATCAAGTTCCTTGAATTTGCACGCTCTGCATTAAGTGATGCGTCTGCTGTCTCGGATGCCTTCAGAGCTCTCTCAAGCTGGGATTGCAGACGGAGTTTCTCCTATTGCCACCAGAAAATCATAATTTGTTCAGCAATAACAGAAATGAAGATGAATAGCCATTATGCGCCTAACATAAGGGTCTGACATTGCAAAAATCAATTAAGTATCAAATAAAAAATGGTTATGCAAACCTGTTTTAACAGTGAGATCTCAGTTTCTGCTATTTCCTTAGAGCGCCGGAGATAGCTAACCACACTATGCAAGCCAGAATCACTATCGGCACTGGTACCTGCAGAAATTACATCACCATCTTTTCCGGCTAATTTCATGTGCATCGCCTCAAGTTGACAGTGAAGAATTCTATTTTGTTCATTAATGTCATCATATTTCTTCGCAACTTCAGACCGAGACTTCTCCATCTCCGACTTCTCCACATCCCACTTAGCCTTGAGCTCATTATTTTCAGATTGGTAAACAGCAACAGCTTTCCGCAGTTCAGCTGCTTCCTCCTGAAGCGAAGACAAAGCTTGTGACGTCTTAGTCAGCTCCTGTATAGTTTCAGATTGCAAAATAACCTGTCGTTCATAGTTGGCTTGAGCTGCAACTGCTCGTTGGTGCTCCCTCTCCAAATCATTTTTCAACACAGTAATCTGAACTTCCAAAGCCTCATACTGTGAAACTTTATTTGAAGTTTCTTCCTTCAAACTCTTTATCTCTGCAAAAGCAGATGCAAGAGCTTCATCTTTCTTAGCAGCTTCTGAGGCAGCTTCTTTAATCTTCGAACTAGATTCACTATCAAGTTGATGAATACGATCTCTGAGCGATTGGATCTCCGCTTCAAGAGTCTTTTCATCTGTTCAGCTTCAATCCTGAAATTGTCATGAGCACTCTCCATCTGTTTTAAAGCAGCTTCATTCACTTCTGCAATGCTTTTATACTGAAGCATGTGATCTTTACTGGCTTGAGCTTCTGCTTTCAACCGTTCGATCTCTTCCTTTGCATCCCCTAAATTCTCACTTGCTGAAGAAGGCTGCAACCCACCGTCCTGCTCAGCAACCCTAGCTTCTGGAGATTTCATGTTTCTTTCAAGCTCAGCATAACGTGCCTCCGACACAGCAGCCCTGGCCTCAGCAGCTGTAACAGCCTGCAATGCTGCTGCTAATTCTTTACCCAAGTTTTCAACTTGTCTCATGGCATCTTTTATAGTGTGGTCACGATCAAGTGAAAGTGTCCGGACGTTGTTTCTTTCTTCCTGAAGCTCCTGCTTAGCCTCAGCCCATTCTTTTTCAATCTGTTTTATGTACTCTTCCTGCTTCTTCCTCTCTTCAGCTCTGGTTTCCTCCCGAGCTTGTTCTGTACTTTGTATGGTATCCAAAGTGGCTTGAAGTCTATACACCCTCTGAGACAGGTCTTGAACTTCATCGTGAGCTCTTTTCTCAGAGTTCAAAAGCAATTCCTTTTCACGCTTTAGAACAGAGTTCTCCATATTCAGTTTTCTTGAGAGCTCCTCGGCTGTGTTCACTGATTCAGCACTTGCCCGCAGCTTCTTCTGGTAGTCAACTATGAGCTGAGAGAATTCTATATTCCGTTCTAAAATTCTATTATTTTTCTCCCTCTGATGATCATATTCTTTCACAAACCTCTCAAGTTTCTCTTGGGCAAAATTTGCTTCCAAGGCAAATTTATCTCTCTCAGAACGCAAGGATATGATCTCAGCCTTGCGGCTACCCAATTCATCTTCAAGGCATCGCACACGTTCACTATTCTGCTCTTGAACTCTCTTTGTGGCTTCCTGGGAGCCTTCTAGAAGGAGCATAAAGTCTTTCCTACCAGCTGCTGGAAGTGCCTCAATAGACTGAGGTTGGGAGGAGCGGAGTCTATGTTCCTCCTCATACAATCTCCTGTACATAGCCACAGAAGAGTGCAGAGACTCAATCATTTGCCCTTGCTCTTCAGCTCTTTGTAGGACTGCAGCAACTCTGGAGGCAGCCTCCTCCTTGTGCTTCTGGAGCTCCTCCTCATATTGTTCCTTTAGCTGCAGTTCCTTATTCTCGATTTCATCAGAAAAGCTGCGTACTAAACTACGAAGCTTAGCATTTTGCTCAACCAACCCTCTTATATCCTTAATAGACAGTAGGTTCTCAGAGATAACCTTCTGAGTGCCGGATTCATCATCATATTCAGACAAAGGAACAACTATATCATCATTCATATATTCATGGCTCGTAACTCCACAACGCAATTGAACATCACGGCATTCTTTTAAAAGGATGGTGACCTGAGTCTGAAGATCCTTGATCTCCTTCTGGGCATAATTATTCTCGCGTTCATTCTTCTTCAAGTCTGCCTTCAATTCTCTGATAACTTTCTCCAAAATCGCTTGCTCAGAGAGAGATTGTTGCAACTTCTGATTCATCAGAGCATAAGCTTCAGCCATTCTTTCATGTTCTTCTCGTTCATCCAAGATAACAGAGGCCTTCTCCTCTATTTCAAGAAGAACGCGCTCCAAAATTGCTTGAGTTTGCTTTCTGCCCAGCTGCTCATGCCGCAATGCATCAGCAGCTTCCTGATACTTGGCATACATTTTGGCTAAACTCCAACCTTCTCGAAGCAGGGATGCTGCAAGTGCTGTTCCCGAGATACCTATTAGGCAAACAACATTCAAATCAGGATGTAGGAGACTCCACAGCATAACGAAACAGATAGACAATAAGGAATGACAATTCACAAACAAGAGATGCACATTAAACATGATCAAATAGAGTTGCTTATGCAAAATAAATACAATAAAAACCAACCGCTGTACTTTTATTTGGATCATATGTTAGCGTCCTTAAGACAAATCACTTCACAGTCGAGTATTTGAGAGAACAGAGGTATTGAAGACGATAGTCAAAAATGAAACTGGATGCTGATGACAAACCAACTAACATCACTCCGTAGGATTTTGTTCCATTAACCTTCAGGGACAGAAAGGGTCTTTTGTTTTTATATTTCTTTTGAGTTCCTAACACTAAAACAAAATCATGGCCAGGTGGTTAATGTGTCAACGATGTGTAAGTTGAGATGGATGTGTGGTAACACGAGAAGAGAGAGAATCCGCAACAAAGAAATTGGCACAAAGATTAGGGTGACAATCATCGAGGACAAGATGAAAGGGATCTAACAGCGTTGATTTGGACATTCATCGCCAATGAGGCGCTGCCAGTTCAGAGAAATATAGAGTAGGGAAAATTGAAATTATAGAAGAAGTCAAGGTAAACGGTAGACCGAAGATGACCAAGATGGAAGGACAAAAAAGCATCGACTTTCCGGAATATTTCACTAAGCAAGAGTGGAAAGTAAGTGTTAATGTGGCAACTAATGAAGATGACACTTTGGTTTCATGTAGCTGTCCCATATTTAAAGGATCAAGACTATAATATCATTGCGATTATTGTTTTCCTTTATCACAACAAGTACCTCTTCCTTAGTAGAAATTTCTATAAAAAAAATGTCTCAGGGAGTCACTGGCTCTGATGACTTGCAAATCAGAAAAAAGGAAAATTTCTACTTTGGTATCCTGAGGTTTGGAAAATTCCACTTTGGTGTCTCGTAGTTTCATTAATTCCATTTTGGTGCCGTGAGGTTTCAACTCTTTTTATCACATTGGTAATTTGTGGAGTCGTGGTGTAGTAGTTCCATTTTGATGCCCTAAGGTTTACACTTTGGTGCCCTGAGATGTGTATTAATTTTCACTAGAATTAACCCAGTTACTCTCTCCATTTAAGCAATTTGTATGTCTTTTCCTTGTTATTTGACATTAGAAATCAACTTACAACCATCAACTCCAATATCTGAGTCCCTAATTCAGAAAGCTATAAGTTTTTTTCCTTCTTTTTTCCCTTCAAATATTTTTATGTTAAACAAATATCCTACCAAATTTTGATGTTGGACATTAATTGATATCCTTTGATTTATAATACCTTAGAAGCTCAACAAAGAAGGAAGGAGAAAAGAAAAGGAAAATTCGACTTCAGTGACACATCTCTGGCTCAACATACATACAATATAATTTACATGATAGTATTAATAGAATATCATATATGCATAGATAGAAAGGAACGAAATTCTCATAGTCCCGTAGATTGTACACCCACAACCCAAGTTCCTGATTAAACACCTATACGTCCTACATATACCTCCTTGGCTCTTGGTGGCTTCTGAGGCAATATGAGCCAAGTGCTTGTCTACAATGTCTTTCAGGGCACTAGGGTTCCAAATATTGCATTAAATCACTAAACACAGTTTGCATATAGACCTATTTACAAATTATCTTAACATGAAACAATATAAGTGTATGACAGAATGATACCTGCTGGGACATGAGGTACAATTGCAAGATTATCTCCAGAAATATCATTTGTGTTAGCATTATACATAAAGGCTTCAGTGGTAAAACTGCTCAATGGAAGAATATCCAGCTCATTAGCTCTCCTACTTGACTCGAGTTCAGCCTCACATTTTTCAAGTTTCTCCTTCAACTCTGCAGACACCTTCTCCGCCTCCTTCCTAGCGGCAGTTTCCTTCTCAAGCTTATCTTTGTAATCACTTTCCACTTGACTTAAATGAGTTTCTAAAGCTTTGATCACGCCTTCCAACTCCCCAGACTTTTTAGACCACTCCTCAGAACTCTCCTTATACAGATCAGCAAGTTTAGAAATTGTTGAGATTTCTGCGGAATATCTTTGTTCAGAAGCAGATGCTTCATCTCTGGCTGAACATAACTCCCGATGCAAAGATTCAATCTTTGATTCTAGCTCACTCACCTTTTCCTTGTGCCTACTCAAGGAAGTAGAACATTCATTAAACTGCTTCTCCATATCAGCCAATTTCATCGAAGATTCAGCCTCAATATCTGCACTTCTCCTACGCTGCTCCAGCAGACTGTCAACTTTCGAGGTTAACTCCTCATTAAGCCAACTGTTATGCTTCTCAACAAGCTCCTTCTCCTGCAATAGTTTGTCAGAGTTAGCCCTACAGCGCACCAACTCTGCCTCAAGCTCACTCAGCCTAGCTTCTCTCTGAGCAGCACGATCCGCCAATCCAGTGATCTTGTCAAGATAACTCTTGATTGTAGCATTCCTTTCACTAATCTCTGCATCTTTCACCCCTATCAATTCCACAACCTGCCTTTTCGACTTTTGCAGCTCCTTAACCTCCATTGACAGCCTTTCAATCTCTCCATCTTTTTCAATCTAAAGCAGTAAGCAACAATCAAGTAAATTGAGAGAATGTCCTCAAACAATGGCAACAACTCATATCAAATTCAAAGCAACACTTCTCCGTAAAGAACGCAAATATCAATCGCTACAAATCACTTCTTCATAATCATCAATTCAAAACATAAAAAACAGGAATAAAATTGTATTTTCTTCGCAAACGTAAACACAAGCGCCTATCCTAGGCAGTAGTAACTAAATGGAAAGTTGAGCACTATTACACTTGCACTGCGGGAAAATATTGAACAGTAATCAGATCCGAGCAATTCACTCCCTGAGATACCGATATATGTTCTTTAATCAAAATCTACAGCGCTCTTTGATATGGCAGCCTAAGTTATGGCTTCAAATTCCACTTCAACTATGAAAACCTAATAACGCCACAACTTTCAATTTCACTCAACTACAATACATTCTACAGCGCTCTTCGATATGGCAGCCTAAGTTAATGGCTTCAATTTCCACTTCAACTATGAAAACCTAATAACGCCACAACTTTCAATTTCACTCAACTACAATACAATCATTCGACAAACCATAACGAAAGACGCAAAAACAAAAATCGCAAAAGAAAACGAAATCAACTAGATGCAGAAACAATACATAAACTAAATCTCACAAAAATCAAACAAAAAAAAAGGCGATGAACTTACGAATTTGAGATGAAGCTGGTGCTTATCAGACTGAACTTGAGCAAGCTCAGAAACTCGTTGCTGGAGATTAGAATTAAGGTGAGAGTAACGAGACTCGAGAGAAGAGAACTCAGAAGAGAGAGAAAGGTACTTGTGTTCGAGGAGAGAGCAAGTTTGCTCGGAAGTAATGGCGGCAGCATCAGCTTCGGCTTTTACAGTTTCGAGGTTTGCGAAGAGGTCTCGAATGTAGGAATCCGCCTTCTCCGCCACCGTCGAAGCGTCGCCGGCGATTTTGAATCGCTCGAATTCGTCGTCGGAGAGGAATAGCGGCATGATTTGATGTGTGTTTTTGGGAAATTGTGGGGAAGTTTGGGTTTAAGAAGGTTGATTTTTACGTTTGGGATTCTCCAGGATCAAACATTTGCAAGAAGGTTTGTGTTTGTGGGGGGAATGGAATGGAGGAGATAGAGAGCGGGGGAAAGAAGTGAAAGGGTTTGGGAAGAAGAGATTTTTGAAAGATGATTTTTATGCAAACTATTTTTAGGAGAGTACTTAGGAAGATCTTCTACAATCTTGAATCTCAATTTCTTGGGTCAGGTCGGGTAGGGTCGGATTGGGTTGGGTTGGATTGTATCGATTGGATATATCACGTAAATATGTTTTTTATTGGAAAATTTGTGAGAAAATACCTTTTTTGGTACGAAATTTGTGAAAAAACATCTTATTTGTTACGAAGTAATTTTTTTATGACAAAACACTTTTATGATACTTTTTTATTAAAATACACAACTTGTAGCTAGAATCCGGCCAAAAGGTCAAGATTCCGATAGTTGACATCTTCTATTTTCTCTCACGCTTAACATTACATTATTTTTCCTTCTTCTCACCTCTCTCATTCCTATTGCCCATCTTCTCTAACAGAGCGCTACAACAATCTTCACAATTAATAGCTACAAATCGAAGAACCACCTACATCCAAGATAATCATAGAAAAGTAACATCATAACTTTGTTGGGAAAATCTCCACTTAAGTTGCTATATGGGGAAAGTGATTAGGGATTGTCATTTAAAGCACAGCTATCACTTAATCTTATTGCTCATTTTCTTACCCTCCATCAGATTCACTCAAATTAATTTTTGAGACTCAATTCATTGGTGACAAACCATTGAGTGCAAGAACAAAGTACACACCAAAGTTAAAGTCTCTGAAGGCTACCATGCACGACGAAGTTGTGGAAAAGCAATGTCTATTTTGCCTTGTTGAAACTAATGATGTTGGAAAAAGCTCATGTTCTTCATATGTATAGTAAGATATTGTCATTGTTGCCTTGTTGGTAACCATTAGCCATTACCATTGATTATCATCTTATCCAATTGGAAGGTGAGGAGCTACAGAAGAAGACAAGAAGAAAAAGCTAAATCGAAAACTTTATTATAAAACAAGTAAATATGGATGAGTGATACACTCGTAATGGGAAGAATAGAAGGGGTCAACTACGAGAATCTTGATCTTTTGTCCGGATTCCGTCGACAAGGTGTGTATATTAATAAAAAAAACTATTATAAAGGTGTTTTGTCATAAAAAAAGAAAATTTTGTCATAAGGGACCTTTAAAACATTTTGGTTGTGAGGATGTATCCATAAAAAATTTAATTGTAAATAACTACCCGTTAATTAAATATATTTGTTATTTAGGACCTAAACTCTATTTTCAGGCAATAAAGTCAATTTTCTGGTATTGACTCTATTAAAACAATCTCTCTCTCCTTAAAAAAAACAATGAGGCTCACTCTCAGGAAACACTGCTTTTTTTCTTAATCCACCACATCCCCTATTTCTTCATCATTCATACAGACACCTCCACCCCCATTTCTTCATTATTCACGCACATAAATTGCAGTTTGCAAACACCTCCACCCGTGTTTCTTCCTTAATCCAATCCGCAGACCCCCACCCCCTGATTCATCCTTTCTCAAATCCGGCAGACCCCCACCCCTCCACATTTCATGTTTTAACTATAGACTGTTTTGGGCACTTTGGTTTGATGGAAATGTTACTAATATCCCCAACTTTAATAACTCACTTACTATTGTGTTAAATGTGTTCAAAACATCACTGTGTATAAACAAAACTATATGGAATATGTATTGCAAAGACATCATTATAGCTGATTCAATTAATGTAAACAAAATTATATGGGATATGTATTTCAAAGACCTTCTACCTAGACTTGTTAAGGATGGAGATGATGGACATTATGGGTCTTCTGCTGCCTGCGATACAATATGCTTACAAGTATAAAACTTTATCTAGGTGTCTACCTTTACAGCAATGAAGCTAAGTCGATTAGTTTAGTGGCAATATAACGAGATTTTATGCACTAATCTATTAGTATTTTACTTGTATTTGTTTTGTACTTTTAGTGCCCATTGTTGCAAGAGTGCCAAAATATTCACAAATTAAATACTTGCTTTGTACTCAACGGATTCGAGTAAGAGAAAAGCATAGGGGATGAGAATTGGTGTGTGTTAGAACTCGTAACCGGGAAAACAAAGATGAACACAACAATGATAACAACAACGAACAACGATCTTCTAGGCGTGTATGGGAACACTTTCCCAAAAACGATATTCCGACCCTATACGAAGCATGGGTTTCACGGAATTCACCTTTGAGATACAAAGAAGAAACAGTGATTATCACGCTCGTATGAGAATCACCAAATGAGAACAAACGTGTTTGTAACTTTTGCTTTGATGATCAATGAAAAGTAGAGAGAAACTTTAGTGCTTTTGAGAGAGTGATAATAACATAATGATTCATTCATCAGGGCTTGGCCTCTTACAATGCACGTCAAAAGCATTGGAAAACCGACCACAACCGCTCATTAAACATGAAATGGTCTAATTTAGACGTCCGCAAAACTGCCCAGTCGCGAGTCGCGACCATACGAAATACGGAGCACAAGCGAATCAGGAGCTCGTCGCGAGGTGCGACGAATGTCGCGAGTCGTGACATCCCGCAGGTCGCGGGCCGCGAGGTGGGTCGCCCCCGCGAGCCTGCCTAGCTCCATCACTTGGCTCTCTTCGTTTGCTCGTTGCTTGATCACTTCAAAGCCATGCTCAATAGCTTTAGTTTCCAATGTTATAACATTACAACATGCATATTTAAACATCACTTAAGTAGCGACACCATAACCAAGCATCTTAAGTTAATGTTTCATGAATATTATCAACCAAATACTCTAAATATTCAACAATCCTCCCCCATTTAGAGTATTCTAAAAGATACTAGCACAAAACATCATCAAAACAAACAACCTCATGCATCAATGAAAGTGTACTAAGACTTGAACTTCCACCTAATATAATATACATTCCAAGAATCCGTATCCGAAAGGTGTCGCAAGCGATTGAACCAATCTCAATACATAGTGGAAAGCTTGAAGATACTATACACACAAGATTAACTATTTGAACTCATTAAACTTGACACTTAAAGCCATGTGTCCGTATCATTCATAAGTGTATCATAGCTATGCCCCTATAGCTACTTGAAGTGGCTAAACTTCACACTTACATAGGTAGAACTCTTAATAAACATGCCACTATGACAAGGCATAACAAGAGAACTATTAAGTATATACAACCTCTTATCAACATCATAGTCAATATAAGAACAATACTTAGAGGATATTTAAAAATGTTCTTCAATTATCAAATGAAGGAATTAATCTTATTGAATTAAGACCCAACGTCTTATTGGGCGTTAAGTTAAGATTCCCTCACTCGTGATTAGCTAAGGGCTCCAATCCTAGACCGATTGCCATCCTCTTCACCGTATCTGTAGCCAAGGCCTTAGTGAAACAATCCGCTAGATTATACGTAGTCCGCACATAGTAAACAGTGATAACACTATCCTAGATAAGTCCTTGAATATATGAATGTCGCACACCAAGGTGCCTTGACTTACCATTATAAACTTGACTATATGCCCTTGCCAAAGCTGCATCGTTATCACAATGTATCGCTGTGGGCGATATTGGTTTTGGCAACAAAGGAATCTCAATCATGAGATTCTTTAACCACTCCGCCTCCTTACTAGCCGAGGACAAAGTTCATGAAGTCATGGAGGATTCCGCAATGCAAGTTTGCTTCTTAGAAGCCCAAGAGATAGCACCTCCCCCAAGTAGGAAAACGAATCCACTTGTGGAAGAGTGATCCTCTCTATTAGAGATCCAACTTGCATCCGAATAACCTTCTAAAACCGAAGGATATCCACTGTAGGATAAACCATAATCTTTGGTTTTCCCCAAATACCTTAAGACACGACGAATAGCATGCCAATGCTTCATACTAGGGTTACTAGTATACCTACTAAGCTTTCCTACCGCAAATGCGATATCCGGCCTAGTACTCGTCATAGCATACATCAAACAACTTATGACCCGTGCATACTCAAGTTGAGATACCGCACTACCATCATTTGGCATTAATTTTTCACTTGGATCCATAGGAGTTGATACAAAGGAGCAATCACTAACATTGAACTTCTTAAGTACTTTTTCAATGTAGTGTGTTTGAGATAAACTCAATTTACCATTGCTTCTTTTAATTCTTATGCCTAGAATGACATCCGCTTCTACTAAATCTTTCATGGAGAACATTGATGATAGGAAAGCCTTTGCCGACTCAACTTGTGACAAATTAGTCCCAAAAATCAACATGTCATCTACATATAGACAAATCATTACACCATGACCTAAGTCATCAAATTTGCTGTATACGCACTTGTCCGAATTATTCAATTTAAATCTGTTAGACAACACAACCTCATCAAACTTTTGATGCCATTGCTTTGGTGCTTGTTTTAACCCATACAAAGATCTAACGAGTTTGCAAACTTTACCTTCTTGACCTTTTACAACAAACCCTTCGGGTTATTTCATGTAAACCTCCTCATCTAGCTCTCCATTTAAGAACGCTGTCTTAACATCCATTTGATGGATCACAAGATTGTGTATAGCCGCAAGAGCAATCAACAACCTTATAGTAGAGATTCTAGCAACGGGTGCATATGTATCGAAATAATCGATACCCGGCTTTTGGGAAAAGCCTTGAGCCACTAACCGGGCTTTGAACTTATCAATAGTTCCATCGATTTTCATTTTCTTCTTGAAAATCCATTTACACCCAATAGGTTTACACTTGGGAGGCAAATCCGCCAAAACCCATGTGTTATTCCCCATGATGGAATCCATCTCATCATCAGTAGCTTCCTTCCAAAAAGGAGCATCTTGAGATCTCATGGCCTCATTATAAGTTAAAGGATCACCTTCCACATTAAACACATATAGAAATTTAGTCAATAGAGAACTTCTAGACCACTTCAACCAAATATACATGAAAATCCGGGCCAAAGGATTTCTCCTTTCTTGCCCTTTTACTTCTCCTAGGTTGTGATGAAGTCGATGCTACATTCTCATATAGAGTTTGTTCATCTAATTCTTGATCATTTAAAGACCGATCAACTTCTTGAATAATGGTACTTGGAGTTACATCCTTTGGTCTAGGAATTGATGAATATCGATTTTCATCAAAGATTGCATCTCTTGACTCCACAATAGTGTGAATTGACCAAACGTCATTTTGTTCTATAACATAGAACCTATAGGCCTTGCTATGAATAGCATACCCTATAAAGATGCATTCAACTCCCCTTTCACCTAACTTTTTACGTTTAGGTTCCGGCACTTTTACACTTGCCCTACAACCCAAAACTCTAAGATAACTTAGATTTGGTTTTCTTTTGTACCATAATTCATAGGGTGTAACTTTGTTCTTTTTCATAGGAACGCGATTTAATTAGTAACAAGCCGTTAAAACAGCTTCACCCCAAAATCCATCACTTAAACCCGAATAGGATAACATAGAATTTACCATTTCTTGTAAAGTTCTATTCTTTCTTTCCGCTATACCATTTTGTTGTGGTGTGTAAGCCGCGGTTCTTTCATGTATGATTCCTAATGATTGGAAATAACTAGGATCATGGTATTCACCACCCCTATCGGTTCTAAGCCGTTTTATTTCGTCTTTTAGTTGCAATTCAACCTCGTTTTTATAGATCTTAAACTTATCTAGAGCTTCATCTTTAGTGAATAAAAGATAAACATAACAATACCTAGAATAATCATCTATAAATGTTATGATATACTTCTTATTACCTAAAGAAGGAGTTCTATGAAAATCACATAGGTCACTATGCACCAATTCAAGCAAATTAGTATCTCTTTCCACATTATTTGGGAAAGAATTTCTGGTTATCTTAGTAAGCATGCATGTTCTACACTTCTCTATGCTTGGATCAAAACTAGGAATCAAATCATCCTTTGACATAGAATAAAGCTTTCTATAATTAACATGACCAAGCCGGTAATGCCATAGAGAAGAACTATCATTAACAACACAAACATTGTTTAACAAAGTATTCGAAATACTTAACTTGAACATACCATTACATAAATAACCCAATCCAACAAAAGACCCTCTTTTAGATAAAATAAATTTGTCTGACTCAAATACCATTTTAAAACCTATTCGATTCAAGATAGCTCCCGAGACTACATTCTTTCTAAGGTCCGGAGCAAATACAACATCTCTTAAAACAAGAGACTTTCCGGAACTAAAAACTAGCTCAACTTGACCTACTCCTAAGACTTTAGCAGTAGAATCGTTCCCCATGTAAAGAACTTCTCCTTCATCCGCCTCCTTGAAGGTCTTGAAGAGAGATCGTTCCTTGCATACATGTCTTGAAGCTCCCGAATCGATCATGAACAATCATCTTGTACACAAAAGATTTCAGAAATCGTACACACATAATTCAAAACCGAATTAAGTGAAACTTGTGCACAAGTACCTTGCTTGGGTTGGGTATGGCTTGACTCGCCTTTCCCACCACCATGCCCATTCTTGTTCATCTTTTTCTTCCAAATGGTGCAATCCTTCTTGAAGTGACCGGGCTTTCCACATTCCCAACAAGCTCGTTGTTGTCCTCCTCCACCAAACTTTGGTTTTTTACCATAGTTTCCCTTGGTGAAGTTATGTGCCCTCTTCTTATTTTTAGAGTCATGAGACTTTCCATCCTCCACCATGTTAATAGTGGAAGAACTAGGATTTACCTCCTTTTGACCATCTTGAACCCGAATGCCCTCTTCAATCCGAAGATGAGCACCCAATTGTTCAATAGTCATTTCATCTTTCCTATGTTTCAAACTATTTCGAACATCTTTCCAAGAGGAAGGTAATTTATCGATTATTGAAGAAACGGCAAATGTTTCATCCATACTAATATCATGTTGTTTAAAGCTTCCTAAAATTCTTTGGATTTCATGGAATTGCTCCATAATTGGCCTAGACTCAACCATTTTAAAGTTATTAAAATTGCTCACTAGAAATTTCTTACTAGAAGCGTCTTCGGCCATATATTTAGACTCTAAATCATCCCAAAGAACTTTAGCGGATTCATAGTATTGATAAATATTAATGAGATCATCGGACATACCATTAAGAATGTGACCACGGCATATGTAGTCATTGTTCTCCCACTTCTTCCTCTTCCTCGTAGCCTCAATCGTATCATCATCCACTTCAATAGGCTTCGGGGATGTGAGAACGTACACCACCGCCAAAGAGGTAAGAAGAAAGTGCATCTTCTTTTGCCATCTATGGAAACCCACGCCTTCAAACTTATCAAGTTTGTGGAAATTCGCTGTCATTTCACGAAGTGTAGCCATCTTATGATAAATATCGCTTTTGGATTGTTAGAACTCGTAACCGGGAAAACAAAGATGAACACAACAATGATAACAACAACGAACAACGATCTTCTAGGCGTGTATGGGAACATTTTCCCAAAAGCGATATTCCGACTCTATACGAAGCACGGGTTTCACGGAATTCACCTCCGAGATACAAAGAAGAAACAGTGATTATCACGCTCGTATGAGAATCACCAAATGAGAACAAACGTGTTTGTAACTTTTGCTTTGATGATCAATGAAAAGTAGAGAGAAACTTTAGTGCTTTTGAGAGAGTGATAATAACATAATGATTCATTCATCAGAGGCTTGGCCTCTTATAATGCACGTCAAAAGCATTGGAAAACCGACCACAACCGCTCATTAAACATGAAACGGTCTAATTTAGACGTCCGCAAAACTGCCCAGTCGCGAGTCGCGACCATACGAAATCCGGAGCACAAGCGAATCAGGAGCTCGTCGCGAGTCGCGACATCCCGTAGGTCGCGGGCCGCGAGGTGGGTCGCCCCCCGCGAGCCTGCCTAGCTCCATCACTTGGCTCTCTTCATTTGCTCGTTGCTTGATCACTTCAAAGCCATGCTCAATAGCTTTAGTTTCCAATGCTATAACATTACAACATGCATATCTAAACATCACTTAAGTAGCGACACCATAACCAAGCATCTTAAGTTAATGTTTCATGAATATTATCAACCAAATACTCTAAATATTCAACTGTGTGTGTGTGGGGGGGGAATTAGTAGATTATACACTAAGGAGCACAATGAGCATAGTGCTCCTTGTCTAAAAACGCAGCAAAAGTAGAACAAAGCGCGTCCTTCTGAGTTGGGCGAGCTGCTCAGTGTACATTGATTGTCCACCAGTGTACACGCAAAATTCAAAATAAAAATGATGTGAGAAGTTATTGTTGAACATTAAATGCAAAGTGAACAGCCATTTCTCTCCCCACTTTCCCATACTCCATCATTTCTCTTTCTCTCTCCAATTTCTCTCTCCAAAAACTCCAAACCTCCATTACCAAAACTCCAAAAATTCAAAACCCCAATTCCGATTACTTCCCTTCACGAAAATTTGGCCAATTTTTTTAGAAATTGCTCATTGAACATCATATATTCGAATTCTAGCATCATTTTTTTACAATTATGGACGTTAGAGATGAATTAAAGTCGCAAGAAAAGAAGAAACCAAGGCAACCAAAGAAGCTACCTTGCCCAAAGCCGCTCAAAATGCTTCACCTAGATCCACTTCTAACACCCATAGTCTTCTCCTCATTTTCATGTTCAAAAAATCATTTCATTTTACATATGTTTAGTAAATTGTTGTCTCTTTTTCGATCCAAGATCTAAAGAAGAAATCCCGATGGGCGTCCTTTTCAAATAAAAAAAAGCTAGAACTCCAAAAATGCTCTGTTTTTAATAAAATAATTGTTCATTATTAGACGAATGATGTACGTTGAAGACTCGTTGTTGTACAATAACTGGTATTTAGAATTGTTATTATGTACTTTTTTGAACATGCAAACAACTAGATTTAATTGTTATTGTTTAATATGTTGTACATTAATAGAATTAGAATGCATATTGGTGATTGTTGGGTGTTATTGTACAATAACTGAATATGGTTGTACACATGGTTGGATGTTGTTGGAACAACTAAATCCATATATTTGATGGATATGTTTTAGGATGTTGTACATTAGTAGTAGAATTAGAATGTACACTATGGTTGTTGGGTGTTATGGATATACTTGAGGAAGTTGTACATTAATAGAATTAGAGTACATTTGATGGTTGTTGGTTGTTTCTATGGATTCATACATTATTTATTTGTACACTGTATTAGCATGGTTGCTCATGAACGGAATAAGAATGTAGATGGTTGTTGGTTGTTTCTATGAATTCATACATTGGATAGATGTGCTTGAGAAAGTTGTACATTGTTGATTACCTGGTTGTTCATTAATAAATTCAATATGTACACACAACTAAGAATGAAGCAATTCCTACACTGAGGCCAAGTAAGTACTTTTACCTTGATTTGTTTATTTGTACATTGTTGATTTCATGGTTGTTCATTAATAAAAACAATATGTACAATGATAGTCTCACAGCTCATAGTGTATATTTTTGTTGTACAATACATATGCTTATATGTTCATCATCTATATCACCATATGTGTTGTTCATTTGTACAATGTCTATGTTATTGATTATGTATGCTACAAATCCTTACATGATCATTATATCTAATAATATGTACATACTCTCATAAAGAATTTCAGAGCTTGTGTCCAGGCCCAAGCGTGGGAAAAAGAAAGCCCCAGCCTCTGAAGAGTAAGTAATATGTACACTGGGTACTTGTTTTATGTACAACACAAATGTATATATGTTCATTATGCCTAAAAAAATGAAGAACAACCCTATCTTTACTTGTATGTTCACTTTCTTTGAGCATATGTACACTGTATGTTTCCCAAATATTCATTCTTTTAGTCTAAAAGTACAATGTCCTTACCTACGTGTCCCATTAAATATTTTGCGTTCAGTTTGATAGGATCAAACAGGTTAGGATACAATATTGCATTGACATTCTCATGAGCAAAATCAACAAGCGTGGAAGATGGGTTGCAAAAAATGCCAAAAAAAAAGGGGGAAGGAAAAATGCCAAGAATCATAGATGAAATCAAGTTCCTTTTAACAACATTTCATAATGTTCTTTTTTGTAATTAACATTTATACTATGTATCCAACAATTCCTATAAATTTAGAGTACTTTTGTATATCTACTGACTAATTAGAATTATAGTTCCTTTTGGGTTAATAAAAACATATGCTTGCATTCTCTATCTTGCAATTACTTTACATATATGTTCTAGAAATTTAGAATACTTTTGTATAGTTACCGACTAATTAATCAATGTTCCTTTTGGGTTAACAATATCCTTGTATTCTCTATCTTGCAAATATCCATTATATATATCAAAGTCTCAATTATTTGACATATATACACTCATATATGATCTTTTGTACACTTACATATAAGCTATTGTACAATTACCAATGTTCACTCGCTTTACACATGTACAATACCATAATTCATATGTTCACTAATTGTATCCACATGTATATTGTCTAAGCATATATGTTTACCTATTAAGTTTTTGGGCACACTAAATTTTGCAAATAAATGAAGAAGAGGAAAAAATGAGAGAGAAAGAAAATGGTTATTGAGAAATAAATGAGGAATGATGTAAAATGAACAATAAGCAATGATGTAAGCAAATGATGAAAGAGAAATGATGATATAAACGCAAAAGGTAATTGGCTGGCCCACTTTTTAAAAGAACCCCAAAATTTTATCTCCCCATAATTTATTTGTTCAGTAATTGTATACATATGTACATTGTGTAAACCTATATGTTCACCCATTAATATTTTGCACACACTAAGTTTATCAAATGTCCTTGAATTTCCTGTCTTGCAAATTTCCATTATATATCCACTAAGTTTTCTAAAAAATGTTCATTTCTTAATATTCGAAAAAAGTAAAAAAAAAAAACAACCACTTTTTACTAATTTATGAGAAATATTAAGAAATTAAATGAAGATGAGAAATAAATGAGCATGAGAAATAAATGAGAATGAGAAATAAATGAGAAAGACAGATGAAACAAATGAGAGAGAAAAGTGTGGAGATAGAAATAAATATGATGGTGAATAAAGAGCTACACAACTGGCCCACAACAAAATTTTTGACAACCTTCTTTCCCTTAAAACGGTGTCATTTTGTGCAGGGAGCACCATGCGCATCATGCTCCTCCCTACACAGTCTAATTTGCCGGGGGGGGGTGGGATATGAAGAACAGGGGATGGGGGTAATTGGATGGATTAGGAAGAAACTAGCCTTGTATGCACGCGATGCATGCCAAAAATTTTCGAAACGATCAAAGTTTTTGGTCTCAAACAAAAATTATAAATTAGTTCGCAATTTGCAATTTATTTGCACCTTCAATTCAAAAGTAAAATAATGTAATAACCCGATTTTTAACCTTATTTTATTATTAAATAATTAAAATTATTAATTTAAATATGACCTTATTTATTTTAATAAATAAGTTTTAAGGTTCCTTATTAAATATATATATTTATTAGATTTTTTAAATGATTTTAATTATTAATTATTACCACTATTTAAGGAAATGAAATTAAACTTTGTAAACTTATGGGTCATTACCCATTATTCATTATCCATCTTCAAATCCATATCCAAGTATTAAATCCAAAGCCCAACCCAAATCCAACCAACCCAAAAGAAAATCAAAGAAAAAGAAAAAGGAAAAAGAAAAGAAAGAAAAACCAAATCAGTTTTCTTTCTCCTTCTTCCACCTCCTACTTCCCCTTCTTCCTCACCTCCATTGGAGCAAATAAGAGGTAACAAGATAATCATGAAAGTGCAAAAAGCTATAATTAGATAACTGAAATTGAATCAGATAAGTTTGAGTAGATTTCCAAATTAGAATATACAAATTAGATTACCCAACTTAGTGATAAACATCACCAACCTCATCTTCATCTTCCTCATGCTTACCCATTAGGAGGAGGAACTCAATTTGAACTTGAACACCTCCAAAACTCTATAAATAGAAGCAATTTACAATCAAAATTTCTGAAAAATTAAGCTTCTAATGTCGTAAATGTGTCTTCTTCTCTAATTTCCTTACTTTCAATTACCACCATTAAAGAGCCAAGCTTAAGCTTCAAACCACCAGTCCCCACCTCCGACCACCCTCCAAACAACCACTCCGACCAACCTGAGACTCTCCAGAAACTCGCCCAACACCACCAAGACCAACCGCCCACACGCAGCCCCTTCTCTTCTCTCTTTCCCATTCGTTTTCCTCCAAATTCGCTGCTGCCCCCTGCTGTTGTGTTGTCTCGCAGACCACCACCAGGTCCGCGGCCCACAATCCCCGCCTGATCGACACCCTGCACCGTCGTCTCCCCCAACCGCCGCAGCCACACCCCTGCACGGGCTGCACCCCTGCTCTGTCTCGTTGCTCTTTGGTGAGTAGCAGACATTTGAGTCTGTTTTATTTTGGAAGTTTATTCTTTGTAAAGTCAACTTTCCACTCTTTGACCATTAATAATCCCATTTTAAGTTTAACACTCTTTCTATGATTTCTATTAAATCTCTATTATCAACACTATTATTGATATTATTATTGATATTAACATTGATATTAACATTGATATTACTATTCATACTTATACTTTTATTATTACTATTATTATTATTATTATTATTATTATTATTATTATTATTGTTACTATAAACAAATATCATACAACCTACAAGAAATTAGTGGGCAACCGAGATACAATCTGGGCACCCACTCCTCTAGCTATAGCAAACCCTATCCTAGTGAAAATATGGGCAGCAACACGTGCCCCTATATCCTGTGTCTTCGAGAAAGTCTGCATCCGCTTCAGCAACGCAATAGCCACCTTATCCAATTCCCCAAGAGAAGAAAAGGAAAAGGGAAGGAAGCCATACCCAATAGCTCGACAACGAGCTTCATACTTGACCCGCTTCCGATGAGCCGCATCAGCAACAACACGTCCAGGAACAAAGTCAGACAACCCAGAGTGGGTCAAGGGAGAAGACCCTGTCAAGTCGATACACACATCACGACCACCATCCCAAGAATAAAGAAGCACATCGGCCGGCCTGAGGGCCCCGTCGTTCCCCCTAGACAATCCAATGTCAACCTCCTTTCTTGCCGAAATCCCAGAACGAAAGCAGATATCAACAAGAGTATCTCGAACTACATTATGCCGATGTTTAATGCCCACAATACCAGCACAAGACACCGCATGATCACCAAAAACATCCCCAGCAAAAACCCTGGAGCAAGCAGAGCACGACATCGAAGTAGAGAACAAAGGAACACCCAACCGGTAACACAACACACTACGATAAGTCTTAGGGTTCATCGTCTGACCCAACCCTGAAATAGGAACTGCCCGAAGCCAGTCTGAGGTGTGATCCCCCTGCTGTGACTGCCACAAAGCTAACCGTCGAGGAGATAAAGAAAAGGTGGATTCTGCCGATTCAGTAACCTTTGTGAAGTATATATCTGCCAATTTCTTCATAAGTTTAGGGGCAGCGACTACACTAGGATCACGCAAAATGTCAGACTCCACAGTTCTATTAAAAAGACTCAACGCATCCTCAAAGGCACGTCCACAACCAACAATACCTGCAGTACGTAAAAGCTTATCCTGTAAACCAGCAGACTGCAAACGAGACGCGAGATAAGCATAATGCCGAACATCACTCGCGCAATAAACACCAAGTCCTCCAAAGGCAAAAGATAAGGTAGCAAGACGCCACTGCCAATCGCCAAAACCAGGCCCCGAAGCAGTAACAATACGCTCCAAAGAAGAACGAAGGGCTCCATCAAAGGAACGATAAGCCTCATCAAAGACACAAGGAGGACAAGTACGCAGGGCAAAATAGAGTTTAGAAATGCCTGTACACGCCCTAAGAAGTAGCAACTCACACTGGGGATCATCAATCTTAGCAACCTTATCCATAAGCGTAATTGTCTTGGACACTCGCTGCATCACAAGCTCCCCACTGAAAATAGAGTCGGAACTAGCAGGACCACCAAGCAACTTTACACCACTCAAAGGCCGTGCAATATCAGGGGGAAGGACACCAACAAGCCTACTACGAGGGTCTTCGACAGGCCAAAAAACCTCAATCTTCCCTACATTCAAATGTAGACCGAAACTAGGCCCATCCTCCATAATCAACTCCAAAACCTTCCCTACGACCAAGGTATCACCAATAATGGTGCCATCATCCAAATACCACGCCTGAAGACTGACATCAAAAGAGTCTCTGATTTTACACACCAAGGGATGTAAAACCAAAGCAAAAAGCAAAGGACCAAGGGGGTCACCCTGTTGCACTCCCTGAGATGACCATAAGGTGTGCTCTCCATAATACAATCTGGCAGGATGAGAGTAGCAGAATTCAACCCAACGTGAAATGCCCGGACACCGAAGACGAACTTCACGTAACATGATCTCACGATCGACTAAGTTGAAAGCATTTTGAAAATCCACCAACAACATAGAAAGACCGACATCATTTCCACGATCCTCAATCAACCTGTTAACAGCATGAATTACTGCCTCACCACCCGAAGGAACCCCAACACCAAACTGAAGACCATCAAAGTAACCTCTCAAAGAAGGCCCCACCAAAACAGCTCCGACCTTCGAAACCAAACGCCGCCAAATAGTACCAACGGCTATCGGACGAATACCCCCACCGGGCTTGACAAGAGGAGTTAGAGGAGCACTAGCAATGTACTCACCCAAAACCGCAGGACATTTCCCAGCTAGTAAGAGATTAACCACCTGCGAGATAGAGTCAACTAACTCATCCGAAATAGCCACCGCTGCTCCACTCAAACAATCCATAAGGTGTTGAGCTCGAAAACCGTCCCTACCACAAGATGTACCACGAGGAAAACTCGAAATCCGATCCAAAACAACAGCAGAAGAAGCAATGAGATGATGGTGGTCAATAGGTATATCCGGCAAGGAAGGAGCCGGCGAAGAAGGGTGTTTGGACTGTAAATCCGCAAGAGTGGCAGCAGAATATGGAGCAATGCCGGATGAAGAAAGAACACGGACCGCAGCTGTATAATGACCATCACAAATCTTCCTCTTACACTGCTTGATATTGCGCTCATCCAAATCAAGGTCCTCCTCATCAGCGTCTGAGAAAGTAGGAGGATCCTCCGCCAAAATTTCTCTGAAGAGGTGCAAGCTACCACCCTGCGTACCCCAAGAGCAAATAGCACGGGAAATACTCTCTTCCTGACGCTGACGCTTAATAGCAGACTTACATTCAAGATTACTCCGCGGGCGAAAAGTTTTAAGAGTGCAAAGAGGTAACACCAATAAAGAGACCCAAAAGGAAATGTCATCAGGTTTAGAAATAACCTTGTCAAGAGCACCTTTCAGAACTCGAGCGAACCCCAAACGACACTTGGGAGGGATAGACTTCACAGTGCAAAACCCCTTGGAGAACAAACGATCCAAGTGAGCCACATCGAACCCACAAGAATGATCCTGCAACGAGCCATCATCATGTCCAAGTTGCACCGGTGAAGAAGGAAGTTGTGGTTTGGGGATGTCATAAAGTAGAAATCTAACAATACCATCACCCTCATCGGGAGGTGACACAAAATCTGCACCTCGGCCATGACGACACCTAGTACGATGAGTGTGGGTTTTGAAACAAACCCCACATAACCAAATCCCCATACGAGCAAAAGTAACCTCTGCCGCTGTGAAAACAGACAAAATAGTAGAAAGAGCATGTCGTGTAGTATCACGAGCACCAGAACAACAATGACGATCACGAAGGTGTGTGATCAACGAAGTCTTAGTGAGTCCATTCCCACCACCATCTTGACACCCACTAAGACCGACAAAAGGACAATGAAACCGTACAATGGCGGCCATCACAAGAAGGCAACCGCTTTGCAACCAACAGTCCAAATACGACCACCAAACCACAAGAAATACAGTCCAAATACAGTCCAAATATTATTATTATTATTATTATTATTATTATTATTATAAACAAATATCATACAACCTACAAGAAATTAGTGGGCAACCGAGATACAATCTGGGCACCCACTCCTCTAGCTATAGCAAACCCTATCCTAGTGAAAATATGGGCAGCAGCACGTGCCCCTATATCCTGTGTCTTCGAGAAAGTCTGCACCCGCTTCAGCAACGCAATAGCCACCTTATCCAATTCCCCAAGAGAAGAAAAGGAAAAGGGAAGGAAGCCATACCCAATAGCTCGACAACGAGCTTCATACTTGACCCGCTTCCGATGAGCCGCATCAGCAACAACACGTCCAGGAACAAAGTCAGACAACCCAGAGTGGGTCAAGGGAGAAGACCCTGTCAAGTCGATACACACATCACGACCACCATCCCAAGAATAAAGAAGCACATCGGCCGGCCTGAGGGCCCCGTCGTTCCCCCTAGACAATCCAATGTCAACCTCCTTTCTTGCCGAAATCCCAGAACGAAAGCAGATATCAACAAGAGTATCTCGAACGACATTATGCCGATGTTTAATGCCCACAATACCAGCACAAGACACCGCATGATCACCAAAAACATCCCCAGCAAAAACCCTGGAGCAAGCAGAGCACGACATCGAAGTAGAGAACAAAGGAACACCCAACCGGTAACACAACACACTACGATAAGTCTTAGGGTTCATCGTCTGACCCAACCCTGAAATAGGAACTGCCCGAAGCCAGTCTGAAGTGTGATCCCCCTGCTGTGACTGCCACAAAGCTAACCGTCGAGGAGATAAAGAAAAGGTGGATTCTGCCGATTCAGTAACCTTTGTGAAGTATTATTATTATTACTATTATTATTACTTTCTAATATAAGCATGACTTATTATATACATTACTCATTTATATAGTTAAAAGGATTTTATAATTTAATATAAACCTTATTAGATGAAAAATAATTTTATAAGTTTATTATATTAGTATTAAAACACCTATTATATAGATTTTAAATATTTAAAAGTCTCTAACTTAATTATATAATTTTGTATTTTAAAGAGAAAATCGCCCTCGGAGCTCAGAAGGAATGATATCCAAGACTAAGGATTATTATTCTGCAAATCAAGGTAACAACTACTACTAGTACCCGTAATTCCCTTGAAAATATAAGAAATGGGTTATAATGACGTAATAAATGATTTATGAGTTTTCTTGAATTGCGGGGTTATTTAAAAGCATGATTTATGTTTCATGAATTATGAAATATTGTTAAGTATAATGGAATGACTGAAATTTGAGATATTATACCTGATGAGGTACAGCTGAATGACTGAGAATATTGTATACTTCCTGTATAAATTAAAAGAGGTGAAACATGATAAATTCAAGTGAAAGAACTGGTTTGTTGGCTGTATATATCCTGACTGATGGTCATGCACGTATCGAGCTGTATCATGTTTCCTGATGAGCATTGGCTCTTTTCCTGGGGCACTGGCCCGCTAATGTTATTCTTGATGAGCACTGGCTCTTTTCCTGGGGCACTGGCCCATTGTGGGAGACGTCCCACCCCTGAAATACTGCCCAACAACCAGAATGAATCTGATAAAAGGGAATGATGAAATGAATGGGTTATATTGTAATCATGAATGTTTTAATTATTCTCTCTCCCCTTGTTTTATAAATAAAATGAATTGAAATGAATTTACGTTGCTAGAGTAGTTTGTTACTGAGTCTCTCGACTCATCCGTTTTTGTATTTATGTTTTAGGTATAGCTGGGGAAGACGACAACGAGTAGTAGCGCGGAATCACTTTCATAAGTTATAGTAGGTATCTCACATGCTCTTTTTGTGAACTATAAGAATTACTAGAGTATTAGGTTACTGTTACTTAATGTAATAAGGTTCTAATGTTATTTTGTTTTATCACTTAATCAAGTTAACGTTAAAGTTTAATATATGAATGTTGCCTTGTATTTTCCTAACGGAGAATACGACAGTAATGCCTCGGCCTAATAGGGTTTTCCGCTGCTATTAGTACCTTAATCAGGTAATTAGACGTCGGGGCATTACAAATAACTACAATATTCTATCATTTTTTTTCTATCTTTCCAAGCAAGTCTATAATTTAGCAAAAAAGGGTAAGATTGTAATTTCCTGTGGACACAAAGTCCTCTCCTTCCCTTATATAATAGAGATAATTGGGATTTACCTTTTACTTGTCATATCTTTTTACCTTAGTTTTTATTATGAAAAAAATGTCTGTGAAAAAAATGTCTTCTTTCCATCCATATATACACGATGCGTGCGAAAGAGGACAATCTAAGGATTTTGGGGAAATTGTATTGTACTTTCTCGCGTGAATTATATATTTTAATTTTATTTTTTAACTAATAATCGTTAATTTTTAGTTATTTTTTTTCGAGGGGTGTAGTTATAATGTCAAAAGAATTTAAAGAGTGAAACAAACAAAATACATAATAGAAAATAAGTAATAAATTTTGTAGAATAGATTAACAATAATGATCTAAAATTAAAACGTCAAAGAAGACAAAAAATTATACCAAAAGATTAATAGAAGATGTCATTTAGAGCGAGAATGAGAGAGGGAGTAGGAGAGTGAAATGAAAAAATTATTAAAAGAAAGGTTTGATGCTTTATCGCCAAAATAAATTAGTTTGAAATATATGGCTATGATTGGAAATATTAAAAAAAAAAACTTAACTAAGCTAATTAATTATAGGAACTTTAACTTCCTTTAATTAATTTAATTGATTTTATCTTTTCTTATTTTTGGAGTCCACCCCCACCTCTTCCCTTATATAATAGAGATGTGTTAGGAATTAGGAGAGTGAGGTCACACACCTCTTTTATGATAGAGAGAGATTGTTCCAATAGAGTCAATGTCGGAAAATTGACTTTATTGCCCAAAAATGGAGTTTGGGTCTTAAATAACAAATATACTTAAATGTTGAGTTTACAATTAATTTTTTTATGGGTACCTCCTCACAACCAAAATGTTTTAAAAGGTCCGTTGTGACATAATTTTCTAAAAAAAATAATATTATATAAGGTGTTTTTTTCGCAAAATTCGTAACAAATTAGATGTTTTCTCACAATTTCTTTTTTATTTAAAACTTGTGACAGAGATTTTATTACGAAAGGAATTGTTGGTTGTGTTCATCCCAACTGATTACATGACTAGGTAAGCCATCATCTTTCTCCGCTGCTAATTCATTTGATTCTAGGTAAATTTTATTGTTCATTTTTTTTAATGATAATTTTTATTATGTCCTTTATTTTTTTGCGAACCTATAGATATAGGTTGAAGATTTTTGTTGTTGATAAGACACGTGGCGCTTCTTTCATCACATTTGAGCGTGAAGTTGTTAAGGAAATTAAAAAATGTGCTGCAGATTTTTTAGAGGAACAAGATAAGGTTCATCCAAGTTGTATTTTTTTATAAATTAGATTTCTCTATAAAAACTTTATATATTACTGAAAATAGGAAATAATTATCTACATTACTTCGGTTAAATATTACACTTAAGCTTATTTAAATTAATTGTTTTTCAGAATGGTGATAAATATGATTTCCCTGAAATACTGAAGCAACTAATAGGGAGGAAAATTTTATTTAAAGTTGATATTCCCTTTAGAAGTAATTCCAAATGAAAATAACGTATACAGTTGTTAGAAAATGTGATGACCATCCCATTATAGACAAATTCATGGGATTGTATCTTAAATAATTATTGTATCTAAAACATTTTCCATGAATGAATTAAGTTATATGCTATATTAGTTTTTTGTTGTTTTCATCTTTTTGAAATAAATTTGATTAGCTGATTGTATATGACAAATTGTTTATGATAATTGACGTTATTCGAATTATAAAACACTTAGTTACACTTTTCGTTTTTAACAAAAAAAATTCATGAAACCAAATCCGACCTTATTCACTCTTCCTAAGCCTTATTTTGGCAGGGTTCGTGTGAATTGGATACAAATTATTAATAGTCGTCGTTTTCAATTAATTGATCTTATCTTATGTACTGTGAAAAGTTTACATAAAATGAACAATATGAACTGAAATGAATATTATTTATATTATTTAATTGACAACAACACTTATACAATCTTTTCGAAATTAGATGACATAATAATATAGTTATTTTTTTTAAAAATAATAATTATTTTTTATTAACTTTCAAAATAATAATATTAATAATATTTATACTATTTACTTGAATAACTAGTAATATATTTTCCAAATTAAATTCCCGTGCATTTTTACACGGGTCCTAAAAACTAGTAACTCTAATAAAGGGGAACCTTGTATGTTTGGTTATGGTTGAATCAAGGCCACAACGTACCTTTGGTGCATTGAAAGTGATGCAATTGTCGCAGGGCTTTATTTTAATTAATCAATCCTTATTATAATGTTGAAATTCAGATTGTTTTCATGTACTACATCCGTAACGAATTAAATGCAATAAACTATTTTGCACGCATTCTAAGGAAGAGATTTTAGGGTCTAAACGAAAAAATTAATCAAAATAATTTTAAGACAAGTAATACTTCCTCCGTTTTCAAAAGCTTGCAACAAACCAATTTTTTATGTCTCTCAAAAAATCCCCCTTTGTTGCATGCTTTTGAAAACGGAGGAAGTATATAATTTCATTCTTGCTTGTGTTATATTTTTTTGATTAATTTGCTCATTTACACCCTTAAATTTCTCCCTTGAAATGCGTGAGAAATGGTTTATTGCATTTAATTTGTTATGCAGGTAGTAATAAAAATTTGTTTCTTCCATGGTTTGCTAGTGATTTTTGATCAGTTAGTTAGCAATTCTAATTTTTATAAATTAATAAAAAAACAGGCTATCTAATGGTATTTGTATGGATGCGATGGAATGGAGTAGTAGATGGAAAGGCCTATATCCTCTATTTCCAGATTGATCATACCTTGACCAGATTGTAGATTATGTTGTACTTTTCTCGATGTAAAAGTGTAGCTTGATCCACGTCGTTGGAATAATGTAGATCAAAGTTCCAAAGTTGTGATCTTGTGGGTTGAGGAAAGATATTCAAGCGTGACTGTGACGGGGACAACTTCGGCATGCCCACGACTGTGGCTTGCTTCAACCTGCAAGGTTGAGGTGCCAAACCACGGAAGTGGCCTTGTCCTTATTGGTCGTTGTGGTTGCTTTAAGAGAGTGTCGCTCGATCATATCCATAAGTCTATCCAGAATTGTCCACGGGCAGTCGAAGGCTTGGCAGTTGCATGCCACTTATGTGGCTCCGTCCTAGCTTGTTTGTGGCCAACACAGCTGATGTATCACCATTTTATCTTATTTTACGCTCTAAATCCCTATTTAAACGTTACATTTCATGTAGTTTGGTGTATTTTTTGTTGTTTCAAGGATAATATTTGAGCTAGTTGGAGGTGGAATAGACCAACCCGAAGCATGCGAACGTTCGTTAGAGGTTTGGGATGACTTCTTGGATCACTTGGAGGCATTAGAGTGCCTTTTGGGGCATGATTCGACAAGGATTCGGTCAGGTTTTACTGAACTTGATCAAGTTCCCGTTATACTTGTCCAAGGAAGTGTGTTTCGAGCGGAACCAGCCTTGATCGGTTGAGGTTTGCACTTAGCCAAATTTTGAAGTTCTTCAGAGGAAGCTACTTTCACTTTTAAGATCCGATTTGGTGGCAAAAGACTGCATCAGGTTTACTTAGAATCCGATTGGGTTTGCATGAGTCTCTGTGTTTCTCAGGATTTTGATCGTTGGTGATTCGTCCCCTTAACAAAAAGCCTTAGATGTCATCATTGTAATCTATCATATTCTATCTTAGGCAACTTTACTTATATCATTAGTTCTCCTCTCTATTATTACTTTTCATCAAGAACACTTAGTTTCATAGTTCTTCTCTGTTCGATATTGGATCTCAGTTTTGTTTGCTAATTCAAGTCTTTAGTTCTTTCTTTCTCTCTTTACTTTTGCACTTCAATCATGTATTTCGAAGTATGTTTTGAATTATTAGCCCGTGAAAAGTTCTTTAAACTAGGGCGTTACTAAACCTTAACAACCACTTGGTGATTTAATTCTTCCTAAACCCTGATCAATCGTGTTCTTGTTCATATTTTCACATATGTGTGGGTTTGATTAGCTCCATGAGAATAGGTAGGATTGATTATGGAATTATCCGTAGTGCTTAATGTCCTTGATTTCGCTCGAATCTATGAGAATAGGTATGAGAGCGTGTTAGGAAAGATATTTAACCTTGAAAGAGACATCTAATCTTGTATAGTCAGCATTTTCTTATGAACCATTTGTTGAGTTGCTTTGGGGTAGTAGTTATATTCATCATCATGTCATGCTAGTGAGGATGTAAATCCTAGATGTTTGAATATATCATTCATATTCATTATTATTAGTATTAGTTTCAGTTGGTTAGTTTATATTACCCTTCATACATCATTTTGGTTACTTAGGATGATTATATATAGTTTAGCTCCTTACTTCATGTGGGGGTTGATCATGGCTTACCCTTGTACAAGTTAGGTTAGGTTTTTCAACAAAGTATATGATACACATGGGTTTCAGAGTTACACCTACCTTAATTCTTGAATTCCATTCATATATGACCATTAATTTTGATAAAAGAAGCAATAATAATATAGAGGGATGTTGAAAGCTCTTTAATTTATTCTTGAGGTGGGGAGTTTAAATCTTCACCTTGACAATCTTTTTTAATATATGAGAATGACGTGGATAGAAAGGTATTGGAAGAGGGATGGTGACTTGATATATCGATATCTTATAGAGTTTTTCCCTTTCTTTACAAGCTAAATTGTGCTATATTGATGCTCTTAGGAGCTATTTATGCTAACTATTTCGATATAGTTGTGGTTTGTGTGATCTATATCATTTTGCAGGTTTTAGGGAAAAACTCCCTATTTACTTGATGTTTTGAGCACCACGCTATAGCGGGAAGTTATGAGGCATCTTTGAGGTCTCAAGCTGGTATTTGGACCCCATTATGAAGAAGTAAGTGTGCAAAAGACTTGGCGTCTGAAGCCAAGCAAAGCAAGGAAAGAAGAAGACTCGCCCGATCGGGTCGGGCAACAACTGCCCGATCGGGTACGAGTGAAGAAGCTGAAGTTCAGGTTTCCCGCCCGATCGGGCGGCCTTGCCCGATCGCATCCGGCGGAGCAATACTTAGCCATTCTTGCTGTTTTTATGAGAGCTGAAGAAGACATCCACCCGATGGCATCGGGTGGACTTGCCCGTTCAGGTGCTGGGGTTGCGGCCCCGATCGGGTGGAATCTGCCCGATCCCATCGGGTGAAGCCTATTTTGTTGCTGCTGGAGACTTGTTCCCAGGCCCGATCGGGCGGCATTTTTCCTGATCGGGTGGATGACACGGGGATGCGATTTCGTTATTTTCCCCACTCTATCTTATTGTTTTCCTAGGACCTATAAATAATTTTTAGGTTGTTTTTATTTGTATCTTTCATATTATTAAACACTTAGAGAGCTCTTAGCCTAGTTTATCATTGCTTTCGATTGTAGAAGAGATTCAAGTACAATTTCAATTCAATTAAAGTTTCCGCTTTCCGTCAATTTGGTAATCGTCTTGCTTATTGCTTTATTCCTTTATCTCAATTACTTTAGTTCAATTGCTTATTTCTCAATTAGTTCATGATGCAATTCTTAGGGTTTTCAATTAGTTTTGTTGTTGTCAATTCGATCATGTCTGAGTAGTTCTCTTTCTAGGGTGTTAGATAGAGAAGCCATGTTTATACCATGATTGCTATTTAGACTCCTATTGATTTCTAGGGCTTGATTAGAGTGATTGTGGTGTGGTTTGTTCTTAATTAGTGATTAATGTTAGTGGCCAATTTCATTGATTGCTTGTGGTTAATAGTTGTTTGCACAGATCCGTCGTACGACTAGAGGCCTAGGACACATCAGTAGTTCTGATTACGTTAGTGAACATGCGGCATATGTTGAACTATGAGCGTTGAGTCTTAACCATAGCTCAACATAGGCTCTAATCCCCCGACTCTTGACTTAGGTTTTAATAGTAGTTGACCCTATTTGATTGGTATAAGCATGGTGGACCGACCTAATACCCTAGGCTTTTATTCCATAGTTAAATCCTCGACTTAATTCGTATTATTTAGCTTACTCATTAGTTCAGTTAATTCTCCATATTTTCATCTGCAGTAGTTGGTTAATTGAGTATTAATATAGAAACTCTGTCTCCCTGCGGATTCGACCCTGCTACCACTGACTACCTTAGTTAGAGGACCGTAGGTTTTATCTTTGAATAGGTGATACGACTTTAGCCTATCAAATTTTGGCGCCGTTGCCGGGGAGACGGCTAGTTTTCTAATTTTTATTCGATTAATTAGCGTACTTCTCTTTGCCTCATTGGAACCTCCCGTTCCAATTGAGGCCGTTCTTACGGTTATCTTGTAGTTTTCTCTTATATGTCCAGGTATCAAAAGAAAACTCACATTATTCCTGGAGATCCTGACATAGAAGCAACACTTCGGGATCTTAGAGCAGAATTTGACCAAGAGAAGCCAGTTTCAGAGATTTCTACATTACCAATGGCGAAGTCACTGAAATCTTATGGGGTGCCTAATCCTGAAGGCATACCCACAGGTCCACCGATGCCCACTATTGCTGCGAACAATTTTGAAATCAAACCTGCACTAATTAATATGGTGCAGCAGAATCAGTTTAGTGGGCATCCTTCTGAAGATCCAGCCAACCATCTGCAGAGATTCCAACAACTCTGCAGGACTGTTAAACATCAAGGAGTCACACCTGAGCAGCTGAAGGTTATGTTATTTGAGTTCTCACTCAGAGACAAGGCTCAGAGGTGGTTCAGCGATATCACCGAGACAGAATGGCCGGCGATTTCTGCTGCATTTCTACATGAGTATTACCCTCCCACAAAAACAGCAGAAATCAGGAACAAGTTGGCCACGTTTTTCCAAGAGCCAGATGAGACATTAAGGGAAGCGTGGACTAGATTCAGAGACCTACAGAGGGAATGTCCACATCATAATATGGACAAATGGTTTCTGACGCAGACTTTTTATAATGGTTTGCAGCCTCAGACGAAGAGTACTTTTGATTCGTCTGCATGAGGGGTCTTTTTAGACAAGGCAGTTGATGAGGGTTATGACTTCCTAGAAAATCTTGCGGCCAATGACCATTCATCATCTAGGAGTTTGACTAAGAAGGTGCTTGAAGTTGACGCTATTTCATTGCTTACATCTCAGATGGCGCAACTCACTCAACAGCTAATGAAATCTTCTAGTTCAACACCTCCGCCAATGAGCATCAACGCTATGTCAGCAGTTGCACCCATCACCTCATCTTACTGCGAGGTGTGTGGTATTCAGGGCCACTTCGGCCATGATTGTCAGTTCAGTCAGAATCAGATGGAGCAGGCTAATGCTTTTCAGCAAAGACAACCCAATAACCCCTACTCTAACACATATAATCCTGGTTGGAAAGACAACCCACTTCTTTCCTACAGAAGCAACAATGTTCAAAACCCACAGCCACAAAATTCCTATCACCCCCCACAAAATTCCTATCAACCTCCACATCACAACCCAAAACCCAACTACTACCAAAATCAAGGAAATTCTCATAATCCCCCTGGTTTCCAAAGACCTACTCATCAGAACTATCAGCAAGCACCACAAAATGCGCCCTCACAAGAGCCTAGCAATTCTGAACTGATGAAACTCATATTGTCTATGCAAAAGACAAATGAGGAAGCAAAAAGGGCCCATGAGGAAACACAAAAGGCGCAGGAGAAGCACATCAAACTTCTCGAGACTCAGATTGCTCAGTTAGCAGAAACTAATGCTCAGAGGCAGCAGGGACAGTTGCCGGGGAAACCTATACATAGGGAGCAAGCAAATGCCGTTACTCTTCGTAGTGGCACTGCTTATGCTAATCCTCCTATGCCCGTTGATGATGATACTGTCCCTAGCAAGGAGAAGGAGGTAGTAGAGAAGGAATTGGAGAAGAATTCGACGTCTGATGTCGAAGTGTCTGAAACAGTTGAACAGGCAAAAAAGAAGAAGGAGAATGAGAAGGTTGCTGATACACCTTTTACACCAAGGTTGCCTTTTCCTCATCGAATGCAAAAGTCCAAGGTGGATCAACAACTTGGTAAGTTCTTGGCTATGGTCAAGAACCTTGAGGTAACAGTTCCTTTCACTGAACTTATTTCTCAAGTGCCTGTCTATGCTAAGTTTTTGAAGGAGATGATCACAAAAAAGAGAGATTTTGGTGGGATAGATAGAGTCGCACTCACTGAAGAGAGTAGTGCCATTTTGCAAAATAAATCTCCACCTAAATTGAAAGATCCGGGTAGCTTTTCCATCCCTTGTCATGTAGGTGCACTTTTTATTGATAAAGCTTTATGTGATTTAGGTGCATCTGTGTCTATCCAGCCTTTGTCTGTCTGTAATAAACTGAATATGGGAGCACTTAAGTGCACTCAAATTACTTTGCAGATGGCTGACCGTTCTATAAAATACCCTCTTGGTGTTTTAGAAGACGTCCCTGTTAGGGTGGGGAAGTTTTACATTCCTGTGGATTTTGTTGTTTTGGATATGGAGGAGGACGCCCAAATTCCTATTATTTTGGGCAGACCATTTTTGTGTACTGCAGGTGATGTTATTGATGTCAAGTCAGGATCTTTGACTTTGAGTGTTGGTGATGATACTGTCACTTTTAAACTAACCACTGCTATGAAGTCTCCTATGCTTGAAGAATCTTGTTGCAGGATAGATGTGGTAGACAAAGCCGTGATGTCTGCATTTCAGCAGATACGTGATGCTGACCCATTGGAGGTAGCATTGACTGAGAGTGACTCCTTAGGCATTGATACTGATGTTGATGCCTGTCTTGCTGATTTAGAGGGTCATGGAGTTGAACAGAAACAGGAAACTGTGATACTTGAAAGTGTATGCTCCAGTTCTACTCCTCAGGTAACTAAGGTAGAACTCAAACCACTTCCCTCTCATTTGAGGTATGCATTTTTAGATGATAAGGAAGAATGTCCTGTGATTGTCAGTACTAAACTCACAGATAGCCAATTGAAAAGCTTGCTTGCTGTGCTTCGTATCCACAAGAAGGCTATTGGGTATAGTATTGATGATCTAAAGGGCATTAGTCCTGATTTTTGTATGCATCGTATTAATCTTGAAGAGGATCACCGCCCTTGCATTGAACCTCAGAGACGTTTGAATCCTAACATGCAAGAGGTGGTGAAGAAAGAGATCATGAAATTGTTAGATGCAGGGATCATTTATCCCATTGCTGATTCGAAGTGGGTCAGTCCTGTGCAAGTGGTTCCCAAGAAGGGGGGGACCACTGTTGTTGAAAATGAGAAAGGTGATTTAATTCCCACTAGGACTGTGACAGGGTGGCGTATGTGTATTGATTATCGTAGACTTAATAATGCCACCCTGAAGGACCATTTCCCCCTCCCTTTATTGATCAGATGTTGGAAAGGCTAGCCAAACATAGCTATTTCTGTTATCTAGATGGATATTCTGGTTTTTCCAAATTCCCATCCATCCAGATGATCAGGAAAAGACTACGTTTACATGTCCTTATGGCACCTTCGCATATCGTAGGATGCCATTTGGATTGTGTAACTCTCCCGCTACTTTCCAACGCTGCATGATGGCCATATTCTCTGATTTTATTGAAAATATCATGGAAGTTTTTATGGATGATTTCAGTGTTTATGGTTCTGATTTTGATGTTTGCCTGCATAATTTGTCCAAAGTGCTTAAAAGATGTGTTGAGGCAAACCTCGTGCTTAATTGGGAAAAATGTCACTTCATGGTGAATGAAGGTGTCGTTTTAGGTCACTTGATTTCTGAGCGTGGCATGCAAGTGGATAGAGCAAAGATTGAGGTGATTGAGAAACTTCCCCCTCCAATGAATGTCAAAGGAGTGAGGAGTTTTCTTGGTCATGCGGGGTTTTATCGCAGATTTATCAAAGACTTTTCAAAAATTGCGAAACCCCTCACTCAATTGTTGCTAAAGGGTGCCACGTTCGATTTTACTGATGAGTGTTTGGAGTCTTTTGACAGGATAAAGACAGCTTTGATCACTGCTCCTATTATACAACCTCCAGATTGGGATCTCCCTTTCGAGATCATGTGTGATGCTAGTGATTATGCGATAGGGGCAGTACTTGGTCAGCGGAAGGATAAGCTACTCCATGTGATTCATTATGCTAGCAAAACCTTGGATCTAGCCCAGGTTAATTATGCTACGACAGAGAAGGAGTTGCTAGCCATAGTCTATGCATTGGATAAGTTTCGAACTTATCTTATAGGTTCGAAAGTTATAGTACACACTGATCATGCTGCTTTGAAGTACTTGATGGCCAAGAAGGAGGCCAAACCTAGGCTCATCAGATGGATTCTTTTGCTGCAAGAATTCGACTTGGAAATCAAAGATAAGAAGGGTGCCGAGAATGTGGTCGCCGACCACCTTTCTAGGTTGAGGTTTGGATCCCCTTCTGACCCTCCTATAGATGACTCTTTTCCTGATGATCATTTGTTTTCTGTGTCCTCTAAAACTCCTTGGTATGCTGACTTTGCTAACTTCTGTGTTAGTGGTTCTCATCCTCCCAATCTTACATATCAGCAGCGCAAAAAGTTTTATCATGATGCTAGAATGTATTTTTGGGAGGATCCTTTCCTATATAACAAGTGCTCCGACGGGATGTTTCGTCGTTGCATTCCTGATTGGGAAATAGAGGGTGTTTTGCTACATTGTCATAGTATGCCTTCTAGTGGTCATCTTGGTTCCCAAGCTACTGGTTTTAGAGTCTTACATAGTGGTTTCTATTGGCCTTCGATTTTTAAAGATGCCCGTGCCTTTTGTTTGTCTTGTGATGCTTGTCAAAGGACGGGTAATATTTCAAAAAGGCAAGAGATGCCACAGAGTGGGATTTTAGAGGTCGAACCTTTTGATGTTTGGGGGATTGACTTTATGGGACCCTTTCCTACCTCTTGTGGGAATAGGTATATTCTAGTGGCCGTCGACTATGTGACTAAATGGGTAGAAGCTATAGCATCACCAACCAATGATTCTAAGGTTGTGATGAAGATGTTTAAAAAGATAATCTTTCCCCGCTTTGGTGTCCCCCGTGTTGTAATTAGTGATGGTGGCTCTCACTTTCATAAGAGCACCTTCAAGACCCTTTTGACAAAACATGGAGTCACCCACAAAGTCGGACTTGCCTATCACTCTCAAACTAGTGGCCAAGTAGAAGTGTCTAATAGGAAAATTAAGAAAATCCTTGAAAAAGTGGTCACTAAAGCTAGAAAGGATTGGTCATTGAAACTTAATGATACTCTTTGGGCGCTCTGCACTGCTTTTAAGACTCCTTTGGGTACCACACCCTATCGACTGGTTTATGGCAAAGCTTGTCATCTACCAGTTGAGATGGAGTATCTTTCTGCGTGGGCGGTCAAAGAGATTAACCTTGATTTGACAGCTGCAGGTGAAGCACGACTTCTTCAACTCAATGAGTTGGATGAGCTCCGTTTGGATGCTTATGAAAATCAAAGGTCTATAAAGAGAAAACGAAGAAGTTGCATGATAAGATGATAGGGAAAAGAGAATTCAAGGTTGGCGACAAGGTCCTACTGTTCAATTCCAGGTTGAGACTGTTTCCTGGAAAGCTCAAATCTCGATGGTCTGGACCATTCGAGGTGACAGAAGTGAAGGAACATGGTGCCATCGAGGTTTCCAACCACAAAGGAGAGAAGTTTAAGGCAAATGGACAGCGTCTGAAGTTGTACCATGAAGGTGCCTTTGTTGGTTGTGTGGAGGAAATCCGCTTTGATTCCTCCCCACTTGATTCATCTACCTAGAAAGGTAATAAGGTCGTGCGGGACCTTCATAAACCAGCGCTTTGCGGGAGGCAACTCGTATCTCTTAGTTAGATCTTCTTTTCATTTGATTCGTAGTTTATAGCATGCGAGAGAGCGTGAGGGTACTAATGTGTTCCTAGATCTTGTGTGCTTTGATGTACAGATATGCTATTTGAAGAGAAACTTGAGCCATACTTGCCCCAAATTTGCAAAAAGGCGAGCTACTTATTGAACAGTAGCTCGCCCGATCAGATCGGGTGGAAGATGCCCGATCGGGTGAGCGGAAATTAACATAGAGGAAGAAAAGAAAGGACGCCCGATGCCATCGGGCAAGGTTTGCCCGATCGGGTGCGCAACCCTAGCACCCGATCAAAAATACCTTGCCCGATCGGGTGGAAGATCGGGTGAACGCGTAAATGTCATAAAAAAAATCAGTCAAAAAGGTATACCGCCCGACGCCATCAGGCAACAGTCGCCCGATCGGGCTCGAGACTTGAGCACCCGATGAGAAATTAGGCACCCGATCGGGCGAAAGTTTTTTTTCCCAGTCACAAAAAAAATTGAATTCCGCCCGATCGGGCGGCCAAGTACCCGATCGGGCCTGCGACCATCTAACCTCCTTTTACACGGATTACATCCCTTTTCTCACCATTCATTCCTCATCCTTTCAATCAACTCTCTCTCTCTTTTCACTCATCTTCAACCTCCAAACCCCTAACCTCCATTAAAACTCTATTTTTCCACCTTAAAACTTCCTCCCTTCTCCTCCAAACTTCATAAAAACCCTTCCTTTCCTCCTTTCACCCTCCATCTCACAAAATCTCATTCACAAAAATCATCTTCCCTCTCCCATCTCTTCCCACACTCACCTTAAAACCCCATCTTTGTGTTACAAGAGGTTACAAGGCACATTTTCTACCATGGCAAGCAAATTCAAAAGGATAATTCGAGGTGAAGGCTCGCGATCTAGGCGAGAGGCAACACCACAACCACCACCACCACCACAAGTTCCACAAGATCCTCAATACCCGGAAATCATTTTCCGGGATGATGAACATCGCGAGAAATTCTTGCGATTTAAAAAGCGTGAGGTACTTCCTACCCGATTTCTAGATGTTGAGCTTTTGTCTAAACTTGGTTTAACTGATGATTTTAAGGACTTCATGAAAGTTCTAGGCATGGAGGCGCTTTATAATGTACATGTTAACACTTATCCTCCTCTAGTCTATGAATTTTTTAGTAGTTTCAGTTTGACAAAGCCCCGGGCCGGTCCGGTCACCCATGTTCACTTTAGACTTTTAAACCAAGAACACTCCCTTAGCCTTAGGGAATTTGCGGGGGTTCTTAGGTTACAGGTACGGGGTGACTACTACCCACCCGACCACTTTAGGATGGCCGATACTTATGTTATGCTGACAGGGGACCCTACGCCCTTTGACATCCAACACTGTCATTGGGCGAACTTCCATCACCCTATTTTTAGCATTTGGATACGGTTCATGGCCCAGACTCTGTTGGGACGGTTTGAGGGTCACTTGGTCCGGAGGGCCGAGCTAGTTGCTATAGCTAGCTATATTGCTAAAGGCTCTAGGGAGCCATTTCAGTACAACTTGGCTCACCATATCGCTATTCAGTTCGAGCGTATCTCGAACTCGCTCCCTAAGCCAAGGGAAGACGGTAGTTGGACCTCTAGGAGGTTAGTTAACGGGGGGTTGATCATATTGTTTGCCCGGCAAATTGCCGGCTTTGACGAGACTCAGCGTACCCCCGTCCTAGGCCCTACCCTCATTGACCTCACCTATCTCAACACCCTCAAAGTCCTGTACCGCCTGCCTGACCATAGATTTCAGTGGGTGATTAAGTCCAAAAAATCCCTCATTCTGCCCGACTCTAGGGCCCGACTACGGCCTCGTCAGGCAAACTACCTACTCCCTATAGAGGGAGTCGACCTAGTTGTCCCTGAGCCAGAGCCCCCTCGCCGTTCTTACCATAGGCGGCATAAGCCGATTTTAGACGAGGGCGCCTCCACTTCTGCTCCCCCCCCCTCCCCCCCCTCACACGGACTCATTTGACTTTACCTCTATGATGTCGACCCTAGGTCGCATGGAGACGGGGATGGGTAGAATGGAAGGGCTGATCAACGCGAACACCGCCACCCTCGCGGGCTATGGCACTCGCATCGATCAGCTCTATACCCGTATAGACCAGATGCGGGGCGGATGGACACCTTGGCTAACGACCAGCACTACGCCCTTTATCCTCTCTATGACGACTATTGTAGGCGTGGCATTATTGAGCAGACTGCCCAGCACCCCTCGTGGTACCATTGGAACCCGAGTTATGGCCAGCCTACCGGTCAGAGCGATGACATGGCAGAGGATGAGGAGGATGAGCCTGCTCGTTAGTCAGTCTCTTTAGGAGACTTTGGCCTAGGTCCTAGTGGTTTTGGAGGTGGTTTTGATGCAGGTCCTAGTGGATTTGGTGGTGGGATGAGTGGTCCCTCCGGTGGTGGTTTTACCGATGGTGGTGGTACTTCTAGTGGTGGTTTCTTCAGTGACCCCACTAATGATGATATGGGCGGCTGATGCCCTTGTTCTCTCCTCTCCCTCGTTGCAATGAGGACATTGCCTCGTTCAGTTTGGGGGAGAATCTCTCACTGTGAGTATAGTTTATTGCTTTATAGTATAGTTTACTGCTTTTTAGTGTAGTTTAAAGCTTTGATAGTTTAGTTTACAGCTTTAAGAAAAATTGAAAATTTTGAAAAAAAAAATATGTTTGATCATGAGTGGTTTGATTGCCTCCCTGTGCCCCTTGTTGTACTTTATTGAGAATGATTTGACTTTGTTTTCTGGATAGCTGGGCATTTGTGATTTTGAGGCTTTGATTTGATGTTCGACTACTTTGATTTCGAGCAATTTCTGACTATGATATACTACTTTGTGCTGCATACCTGATTTGGTTAGACTGTGAGGCCTTTTTCTAGCCTATTGGATTCATACTTTTATCCAGTCTATATTTTTGGTGTGTTAGTTCCTCTCTAGCGGATCGATCTTGACTTTGACTTCGTACTCATTTGATGTTTGGTGACTTGTTACACTTGCTATGATAGAGGCGTTCTTTTGACTTATTCTTGAGCCCCAGAGTTAGTTTTTGATACATTTTTATCCTCCTTAGCCCCGCTGAGCCTAATGACCTTGTTTCATGTTACTTAAACCCTTATTATAAGCCCATGGCCTTTGTTTCGATATTATTCCCAAGCCTAGCTTGGGGGAGCTTTGTGTATGGGTTGAGAGTGAAGTTGGTTTCATGGTTTGGTTTGATTGTTGAGGAATCAAAAGTGTATTTGTTGTGGCTTGATTATTAGAAAAAGAAAAGAAAAGGCAAAATTAGAGTTGCGTGAATGAAGTTCAAAAAAATGAAAGAAAAAAATGAAATAAAAGTTCAAAAGAATTCAAAGTTCTTTCATTCACGCACGTTCATAAATAAAGTTTCATGTCATTGCCTAAAACTTGGGTTTGTTGTGCGTATTCATTGAATTTGGAGAGTTGGTTTATTTTTCATGGTTTTATGGTGTTGATTGGGAGTTGCTTAGGCCATCTAAGGCCTTGTTTGAGTGTTCATGCTCCCCCTTTCTTGGTTTTTCCACCACATTACCCAAAAGTATCCCCTACCTCTTACCTAAGCCCCATTACAACCCGGAAAAGTCCTCTTGAGCTTGTGCCTACAATGTCTACTAGATTGATTTTGGTCAGTTTGTCAAAGTTAAAGAGTACGTCTGCTAGTTGAGTCGACTTGATTAGGATGAGCGACATTTTACCTTCTTAAACACATGAGAGTGTGAGTGGGAAGGGACATTTATGGTCGGGTCGGTGAGTGTTCGGGCACATTCTTTGCCTGCCACAAAATTGAGAGGAGTGACAACCTTTGTGAGCACCTTTTCAGGATTTGTATGCCTAGTAGTCACTTGAACTTGATGAATTGCTTGGATGATTGGTGGTTGGAAGGATTTGATTTGCCGAACTTGAATTATGCCTGCTTGAACGATTCTTAGTCTTGAAAATGTTTTTTGAGCTTGAATTGTTTTATTTATGGGGTGAGGCAATCTATTCCACGATCATGTTCTATTTGCTTGAGGACAAGCAAAGGTTTAGCTTGGGGGAATTTGATATATCGATATCTTATAGAGTTTTTCCCTTTCTTTACAAGCTAAATTGTGCTATATTGATGCTCTTAGGAGCTATTTATGCTAACTATTTCGATATAGTTGTGGTTTGTGTGTTCTATATCATTTTGCAGGTTTTAGGGAAAAACTCCCTATTTACTTGATGTTTTGAGCACCACGCTATAGCGGGAAGTTATGAGGCATCTTTGAGGTCTCAAGATTGTAGTTGGACCCCATTATGAAGAAGTAAGTGTGCAAAAGACTTGGCGTCTGAAGCCAAGCAAAGCAAGGAAAGAAGAAGACTCGCCCGATCGGGTCGGGCAACAACTGCCCGATCGGGTACGAGTGAAGAAGCTGAAGTTCAGGTTTCCCGCCCGATCGGGCGGCCTTGCCCGATCGCATCGGGCGGCCTTGCCCGATCGCATCGGGCGGAGCAATACTTAGCCATTCTTGCTGTTTTTATGAGAGCTAAAGAAGACATCCACCCGATGGCATCGGGTGGACTTGCCCGATCGGGTGCTGGGGTTGCGGCCCCGATCGGGTGGAATCTGCCCGATCCCATCGGGTGAAGCCTATTTTGTTGCTGCCGGAGACTTGTTCCCAGGCCCGATCGGGCGGCATTTTGCCCGATCGGGTGGATGACACGGGGATGCGATTTCGTTATTTTCCCCACTCTATCTTATTGTTTTCCTAGGACCTATAAATACTTTTTAGGTTGTTTTTATTTGTATCTTTCATATTATTAAACACTTAGAGAGCTCTTAGCCTAGTTTATCATTGCTTTCGATTGTAGAAGAGATTCAAGTACAATTTCAATTCAATTAAAGTTTCCGCTTTCCGTCAATTTGGTAATCGTCTTGCTTATTGCTTTATTCCTTTATCTCAATTACTTTAGTTCAATTGCTTATTTCTCAATTAGTTCATGATGCAATTCTTAGGGTTTTCAATTAGTTTTGTTGTTGTCAATTCGATCATGTCTGAGTAGTTCTCTTTCTAGGGTGTTAGATAGGGAAGCCATGTTTATACCATGATTGCTATTTAGACTCCTATTGATTTCTAGGGCTTGATTAGAGTGATTGTGGTGTGGTTTGTTCTTAATTAGTGATTAATGTTAGTGGCCAATTTCATTGATTGCTTGTGGTTAATAGTTGTTTGCACAGATCCGTCTTACGACTAGAGGCCTAGGACACATCAGTAGTTCTGATTACGTTAGTGAACATGCGGCGTATGTTGAACTATGAGCGTTGAGTCTTAACCATAGCTCAACATAGGCTCTAATCCCCCGACTCTTGACTTAGGGTTTAATAGTAGTTGACCCTATTTGATTGGTATAAGCATGGTGGACCGACCTAATACCCTAGGCTTTTATTCCATAGTTAAATCCTCGACTTAATTCGTATTATTTAGCTTACTCATTAGTTCAGTTAATTCTCCATATTTTCATCTGAAGTAGTTGGTTAATTGAGTATTAATATAGAAACTCTGTCTCCCTGCGGATTCGACCCTGCTACCACTGACTACCTTAGTTAGAGGACCGTAGGTTTTATCTTTGAATAGGTGATACGACTTTAGCCTATCATGACTTGTGGCAGATTGCAACTCTACTTGTCTATACTTACTAATATATATATATACATATATATATATATATATATATATATATATATATATATACACACACACACACAATAGTGGTTTCAATCTTCCCAAAAACTAAATCATCCTACTTTCTCATTTATAATTATGAAATTATATTATAGTAAGAAGAAATTCCTCTGGTTTACCCTCGCAAGGGGCCACCACCCAGAGGCCCATTACAAGTCATACAACCCCCATCTTGTTTATTACATTTCACTCTCTATCATATGTTGTTAAAAATGTAAGTAAGGAGGTTTGAACATTACCCATTACTTAATAATTAAGTCACAACTCTTCTACTATGTCATATCATTTATTATAATCAAATTATTTCTTATATTTTTGTATCTTTCCACCTTGCAAAGTAAAATGAATTACGAAATGACTTCGATAATCCTCATCTTCACTTAACACACTAGAACGGAAACACAACAAGACATACATGAGGCGTTGCTTGGGTCAAATAGCTAGTTGATAATTGATATATCGAAAATAGACTTGCCCCATTATGCTACACTATATTCATGAATAGACTAGTCCAATGGGTTGGTCGTGTCAAATTAGGATAAAATATTTTCACATACAATATTTGTTCATGATTCGGAGTGTTCAATTTCAGGTTGACCCGACGTACGAGTTAAGGAATTTGAATTCGCTCTTTGTTTCTCTATTTTTTGGATTATATACGAAATAAACACAAATTATAGGTTGAAATTAGCAAGTTATATTGAATATATCGATTGTTGCTACACTCAACCACACAAATGATGCTTGCATTAAAAAAACATTTTAATACTAACTACTTCCTCCAATTTTTAGTTACTACACTTTTTTGAATAAGAAAATTTCTTATTAGATGCTACACTTCTTTATTTGGCTTTTCCTTCTCTCTATTTCTCTCCTACCACATGACTTTTCCTCTCTATCTCTCTCACATTAAAAAAATGCATTGGAGTTCGCAAAAAAAGTGTAGCATCTAAAATAATACAGATGAAGTATATTAATATTTGAAAGCACTTTTTGCAAGAAAGTTTTCACAATTTCATCCAATTACTACAAATGTAACGATTTTTGAATTGATCCGTAAAAAAACAATTTTCTTATTTCGGGTACAATTGGGCTGAGGTTAAAAAAGATTTCTTCAAAATCCATCGTCAGGTAAGGTTGGATCGATTTTTGAGTGGTCTCCCACAAACATAAGCACTTCTATAGGTAATTAACTTATTATTCCATGAGAAAATATGATTAATAATAATGAAATGGAAGTGGTTGGTAAGCACTCGCTTAGCATTATACTAATGGATAATCTGGAAACAGCTGTACTATATTGTTTGAAATGATCAAATGAATGTTTGATTTGTCAAATGATATATTGAGTTTATGGGTTCCAAAATATCTATATAAATAAATGGTCTTCCCTTCTTGCTTCTACAAGGAATAAGCTTCCTGTGAAAGAAGCCAAAAGAAAAACAAAAACAGTTAGGATGAGTATTCAAACTTCAGGCAACAAAGAGATTGGTGTTGATAGCCATGGCCATGCTTGTTATGTGTTTTCCTGACTGTCAACAGCAACAGGTGGCTTAAGAGCTTTATTGGCAAACAAGCAAAGCATAGCCATGGCTATCAATACCAAACTCTTTGTGACCTCTTCTACGTGAAGGTGGTAAATTGGTAATGGTGTGAAGAATGTGATATATGGGTGAGGCAACATTCAATAATGTGCCCATATATGCTTAATTGTTTTCTACCCGTCATTTCTTTATTTAATTTTGTGTATAGAGATTAGAGGGTGACAAAAGCACAATGCCATTGATAGGATTCAATCTAAATCCTTAGTTTGGTATTATCTTTACGAGACTTTATCAAGTAAACTAGCATTCATTTATTTTTCTTTGATTTTAGGTCATCTTGTTTTGTATTATCATTTGAGTAATATAATGTTATACATAGCATTCTTAGTGCTATGTATAATATTAAGGGCTATGTATATCATTACTCAAAATGGAGTTAAGCATTTAATAAGTATTACTTAAAATGGTATCAAGTTTGGAATTTATCAATAAAATCACGCGAAAATGTATGTTATTAATGCTCAGTATTTTTTTTATCTTCTTAAATATAGCCCTTAGAACTATGTATATCACTTTCCTTATTTTTTACATGTCGCAAGTTACAAATTTTAAGGTCATGGTGTGCGGTGTCATTGATTATTTGATTCGTAAACTTGATTCTTTTTAGGCGTTATCAATTGTTATTAGTTGTTAATTTTTTATCTTCACTTTTATCTCTCTCAAAAACCCAAGCTATTTCAATTTTAGGGGATATCATCACCTTAATTAGTAGTCGAAGGTAAGCCCTTTTTTCTTTTCTGCTACTAGTTTTTTAAGGTTGTGGTTTACAATGACTCTAATTGAGTGTTTTTCGATCTAGATAATTGGGTTATATTTACCCATATAATGAGTTTTATCTATTTTCATGTGAGAGTTTAGAGACTTTATTGTTTGCTTCTACAGATTGATTTGTTGGTTGGAATTTGTTCAGAATTGCGGTACTGCTTCATCTATAACTAGTTGGATAAAATCCAGTTGAAACTACAACAGATTGATAAAATTTTTTATAGAAGGATTTAACAAAGACAATGTGAAAGAAGATTTCCAGAACTATTAGATTCCAGAACTATTAGATCTCAATCGACGATCATGGTTTTGTCTTGTAATTATTTCGAGGGAAGTTAAGATATAAACAAGATCGCACATGACTATATTTATCCTTATGTTTAAATCAAAAAAGAAAGTTAAAGGAAAGTGCATGAATAGTATAAAAAGTCAAAGGTTACAATAGATATGGAACCGAGGAAGTATGCAACTTATTTTTCTTGTGGACAAAAAGTGGCCTCTCTCCTAAATTAGCACTTTGGCAATCAATCCTAGCCACAATACTTACTTTTCCTGAAATTATGAATATATATTATTTGGGTCAGTATCGGATAGAGTCAATTTCGGGTCAGTTCAATCTCAGCTCGGGACAACATGTCTCGCGTCGGGTATGGGTCATGTCATTTCGAGTTTTGGGTTGATTTAAGGTCAATTTCGGGTTTTATCTCTTTTCATGTGAGTTTGGAAATTTTGTTTTTTTTTCTTTTACAAATTGATTTGATGATAGAAATTTGTTAGGGATTGCGGTAATGCTTCATTTATAACTAGTTAGATTAAATACAGTTGAAACTACAAAAGATTGACAAACACTCTTGTAGAAAGATTTAACAAGAACGATGTGAAAGAAGATTTTCGGAACTAATAGATCTCAATCGACGATCATGTTTTTGTCTTGTAATTATTTGTTATTTAATTTAATTTGAATAAGTTAGTTTTGACTTCTTTTAGTGTCAGATGACTTAAAATCAACTAGCTAAGTTGGTTTCAAAAAATAATGGCCTCGTTTGGTGAAGGGCGTTTTGGACGAAAAAGGGAGTTTTCAACCCTATTTAGAGTTTTGACTCCGTCAAAACTCTAAATGGGGTGTTTGGTGAGGAGGGGATGCAAAAGAGTTTTGGTGGATCAAAACTCTCAAACCAAAACGCTGCCTTTTGCAACGTTTTGGACAGAGTTTGTCATAACAGAATTTTAATCACTATTAACCAATTTGTTAATCATCAAAATATCATCACCATTGCCATTACACCATTGCCATTACACCATGACCATCTCACACAACACTGCCTTCTCTATCGGCAGAGCCACTACAACACCTTTCCACCTACACCACCACAACGTCATATTCAGACCACCAACGCCATATTCACACCACCATTTTCGATCTTATAACTTTCCGTGTAGCTTTGATTTGTTTTGATTTCGTTGTGATGTTGACGATGAGCGATGATGGCAGTGGGTTGATTTCGCTTTTACTTCGTGGTGGTATTGACGGTGAGCGGTGATGGCAGTGGATGGTGGTGGAGTAAAAAGAAAGATCGTTGTTGGTGGTGAAATTTTCAAGGTGAGGAGATGGCGGTGGTGTTTGACCTGGATATGGCGGTGATGGATGATCTGTTGATGGCGGTGGCGATTGGTGTTGTCGTGCTGTCGGAGGAGATTGTTGAGATAGAAGGATGGTGGGGTGAGGAGAGAGAAGGGGAAGAGAGGTGAGGACTTGAGGAGAGAGAAAGCTAGGTGAGATATGAGTTGGGGGGTAACTGTTTATACGTAATTGTTTTATTTGGTACAAAGATTACTACTAAATTACTTTTAAACATTTATCAAATAGTTAAATATTACTAAATACATTTATACAAACAGCAGTCAAATCCGCAGTCAAAAAAGTAAATAATCTAAAAGCAAACTCTAAACTCTAAACTCTGTTTGCCAAACAAGGCCAATAGGTATGCAAAAATGGTCAAAGAGGCCCCTATTAGTTCCCCCATTTTACCATCGTAGAAGTGAGATACCTTGAAATAACAGGCTCAACTAGCCCCCTTATAGGAACTAACATTTTTTTGATTTTTTTAGCAGAACTGATAATTTTAGAAATAGAAATATATTCCAATGTGTTTAACTTAAGTGTCATTCCATTTGTGGCATTATATATCAATGAAAAAATATTTTTTATTCCACATTTCGAGTCTGTTCCCGTGTGTTCCAAAATTCCTCAGTGGTGCTTCACTATCTATATATTAGAGTTTAACAAATTATTAAATGTCCGTATCTGAGGGTTGGAGTGAGATCTTGTAATGAAACTTGGTAAAGGTTTGAAGTATCAAGTTTGGGTTAGGAACTCGAATGAGTTCTTATGGTGTATGGGTAGAATTTGGGTGAAATCTAAAGGAAAGGAGCTTGAGTGACTTTCATAGTTAAAGAATGTGAGACTATGACTTAAGCCTAAAGTTAGTAGAGAAGATTTCGAGGGAAGTTAAGAGATAAACAACAGTTACGAGGAAACTATTATTGGGACTTGAGTTGTCTTTGAGGTGATAGATTTTGAATAGGGGTGTTTGACATATTATAGTGAAAGAATTTCGAAATTCCTTGTGTTCAAGTTCGTTTCTTCCAATTGATCCTAGGTTGTTTTTCCTAGTAAAGGTCACTCTTTCATGTTTGTTCCTTATATCTTGGAGTTCTAAATGTCGCAAATTACAATTATTCATCCCCGTCTTATAGTGTTCTATTCTATATAACATGTAGTATAACGGTTTAGAAGAGTCATATTTGCATTAATCATATCATATATGTTAAAATTGACAATAGAAATGGCAAATTAAGAACTGTTTTCAAAGTTGTGCCGTGGTAGGAGGCCACTAACTTGAGCAATTACGGGCCGGCGATGGTGGTAATTGACACTAGCCGGAAAGTTTCCCAAGGTTAACACAACGACCTAAAATGTTACCACTAATAGAGTAGGCTATGTAGATTACCACATACCCAAGAAGAAGAAGAGAATGTATTTTCAGATACTAAACAGAAGAAGTGAAAATCTAATTTCATAGCAAAACAATCTGAAATTTTGTTAAAAAATACCTTATTTGTTCTAAGTTCTGTAAAAAAACACCTTTTAAAATATTTTCTTGTGAAAAAACACCTTGTATGTCATTATTTATCAAATTATACACCTTATTATCACATTTGCACCAGAAAGCCAATCTTTGAGTCTATTTTTTTTTATCTTTTTTGTGAGTGGAAGTCACATATATTAACCCATATGTTTAAACAAAGTTCTAATATACAAAAAGAGAGACAAAATAAGAGAGTCAATTACCTAAAAGTTGACATTTTTGGCTAAAAAATAATAATAAAGTGTGTAATTTGATAAAGGAAAAATTGCCTAGAGTGATGCAACCTTTTGGCGATTTGCAAATAATAATGCAACCTTTCGATTATTTTGGACTAATACAACTTTAATACCCCATTTATTTTAGACAAGACAAATGACCGATAACCTGAATCATTGGTAATTTTTATTTAAGACTTTAAAATTTAATTAATATATTAATATAAAAAAATAAACTAAAATAAAACACCCCCTCAAACCCCCCACCCCAGCCCCAACCCTCCCCCACACCCACGAAATCTGCCCACCCAACCCCCAGCCCCACCTTCCCACACCCACGAAACGCCACCCCAGCGCACCTTCACACCCCAGCCCCAACCTCCCCCACCTCATTCCCAAGTTCACCACCACCGGACTCCCCCCGCCTTCTCTTTCTTTCGCTTCCCCTATCTTCCTCTTCGATGCGCCACCACCGGATGAAATCCCCTCCCCCGCCTTCTTCCCCTCTCCTCGTGGTTGCGCACCACAAACTCCTCCCTCTCCTCCTCGGTTGCGGCTGGGTGGTTTTCAAGGGGGGTCTTCGTTTTCGAGGTGGTTTCTGGGGATCGTGGTTGGGTGGGTTTGGGGATTTATTTCGATCGGGGCTGGGGGTCGGAATTGGGGTGGGGTGGCAGTGGCTGTGGGTGGTTGTGGGTGGCTGAGGTTGTGGCAGTGGCTGGGGCTAAGGTGGGGGGGGGTCGGGATTCTTTTAGGGGAGGGGGTGGGATTTTTTTGTTTTATTTTTTAATTAGTAAATTATTTTATAAATCAATCTATTAGAACTAGTTATAAGCCGACATGTGTCCCACTAAACCTATTCTTCAAGTTAGAATTGATTTTATCCGACTTTGACTTGTTTAAAATAAATGGGGTATAAATGTTGCATTATTGCAGAATAATCTTTAGGTTGCATTATTATTTGCGAACGGGTAAATGTTGCATTATTCTAGGCAATTTTTTCAAAAAAAGTTATGCATTGGAAAGTGCAAGTGAAAGTGTTGCAATTATTTAGTACTAGAGGAAGCATAAGTTGTTAAGTCGACATTCAATTCATTCAACAAATGTCTATAGGAGTTGGGTTCTATTATGTTTAGTGATGTCAGTGGGGCGGGTTTTGTGGAAACCCACCCCGCACCCGCCCTAGTTAGGTGGGGATGGGGGAAGGTTTCGCGAAGGATGGGGCGGGGATGGGGATGAAAACCATCCCCGCCATGGGTAATGGGGCGGGGTGGATGTTAGTCCATACCCGCCCACCCCGTCCGAGCCCGCCATAGGTATTCTCCAAAGACATAAAATCCTAAATGTTATTAGCTGTTTACTGCTTTCATTTGATACTTTTATTGTTCAAAGGCCCAAAGGCTAAAATCTTACTTGTAAACTTTTGTTTTCCTCTCTCCCTCAACCCCCTAATAGATTGAGGCGGGGATGGGGCGGGTGCGGGGATTCGCGCGGGGATAGATTTTATCTTGTCCCCGTTGGGGCAGTGGTGGGGACAAAATCTTCCCCCGCCATGGGTGATGGGGCGGGGATGGGGATGAGTTTTTTAGGCGGGGATGAGGATGACTTTTTTAGGCGGGGATGGGGATAGGAATGCCAACATCCACCCCGCCCCGCCCCATTGACTCTATTGTATTAAAATACTTAGTATTTGAGGATGGATTTTAGTGTTAACTTATGGAATGAAGAGGTTGATTGCTTTTGTTTTATAACTACATATTTTGAGTAGAATTATTAATAATTATTAAATTCAAAAATAGTGGTTATCATTGTTTTTTAAATTATCATTGTTTCACTTTGACCTTTAATAACTCTAATACTCCATCAGTAGTGGTTACAAAATTTTGATTTCTTAAAAATTTACATAGAGAGCAATTCAACAACATATACTTTAAAAACTTGTGGTCAGATTAGTACATAAATAGTGTAGACTTCAAAGATTTGCAATTATTTTGAAATGGAGGAAGTATATGTAAGTGGTGGTTGATGTTTCGAGTTTTGATCTCCATATTTCTAAAACCTTCTTCTTGGTCTGGACTATAAGATTTGATGCACAAGGCCAGACAGCTAGTCCATGTAGCCGTGTCCCTAAATTTGAGGAACATGGTTACATTGTTTAGGAAAAGTGTGAAGTTAATATGCTACCACACCAAAACATGTGATATTAAAGAATAGCTCTCACCATAAATAGATTTGGAATTTTTCTTAGACTTGGCTTTAAGGACAACCAATGGTGGTCTAGGGTAAATTTTAAGAGCTTCTTTGACTCAGCATGCTTATTTCTCCCTAAATTTAAGAGCTATTTATTATTGTTCCTACTGGCTTTGCGAGCTGAGTATCTTGCACCCTCTTGGTTCTAAGCTCTTCTTTTAGATTGAAATGTAATCTACTGTACAGAGAAAAAGTTTAAGTAGTTGGAGCATTGATCAAAACGCAATTGACCCCCCTTAAGATTTTGCATGCCTTTGACATACAGGATACAGTTGGGCAATTAATTATCTAAATAATTTGAGACTATTCCTTATTCCTCCCTTCTCTTGCTTTATGAGCATATAATATAAGATCTTTGCTTGAGTAAACTAAAGGCCACTTAGAAGTTCCCTTGGACTGTGTTGGTACTTATTTTCTCACATAAAATAATAGCTTTTAGCTAGATATTTTGATCACATGTGATAATATCTTCTAACAAACTCTTGTTAGTTAGTTAGCTATTAGTTACAAGTTGTTATGCTTAGATTCTCCTTGTAATCTTCTTTCTAGTATATATAGCTCTTGTGATGTAATAATATTCATTCAATAATAAGGATCAAGATGATCTCCTTGCTTCTCTCTACAAATTCTATCATGCTCTCTATCATTTTATGCTTTCAATAAACAAAGTTCATCTCAGTGTATGAACTTTGACATGGTATCAGAGCTTTTACACATGCTTCTGCTTTTATTACTCCATTTCTTTTCTAAACTGAAATGATTAAAGATCATCAGTTTCTACTTTGATCATTCAGCATTCATAGATTTTTTTTTCCGTCTAAACAAAGATTCAAAAAGAATCCGTTTCTTCCTTCTTAAAATATTCTGTGATTCCGAAATTTTCTTATTGACTCATTATCAATGGCAAGTGAAAATTCACAAACAAACACACAGCTAGATCCTAATTCTGCTTATTTTCTTCATAATTCTGATGTAAATGCTTCAAGATTAGTTAACACAATATTCAATGGAGTTGGTTACAATGATTGGAAAAGATCAATGTTGATAGCTTTATCAGCAAGAAACAAGATAGGCTTTGTTGATGGAAGTCTAGTCAAACCTGCAACAACTTCAAATAGTTACAGATTATGGAGCAGATGCAATATCCTGGCTTTTGAATTAGAAGTGTTTTATATCTTACTACTGCTAGAGAGATCTGGTTGGAATTAGAAGAAAGATTCAATCAGACTTCAGGTCCACAACTGTTTTCAATGCAACAGCAACTGGCAGATATACTCCAGACTGAAAATGAAGGTATTTCAACTTTTTTCACTAAAATCAAGATGCTCTGGGATCAATTAGATAGCCTAGATCCTTTTCCTTTATGTGTATGCACAAATTGTAGTTGCAATCTCACTCAAAATCTAGAGAAAACACAACAAAGGCAGAGGCTAATATAGTTTCTCATGAAACTCCATGAAAAGTTTGCTCACGAAAACGTAAGCTAGATGGGTAAATTTGTGTCTCCATTGAGAAAGTGACTCTCTATATAGTTTTTATGACTTCTCCCCTATTAACTGATATGTCTATTAATTTTTTATATATCTTATTTAAGAACCTTCGATAGTTTATATTATAAAGTTTACTTCCCGTTTTCCAGTTAATATTTCTGTCGCCTCCATCGATCCTTCAATTTAATCCCAGTGGTTATGAAATGAAAAGAAGCCTTCTCATTGGCCCGTTGTTGCATAAGCGGATTTACATACTTCCTCCGTTCCAAATTAAATGCAACAAATGAAATTTTTATCTCTCACAAATAATACCCATTTATTGCGCTTATTTTGGAATGGAGGAAGTATAATTTTTCTTCGTGTGAGTTGTGACAATTAGCAAGTTATAGATTGTCAACTATAAATTTTAAGATTGTCAAGTTATGAATTTGAATAGTAATATTGATCAGACTAATCAAGGAGAAATAGAATCGGTTGAATTACAATTAAAGATAATCATTTCCCATGTCTTGATTTTTTCATATTTTATTACCCAATTGGTCAAGACTGAAAAAAATATATTACATGAAGTATCAAAGTACATATAAAAATCTAAATAAACACTAATTTCTTTCCAACTTTTTATTCCTCCTTTTGTATGTTGACATGTTTGTTATGATTTATTCTTTTTCTATCTACCACTGCAAAATAAACAAAATATGATTGTACAGAGTAGTAACTCCTAAGTAGCACCTTTTTCAAACATGTAATAATTTTTTCTTATATAAAGACACTTTGAGAAAATACAAAACTATTAGCATGTAGCACATATTTCGAATATGTATTAATAATTTTTCTCTTAAAAGTATAAAGTATGAAAAGGAGAGTGATAACAAATATTTGAGAACACAAAGTAACTATTCCAACAAAAGACTCGATATCCATTGACACGATGTGATCTAAATTCTAGAAATTTCATAATCCGATATAATCTAGCCTAAATCATTCATGTTATTTGGATTCGAGAGAGTTTCTTCATGATTTTGTATTTTGATACTTAGGTCAAAAGTCCGAATCTTAATATCCCCGTTCCCCACTAGGGTTGTTCAAAATTTGTGTCTGGACCGGACCAGACCGGTCACACCCGGTCCGGACTCCGAGTCCAGAATTTTAATTCTCCGGTCTTTGGTCCGGTCCAGTCCAAAGCCCTATAAAGACCAGTCTTAGACCGGACGATTTTTCATTCAAAATATAGGAATATTGAAGATAAAAATATATAATTTTTCCTTTAATATGTTTGAAAATCTATTTTATTAGTAACTAATTTACATTAAATTTTCAAAAAGGACCTTGAACAATTATTTTAGATTGCTTATATTTATAATATTTCCTTATAATTATAAAAAGTATTTAAAAAAGTGTGGAAAAATGCAAGACCGGTCTAATTCGGTCCGGTCAAGGGTTTGGATCGAACTTTCTGGCCCGGTCCGGTCCCAGTCCAATAAAAGTTTGATCCGATCTCCGGCTCTTAAATTTAAGAATTTATGTCCAATTTTTTCCCAACCGGTCTGGGTTTAGACAAGTGAACAACCCTAATCCCCCATTTACCACCCTTTTTGGTCATTCGGGGTAAAAAAATTGAAAAAAATTCTTTCCGCCGTACAAACTAAAGGTCGATACAACTAGGGGTGTTGATGAGTCTGGCATGTTCGAGATCGGCTCGGTCAAAGCTCGATCCAATCTCGGCACGTTGTAGCTCGGTTGGAGTTCGTGTTCGGCTCAAGACTTTACGAGCTGAGCTGAGTTATGCCAAGTTCGACTCGTAAAAGCTCGTGAACAAGCTCGATTAATATTTTTATCTAGAAATAATATATTATGTTGTATACCCAAATGTATTTGTTATAGTTATTACATAATAATAAGATAATAATCTTATTGTGTAAAAATTAACTCAAAAAACAAGCATATTATAAATTAATAATAATAATAGAGGTGACAAAAAACAAAGGATAACAATAGGTGAAGCTGCTCGTGAACAGTTCGATAAGGGCTCGGTCAAAGCTCGGCTCGAATTCAAATAAATTTAAACGAATACGAGCCGAGCTAAGCAAAGTTCAGGCTCGGCTCACTCGATAATAACCCATATATACAACCTTAAAGTACTCCGTAGAAAAACTCACTTTTGGCGGGAAGAAATGCATGAGGGTAATAAAATGAATTTTGTCGGGATATTGCACCTAAAAGCGAGAAATTGAACAATAATAAACTCCCAGACTCACATTCACATACCAAAATTTCTCCCAATTGTTCGATCGAAAGAGAAAAAAAGAAGAGGTTTCTCTCTCAGTACTTGCTCTCATTAGATCTGATCATGACTAGGGTTCGTGCGATTAGGTCTGCTATGGCTAGGGGTCGCAAGGTAGCTCGCCCAATTCGATTTGCCTTCAAAAAGAAATCATCGTCGTCAAACTCTGTTGGCATATGGTTGGAGAAAGAGTTTAAAGTGATCCGAATTCATTATCCTTTGAATATTGTTCAAGATAACCTATTTTCTTGGAAGAAGCTCTACGTAATGTAGAGTTGGCGGCGTGTTTTCGCAAACCATTTCTCATTTGAATTCAAGATGGGTTTAACTTTGAAAATGTTAGTCGTAAATTAGAGCAACAGAGACAAAAGTTTTAGGAGTAAAATGCATCAATCCATGCATCCATGTATGAATGGAATGGTATCTTCTTGTTTTCACCCACGACCACCACTGTTTCTGCTGGGGTGGTGGCGTTGGACACTAGACAATATTGTAAAAATTCAATCAGATGATGCTTTTTTTGTTTGGATGTAGTGTTTGTTAGTGGGATCCCTGTAAATATATACTACTCCTAGATTGATGATTACAGGCGTGGGCATGGCTTCTCGGTGGGTTCTTGGCAACTTTTGCTCTCTTCAGATTTCAGATTTCAGAACACACCACATTACTAGTAAGACTTAAAAGTTGTTGTTGGCGAAGGTATTGCTGCAGTAAAAGTACAATATAGTACCTTGTTTAGGCTGAACGGACCTTTGCTTAGTACTAAGTAGTAAAAGGCTTTCTCGATGTAGTGCAGTGGGTCTTGTACATTTGTTGTCCCCGTTTTTGCCCCTACCTGATGCTTTAAGGGATTTTTTTTTGGAATTACACACGTAATTGTGCAAGTACTTAGGGAGTACTTACTGTTTTCTGCGGTCTGCGTATGCTAGGCTATGGCTATGAGATAGATGTAAATTGTAAAGCATATGCTCCTGGTGGAGGTAGGTCTTTGATTTTGTTACGGGACATCTTTGTCAAGTTGTCCTAGTGGAGCTAATTTTGTTCGAGTACTTACTATTGACATTGACATTGTCTAATCTTCACAGACAAGTTTTATTGATATCTCTTACTCCTCACCTCATTGACATTGGCTAATTTTGTCATGGTGGAGCTAGGTGTCACATACCGACTCTTTTCTACGTCGCTATACGTGGCCTACTTGCTTCACACTCCCGTTGGAAGGCAAGTCAAGGCACTCAAACGCTTGACTAGGCTTTTTGTGTGGCTAAGGGAAGCTAAGTGGAAAAGGCTAAGTAAGGCAAACAGAATATGGGTGGATGCTTTTAAGAATGCTCTGTATTAAATGCTCTCAAAATGATGGATGTACAAATGAGCCTCCTCCTATTTATAGGGGAGTTAAGTTAGCTAGAAACTTCCTAACCTCCTCAATGGAGGGCTATGATTGTGCCATGTGGCACCATCCTATTAATGCTCTAGAGCTTTCTACACAATTCTATAAAAATCTATAAGAAAAATTGTCAGAAACCACCTAATAAAGACACTTATTTTGAGAAAACCACATAATAAACGTTTTATTATAAAAAATTACCTAATAAAACACTTTTTCTTTCAAAACACCACCACTTGAGACCAAATTAATAACTCTGTTAGCCCCGTAACCATTTATCGACAGATTAGTAACTCCAGAAGAGTCACTTGGGGTTGAATGCAAATGGAGGGAACTGATTACATGGTTAAATGAGTTACTTATTTGATCTCAAATGGTGGTGTTTTGAAAAAAAAAGTGTTTTATTAGGTGGTTTTTTATAATAAAACGTTTATTAGCTGGTTTCCTCAAAAAAAGTGTCTTTATTAGGTGGTTCTTGACAATTTTTCCAAATCTATACAACACTTGTATTTACATGAGGGTCCTAGGCTTCTTTAGAGAAATCTAAGGAATTCTAGGTTATTCTAGAATCTTCCCTAATGTACATACAAGAGAAGCGGTCCATCGGAATTTCTGGTTGAAGTGCGGATTGTGTCGATACTCGAAAGACGAGCCGTGACATGCTCCCCCACAAAAATCTTGATGTCCTCGTCAAGGATGTTTTTCATAATCTGCAACTTTGTCCCGAAATTGCCATAGATCTTCTTCTATTTCCCACGTTGCCACACTATCCGGTTGACCCTTCCATCGGATGAGATATTCATTATAGCTTGGCACTCCTCTCCTTCGGATGAGTGTTTAGCCATGATTTATTCGATGTCCCTGTCGAATTAGTAAATAAATAGTGTAGAAATCAAAGATTTGCAATTATTTTGAAATGGAGGAAGTATAGGTAAGTGGTGGTTGATGTTTGGAGTTTTGATCTCCATATTTCTAAAACCTTCTTCTTGGTCTGGGACAATAAGATTTGATGCACAAGGCCAGACAGCTAGTCCCTGTAGCCGTGTCCCTAAATTTGAGGAGCATGGTTACATTGTTTAGGAAAAGTGTGAAGTTAATATGCTACCACACAAAAACATGTGATATTAAACAATAGCTCTCACCATAAATGGATTTGGAATTTTCCTTATACTTGGCTTTAAGGACAACCAATGGTGGTCTAGGGTAAATTTTAAGAGCTTCTTTGACTCAGCATGCTTATTTCTCCCTAAATTTAAGAGCTATTTATTATTGTTCCTACTGGCTTTGCGAGCTGAGTATCTTGCACCCTCTTGGTTCTAAGCTCTTCTTTTAGATTGAAATGTAATCTACTGTACATAGAAAAATTTTATGTAGTTGGAGCATTGGTCAAAGAAGCAATTGACCCCCCTTAAGATTTTGCATGCCTTTGACATATAGGATACATCTGGGCAATTAATTATCTAAATAATTTGAGACTATTCCTTATTCCTCCCTTCTCTTGCTTTATGAGCATATAAGATCTTTGCTTGAGTAAACTAAAGGCCACTTAGAAGTTCCCTTGGATTGGTCTAGGTTGTTTCATAGTGCTTGGATGTAGTAGCAGTCATGTAAACATCATGTTTTGGATTTCTAGCTTTTTCCATATTTAAATGGAGTGATGGCATGAAAGATCATCAAGGTTCTGTATTGAAATCATTTTAGATTTGAGAAAAAATTAGAGTATGCAACAATTTGATTAGTCTATTAAACGAGGGAATACACTTTCAAATTTGTTCAAGTCACTCAATAGTGTGCTTATTAAGTCACTCATCATCTAATTCTCCTTAGTAGATGTTTCAAACTTTCAACTAGTTATAATTGTATTTTATTCTACTCCTACCCTCTATATAGAAACTGTGGGCGTTTCTCTCTTTTGTTGGAATGCATACTCCATCTAATGTCGTCTGTTTACACAATAGTAGGACATGGACTTATAGCTAATAAGCATACAACTCTTGAGCTTTCCTAGGAAAGTCAACATGCTATTGGTAACTTTATGTAAGTTGATTGTAGAACTTTATGAAATAAGTATATTGACAACTTTTTAAACATGAGGATTTAAGAAGAATATAAAATTACATGACTAAGCTCCTTGGTGTAAAAAATCATCATATTGGAAAAGTTCCTCTCACAGATGGATACCAAAAACTTCAGTAGATGTGATGACTTGCAAGCCATTCTTTATCTAATACATCATGGTAATATTTATGATACGAGTTAAAGCTAAGTTATACCTTTTAGTACTATTGTTATAGTAGGCTTAATTAAAACTGTTCAACCTGAATCTCTGATCAAAGTGTTCAACCTGAATTTCTTGCATGAAGCATGACTGACTACTAGCTGTTTCATGAAGTTACTTTGAACAAATAAAGCTTTTTTCCTTTATTTTTTGACCATTTGACCTTTAAAGTTAGAACTAGCTGCTGTAATTGTGCCTTATTAATTGTAAAGTTAGAACCAGCTGCTCTAACTGTGCTTTATTAACTTAAGTCCTAGGCATGTACTGGATTTTCCTTTTGTTTTCATGTATTTGAAGTTTATATATAATTTGTGTAGGCTGTGTGCTCAGGCTTATGGGTGTAGAGGTGATTTCCTATTGTTAGTAGCCCGCTGACTTGGACAGCTGTTACTGATGTAAAAGTTTACTGGTTAGGCGTCAGTGAGTGAGATGACTTAGCACTAGTATTATTTGGCGTACAATGGAGTTTTGAAGATTGAATAGCACAGTGTGGATTCAGATGATAATATCAACCTTATATCTCAAATTTCTAAAACATGTTAATAGTTCTTACAAGGACTTGTTTGATAATCCTCTCTGATGCAAATTCTGCTCCCTGAATCTGAAACTTCATTGTAGAAAATACGTCATAAATCATCAAATATAAGTTAGTAGATGTGCGTCAATCTGTTGCTGAGGGAAAAAATAAAAGAAAGTCCCAAGTCGGCAAATCCCGGATTTGAGAAATAAGAAGAGTGTGCCTCCAAGAGTTGATGACTGAACTGTGTGAGTATCCAAGTTAAGCTTGCTCAGTTTTGTTATAATATCAATCAGCAAGTACACCCTCCAAGGGCACCTCAATGTGATAATAAGCTCGTAGTGGACTATGCTAACCTCTGTGTCTATGTCTAATGGCAGCAGGGAATGTCCATTTGAATAGCCTTATTTAAATCTGGGTCAGTTTCTTCACCTTGAAATCGCTATTCTTGTTATAGCTGTCAGGTTCCTTTTCCAAGATATCCAAGTCTTTTGTTGCACTTGTTCCTTCCATACTTAGTTTCTTCAACCTTGAAATCGCTATTCTTTTGTTTCATCCAAATTCTCCTTTATGGCTTTATCCCTGTCCTTTTCGACTCTAGCACCTTATTCTACTTTTGAACATAAATAGTGGTGTAAACGTTCTTTGTTAATTATCCTGATTATTTTTTTTTGAAATAAAGTAACATTTTTGCCATATTATCCATGTTATTCAACAGAATAATAGTGATTGGATTGTACATTGCTAATAGAACCTAATTGCGAGATGCTTAGAGAACCTATGTTGATATGAAGTTATGAAAATACCTATGTGTTTGAAGGAATAGTTGACTCGTCAATTATGTGCAGTTGATTTTCTCTTATGTCCTTCAATTAAGAGAGCTGGACATTAGTTGTCGGTTCCTGAGAAGCAAAAGCCAGCATATATACATCAGAGGCTTGTGTTCATTCCATCTATATCTTTGCACAACTTTTGTTACTGAATAAAATCTTCAATGCTTGCACTTCAAAATAATCTAATGTAAAATCTTTATTTTGTGACGCAAAGGTGGACATGCATCCATTAACAAATTCTTCTGCATGGTGACAGGAGTTGTTTGAGCAATCACCCAGGGAACTAATGTTGATATCTAGTAGGATGCTTTGGTGTAAATCATCTTCAATGCTCTCATTTTTTTGCAGAATAATGGAGGCTGGGGAAAGTAGTTATATCCGCCATCTCGTCATCATTCTTATTGGACTCAGCTACTTTGTGTTCATTGTCAGAAACTCAGAATCTGCATTTTGTGAAGCAACAGATGATGTGGCTATGTTCTCTGATGCCTTGCATGATAAAGCATAATGAGGGGTTTGTTTAAGTTTGTCTACTATAAGTATTGTAATATGTTAGTCAGGTACAAATATAAACTACTTGGCAGCATTAATTTGTGAGTAAAAAGCTTACCGAGTCTGTTACTGTTGAAGCATGTAGTTGTTGGAATATGTTAGGGACTTACTTGGTTAAGTATTTCCTTAATATTAGGATTAGTTAGTTATTGAGTTTGTTAGAGTGTATTAGATATAAATAGTTTACCTTGTGCTTATTTTCATTCAACACAAAATATAATAAAATGTAGTCTTACTACTTCTCTCTGCTTCTCTCTATTTCTATCTCTTCTTTCCTTCATCTCTTTTCCGTTCAAGCTCCATCAATGGAGTAAAATACCAAATTCTAACATGGTATCAGAGCATGGGCTTCAAATCCTTGCTCAATTCCTTCCGCATCTTCAAAATTCCAGAAAACTTTCATCTCATCTTCCCTAAAATTTACCGATCGAAGTTTTGATCATATTCTCTCGAATCAGGCTCACTTTTGGCCAGTTATCGATTCAATTTTCCTAGTTTACTCCTAAATTTGTACACAAAGTGTCACAACAACCTTGAATCGAACAATTTATCGATTCTTGAATTTTTCCTCAAAATATTAGGGTTTGTTGAGTTTATGGCGAATTTTTAATTCTTTCAAATTTTCGATTCCAATCCTGACACAATGATTCTCTCTCATGAACCTATAATGGAATTCATGGTTTTTCGGTTCAATTTTCTCTCAGATTCGAGCATTTAGGCTTCATTTCTCAACTTTGAAGAACATTCGTGAATGGTCTACATTTGTTGACGAGTTTCTGATGTTCTTCGCTAGCCGTGGATTTCGTCTGCTATTTACAAGCTTTGGAGACCTCCAAGGGATTCAAGAAACTAACTAAAGCTGATTTTTCCTTCCTCATAAATTGAGAATCTGGTTTGATTTCTCTTTTCCTTCTGTTATAGTTATGTTAATTGGATGATTCTTTGATTGAGGAATAGATTAGAGTTTCTTTTGGAGTAGATAATTGCAATGCATTCTGAAGGGTGATTTCATGGTGATTCATGGGTGTTTCTCGAAGATTCTTCGATTATTTTCTGGGCTCGACATTTTATATGGTACAATTTCCTCTATATTTCTGAATTTTCGAACTCTTCAATTCGAATTTCTCGTTGATATTACCGGTGTTGTATTGGGTATTTCTGGCAGAGCTTGAACTGTGTGTTTTATAACGATTGCTATTAGTGTTAATGTGGTGTTATATAGATGTTGAATAATTGTTGGTCGTTGATGGATTGATGATAAATGTTGATATTGGAGGTTCTATATCTGGGTTTATGACATCATTGGTGTTCGATGTTATTGGTTGCTCGTTTTTTGGCTCATTTTCTGGGATGATTTCTTCTGGCTGTTCTTCTTCTGACGATTTGCTGCAATCTATGTTGAGGTGCAGACATTAGTTGTTGTAATGCATGGATGATATTGATATTGTTGGTTGTGTTTGGAGTTCTTGTTATGGTTGAATTCATGTTGGTTGGAGGTTGCTATGAGATGATTATTTTGATCATTGTTGTCAATACTCCTCTAAAATTGAGAGTTTATTGTTGGTGAATGTTGCATTCTAAACTAGTTTGAAAACTAGTTTGAGTTCCATGTTCTTTTACTTCTTCCACTCTTCTGTACTTGCTCAAATTCCAGATTTTCCATTTCTAAATTTCTGAAACAATTCCCTTGCTTTTATTCACATTCTTTTCATTTTCTTTGCTTTATTCATGACCCATCAAGGTCACTAGTTAGACCAAAATTAGGTCTGTTTTTCAGCCCTTAGTTGGTTTTTGATTCGTTCAATTTTTCTTCTATATGCAGATCTTCATTGATCTTTGCTCATTTCTTGCTCATATATTGCTCATCTGCTCATTTCTGTTCAACCTTTTGTTGTGGCCGTTCGAGTCCATTATATGGCTCTGCGAGGTCTTTCATTCTACGATCCTTTGTGATCTATTTTGTCTAAGCCTACTTTGTTAGGTTCCAAACATCAGTCTTATGACTATAACCTCAAGTTCATCAGTCTTATGACTATAACCTCAAGTTCATCAGTCTTATGAATATAACCTCAAGTTCATCAGTCTTATGACTATAACCTCAAGTTCATCAGTCTAATAACTATAACCTCAAGTTCATCAGTCTTATGACTATAACATCAAGTTCATCAGTCCTATGACTATAACCTCAATTTTTTGTTGTTGTGCCCATAGAGGCCTTTGTTGTGATCCCTAGTGATCGTTTTTTTTACCCCATTGACGGTCGTTTTGTTTCATTGATCCTTAGAGATCAAGTTTATGATCCATTGTCTTCTCTTGTCGATACCCATTGAAGCTCATTGCTTCTCATTCTATTATCACTCTCAAAACACATTTTCCTTCCATTTTAACTCTCATTTCACTTCTATTTCTATTGCCTTTCATAACTCAAATTGGAACACGGTGTATGTTTGTGATTGGTGTGGTTGGTTGTGTTTGGATGATAGGAAGTTACAAAATACTATGGTTGTTAGTTGCTGGATGGTTGGTACATACTTGGGCATTTGCTAGTTTGCTCTTTTGGACAATAAAAAGATGTTATGTCATCTTGGTACTTGTGTTGATATGAGTTGCATTGCTTAACTGATTTCTGGCTGATTTGGGGATCGCTAGCAGCATTATATGGTGATTTTTCATGGCTGTTTAGTAGTGTTTAACTGGTTAATCTGTTGAGGCCAAGCTTCTTCTCATATGGGGTTGTATTTTAGCTGATTGACAGTGGCTCAATACGAGTACTAATGGTAGTTTGCTAATGGCATATGGCGGTGTGGGTACCGTTGTTGAGCAGTTTGTGCGCATGGTGTATGACAAGCAAATTTTAATGGCATGTATTGGATGTCACTTGGTCAAGTTTGGTCGGCTGTATGCCTATATTGGAGTTTATAGTTTTTATTGGCAAGGTTGGGGTACATTACATGGCCAAGTATATTAATATATGTTGGTAAGATTTGTCAAGGATGCATCACATTAAGTGGCAGGCCATAGTGGAATTTCACCTCCATTTTTGTTTGCATCAGACATCCAAAATCTTCAAGCGATGGAGATTGTTTACTAACACCAATAGCATTTCAGATTTTGTCTACCAACAGTTGTTGCTTGAAGTTTTTTTGTTAGTGCTGAACTTCAAACTGCAAATGGTTTTCAACCATTTTCAGTTTGAGGGGGGATGTTGAAGTATGTAGTTGTTGGAATATGTTAGGGACTTACTTAGGTGGTTAAGTATTTCCTTAATCTTAGGATTAGTTAGTTATTGAGTTTGTTAGAGTGTATTAGACATAAATAGTTTACCTTGTGCTTATTTTTATTCAACACAAATATAATAAAATGTAGTCTTACTACTTCTCTCTGCTTCTCTCTATTTCTATCTCTTCTTCCCTTCATCTCTTTTCCTTTCAAGTTCCATCAATGGAGTAAAATACCAAATTCTAACAGTTACACCTAGCTCTATTACACTTCCCATTTGTGGAAAACAAATTACAGTCTGCAAGAAAATAACAGAAGCAAGTTATTCAGTAATGCAAGTTTACGTCATGGTTCTTACGGCCCGTTTGGTTGTTGATAGTAAATGGTGGTAATGGGAATGAATTTTTATGTAAATTTGGGAAGAATAATATTCAGTCCCATGGAATGCTATTTCATCCCAAAAAGTCCGTTTTTGTTCTTAAATTTTCATTCCCACTCAATACCACTCCCCCAAATGGTAATGAGTGGTAATGAAAAATCATGAAAAACGTAAGCTAGATGGGTAAATTTGTGTCTCCATGGAAAAAGTGACTCTCTGTATAGTTTTTATGATTTCTCTGTATAGTGACACTCTGTATAGTTTATATTATAAAGTTTACTTCCCGTTTTCCAGTTAATATTTCTGTTGCCTCCATCGATCCTTCAATTTAATCCCAGTGGTTATCAAATGAAAAAGAAGCCTTCTCATTGGCTTGTTGTTGCACAAGCGGATTTGCATACTTCCTCCGTTCCAAATTAAATGCAACAAATGAAATTTTTATCTCTCACAAATTGTAATACCCCGTATTTTAATCTCGTTTAATTAGCTATTAAATGTAATTGTTAGCTTAAATACGTCCTAAAATTTTTCTTTTGAAATACGTTTAACATTATTAGGGAATTAATATTCCTAAATAAGCTACGCATAATTTATATTATAATGAGGAATTTGAGGATTCTTATTTTAATTTAATATGGATTTAATATCCCTAAAATTTAAGGCGTATTAATTTATAATAATTAGTGACTAATGAAAGTTTCTTAAATTAAATAAGTGCATATAATTATGTTTATATGAAGTAGTAAGAAATATGTATACTAATTAATCTCTAAACTATAGCTAATGTACTTAAAATATAATTACAAGTTTACATAAAATATGAAGTACATAAAAGAGATGAAGTACTAGCTTTTGGAAAATAAAAAGGATGAGCAACTTGCCCACTTGTCCCACTTGCCCAAGTAATAAAAATAAAGGAAAAATAAAGGAAAAACTAGTCAAACACTCCATCTTCCATCTTCCTCCTCTAGTCTTCCTCCATTGAAGAGCTTAACCAAATACTCAACCCAAATCAGAAATTTTCTGAGCAACTACTCAAAGCTTTGATGAGGGATTATTTTAAATAGCTTGTGCCTATGTAATTTCTCTATAAATAAGAACCCAATTGACCCCAAGAACTCACACCATTTCCTTCTCCTTTCTCTTCTTCCCTCTGATTTCCTCACCACTGGAGCACCACCACTCCAGCAGAGCCACCGGCGACGCGCCACAGCCGCCCAGACGCACCGCCAGCAGCCCCCCTCTCTTCCTCCCTTCCTTTCCTTCGCTGCCCCCCTGCTGCCCCCCTTCGTTGCTGCGCCACCAGCAGCGGTTGCTGCCGCCGACGCCACCACCTGAGCTCCGCCGCCCTTGCCGCCGGCCACTGCTGCACCTCAACAGCCCAACTTCCTTGCTATTTTATTATTATTTTACCTCCATTGAAACTAAGCTAGGAAGGTATACTTCTAATTCTATTGTTTCTTTTATGGATTAAATTCTAAGTATTTGAGCCTATCTTATAAACTAACAATTGACCCATTTTAAGGTTTATGGACTGATTTAAGTACTTCCTTTTAATGACCCATTTACTAATGTCTCTTTGGACTAAAGTGCAAGTAATAAAGCTAATCTAAACAATGCTAAGTTGTTCACATGAAATAACTAATGAAAATATTTATGAGACTAATATGACTCTAATACTATCAAGATAATGTTATAAGTTTAATAAAAAGGGAAATAATAAAGTTTATTAGGCTTTGTTTAAATTAAATATATAATTGTTGGCTATAAACTAATAATCATAGATTAAACATTTATGTTTACATTTCTAATATTAATGAAGTTATATTATTTAGAAGCTCACCTTTATATTTATGTTTTAGTTTCATTTGTTGTTATAAAGCTAAACTTTTATTTAACAAAATCTAATATTTTGGTAACTCATTATGATTTCATAATACATATTTATTTATAATATTGTGGACCTACTTTAATGAAAAATCTCTATTATTATTATTTCTCATTTTTAGTTAACATTGATTCAAAATTGAAATAATAAGCATACATATTTTTATTTAAGTTTTGTCAATTAATGAATCATGCTATAGTAATTTCAAATATAACTTTAGGATCTCTTATATTTTATAAAATAAGTTATTACATTTTGTTTAAATGAAATATATAATTATTATCACAAGCTAAAGGTTTCTTATAAAATGGTTATTCTACATTTCCAATTTCGATGATATATTATTTAGAAACTCAATTTACAGTTTCATATGGCTTCGATAAATAGTTCGCTTAATTTATAATAAAGTAGATAATGTTAATTTCACATAAATTTTTAAGTAAAGCTTGTTTCAAAGAGAGAGTTACTTTTAGGTTACTAATAAATGTTTATTTATAATATTATGTGATTTTTCAAACGAGTGATATTATTAATATAAAATTTATATTAAAAAAAGTTACTTTACTATTAACGATAATTTTCAATTGATGGAAAACTATGTATTAAAGTTTTAAGTCATGTTATCACCATATGAAATTTTGGATGCAAATTATATTATTATGTTTCTTAAAAAGCTTTAAGATATATCATCATGGTATAATGAATCGCATAATTCCTAAAGGTCATTATGGCTTATTAAGTACAAAATTGTTCTCCAACTAAACTAAGAAGTTATTAAGTAAGATGTATGAAGTCCCATTAAGAACTCATTTCACAACCCAAGAATCTTAACAACTTAAGAAGAATAGCTAAAGGTCTAAATACTAAGAACTTTAATGCTCTAATTATCGCCTAAGCAAAAAGGGAAAAGATATACAACCTTCCCGTCTACCAAGTTAAACTGTGTCAAAGAAAGCAAGATAGTTGTGATTAAATATTTTGGGGAAATAAGAACTATAGGTTAATGACAAGGCTTTTGAGGAAGTAGGGAAAATAATTAACTCAAGGTTGTTATTTAGTATGATAAATCATTCGTTAATATATGCTACCACTATTGGAGGTTATAAAGATTGAATTTCGACAAGGGATATGGAGTCAAAGATCATGATGGTAGCTTCAGGCATCAAAGGAACTAGTACTCGAGTGCTTATCTGGTAACTAAGAGTAAAAGGGAAGTGTTTGAGGTAACGTCTACTGCTAACACCCACAAGCCCCTTATAATATGTTTCATGTTGATTTAAATATGATGTTTATGTAAATTTTATCTTATGGCTTGTGGGATATGAAATGCTTTATGAAATGATGTTTACGAATGACTGAATGTTATGAAAAGTATGATTCTATGTTATGAAAGAAATACGATTTATACGATGATTATGTCATGATTTATGAAAAGAAAGTAAATAATATGAAACATGATAAATGAAAGTGAAAGACGATTTTGGCAGTATTAAGCTTGGCTTTATGCCACCTTCTGGTTAGGGACAACGTCCCTGGTGGCTACGGCGTTAATGATGACGTGCTTTCTGTTATACTTGCCAATGAACCCTATGATGTTTTCTGCTAATGATAATGGTGATTTATACAACGAAAGACGGTTTGGATAAACTTATGTAAGCAGGTGTTTACAAAATGGTTTTACCATACTTCTCTCCTCTCTGTTTGCAAATAAAATGAATTGAATGGTTGTTTTCGGATATATGTTTGTGAAATGATGTTAACACTATTCTCTCCTCTCTGTTTTCAACTAAAAAGAGTTGAAATGTATTTACGACGTTAGAGTAGTATGTTACTGAGCCTCGGCTCATGACGTTTTGCTTTTCTGTTTTAGGTATTATTGGAAATGTCACAAGACACAAGCTTAAGGAGAGTTCTGATAGTAATCAATGAAGATATTATATGAACAAGTTTCTTAACGACTCATTTAAGGAGTTTAGTATTACGATATGTTGTAAGGGTGACATCAATTGATTTAATGAAAGGTAATTCTTCTATTAAGGAAATGTAGTTATCAAGTTGTATTTTAAGGGAGCTTTATTGGTGGGCCGTAACCCACAGATTTAAGGATTGCTTTCACTGATTGTTATTCAATTATGAGTTAATTAAGGCTAATGGTGTTTCATCAAGGACCCCCATTTTCGGGGCGTTACACAAATAATACCCATTTGAAGAAATAAACTTGAACATAAGAAATGTCGAATTCGAATAAATTTAAACGAACACGAGCCGAACTAAGCAAAGTTCAGGGTCGGCTCGCTCGATAATAACCCCTTGGTCATACAACCTAAAAGTACTCCGTAGAAAAACTCTTTTTTGGTGGGAAAAATGCATGAGGGTAATAAAATGAATTTTGTCGGGATATTGCACCTAAAAGCGAGAAATTGAACAATAATAAACTCCCAGACTCACATTCACGAACCAAAATTTCTCCCAATTGTTCGATCAAAAGTGGAAAAAAGAAGAGGTTTCTCTCTCAGTACTTGATCTCATCATCTGATCATGGCTAGGGTTCGTGCGATTAGGTCTGCTATGGCTAGGGTTCGTAAGGTAGCTCGCGCAATTCGATTTGCCTTCAAAAAGAAATCATCATCATCAAACTCTGTTGGCATATGGTTGGAGAAAGAGTTTAAAGTGATCTGAAGTCATTATCCTTTGAATATTGTTCAAGATGAACCTATTTTCTTGGAAGAAGCTCTACGTAGAATAGGAAACGCTTATAATTATTATATTCATCACGAGGAGATGAAGATGAAAAAGATGATTCGAAGCAACAAAAGATTGTAGGTCCTGATGATTTTGGCAGTGTTGAGGAAGAGCAGTACTAAGGTTAGGAGAAAGAGGAATTCAGAGATGAATGCCATATATTATGCGTGTTTCCTTGTGCAATTATGACTCGTTTCGATCGCGGCTCGCTCCTCCATTAATGGCAGAAACGACTCCATATCTTGCAATTGCATCTTTGGCTCCAAAATCTCCTCTTGAAATCCAATCGTTTGGGGATTATGTTTTGGGGAAGCGGCTTGTTACGGGGTTTGGTTGGCCTGGAAGATGCGGCTCTTTGTTGATGGAAGAGATGAAAATATGATAAAGGATATGATAGCTGAAGCCAAGAAGAACAACTTGATAGGGTGCATCATTTTGGATGGAATTCGCAATGATGATTCTGATGATGATGATGGTGATGGTGATGATGGTGATGGTGATGGGATGACAGAGGATGACGATATTGACGACGACAGATGTGAACTAACTGAGGAGGAGTTACATGATGATGATGTACTTGAGGATCGCAATCATACATTCTCATTTGATCCGCTTTCAATGGCGGATCTTGAAATTTTTGTTTAGGGGGCCAAATTTTTTAGAATATATGATTTAGATAATTTGAATAATTGTATACGTGACAAAATTAATGTAATCCGATTAAAAAAAACTAACTCGATCCAAAATCGACCTAATATCCAAATAACTCAAAATAAAATTAACTCAAACCGATTATTACCCGAAATCTAAATTAAGCCAAATCGAAATCAAACCCAAATTTAATCGACATAAACTCGACTTGAATAAGATTTTTTCACTACTCAATATGACCCGGTTAAACATGGAATTTAATACGACATAAACCGAATTGACTATTTTCAAGAGATTATAAATATTTAGACATTGCAATCAACTATTTTAAATTTCATATGAGCGAAATTATCAATGAAATCAAATCATATAAATAGGATAAAATGTTAAAATCAAAATATTTTGAGAAATTTTTGATTAATAGGATAAAATCCTTTCTAAAATTTACTTGCATATAATTTAATATTTTAAATTTTATTTTACACCCAAAAAAATATGCGATACTTACTAATCATAATTTTTTATATAAAAGTCATTAATAGGGATACAACATATAGGAAAATATATATATTTATATAAAAGTGGTTAAGATAATAGATCATATGATACGAAGTTGATGTTAATGTCAAACAAATAGATTTATTAACCGAACTTAAATTAAAAAAAAACATATATAGGATATGATCATGCTAAGGTGTTGTCTAAACGAAACACTCGGTATATTGATGCGCAAAGACGGTTAATTCTAATTTGCAGTCGTCTTCAACCTTTTGCCAATTCGATATACACCATTAATGACTGCCAATTGACCTCGGCTTCGGCATCAAAAATCTTATAAGTATGCCAAAAAAACTGAATAATTCTAATGAACACTAGTTTTATTCAAATTAATTCTTATGAACCGTAATTTTTTTTCAAAATTAATCTATATATCGTTGATGAAAAGGAGGGTTGGTGATGTTGAAGAATATTACCAGACGACTTATTCAACATTGAAGATATCGATTATGACAAAGTAGAAGTAGGTAAGTGAGTGAAGAATGAATTGCGCCATTAAAGATTTTGTTAATGGCAACGTAGAACAAGACGTTAATGGAGTTGTACACAAATCATTAGGGACTACATATAAAATAAAGTATTGTAACCCTTACAAATATAGGTAGTATACCATATAGATTAAGTATTAGTTTTAAAATACCAAATATATAATATAACAAATTACAATAATTAATATAACAATACAGTAATTACAAAAAATTTAAAAAATCCGAAAATAAAAACATTCCTAAAATCACGGAAATCTTAAAAAGAAAATAAAAAGATTGCCAAAGTTGACTATTCTGATGTGGCGTAATGATTGGCTGTCATTGATTTGTTACGGTGGCCTTTTTCAGAGAAATCTATTGTAAAATTTTCAAACTTGAAGCTTGCGAACGTTCGTTAGAGGTTTGGGATGACTTCTTGGATCAAGTGGAGGCATTATAGTGCATTTTGGGCCATGATTCGACAAGGTTCCAGTCAGGTTTCAATGAACTCGATCAAGTTCACGTTATACTTGTCCAAGGAAGTGAGTTTCGAGCGGAACCAGCTTGATCGGTTGAGGTTTGCACTTAGCCACATTTTGAATTTCTTCATAGGAAGCCACTTTCACTATTAAGACCCGATTTGGTGGCTAGAGACCCCTCTATCGGGTTTACTTAGAATTTGATCAGGTTTGCGTGAGACTCTGTGTTTCTCAGGATTTTGATCATTGGTGATTCCTCCCCTTATAAATAGGATTAGATGTCGTTATTGTAATCTATCCTATTCTATCTTAGACAACTTTACTTCGATCTTTAGTTCTCTCTCTATGATTACTTTTCATCAAGAACACTTAGTTTCTTAGTTCTGCTCCCTTTGATATTGGATCTCAGTTTGTTAATTCAAGTCTTTATTTCTTTCTTTCTCTCGTTACTTTTGCACTTCAATCATGTCTTTCATTATGTTTTGAATTAATAGCTATGTGTGAAAATTTCTCTAAACTAGGGTGTTAGGGTTTTATTTTAATACCGCAAGTGAACGGTGTCGTAGCACTAACGGGTCGAACACAGGGAGGTGCAAGAAAAAACACTAGTTGATTCTAGACTATGAAATAGCTACACAATTCTATATCAATAAAAAGGACTATCAAACTAATTTCTAAACTAATAAGAAGGATAACAATAACGATGATAACAATGATAAGAAAGTACTAAGACTGAGCCTCACCACTAACATGAATTGATCAGACACAACTTACATTCCAGTTAAAGAATCGAACCTTAGGAGAGATGACATTCTTTCGAAAAGAACTACCTTAAGACCACTTTCGTGACTACAAAAGGCCTAACTAATATGCATGTTTCCTATTTTCATGGCTAACATACAAAATTAGAAGCATTAAGAATCAATGTCAAATGAAATTCTCAATCTCAATTCTCACTATTTTCATGTGAAAATCTCGATCAATGACAAGCCAATCTATATTGAATCCCAACTTTCGTTGGCGAATTCAATTAATGAAATTACAACAATGCTACAAAGAATCCCTAATTTCAATTCCAACTCGCATTGATAATAAAAACTAGGTCTAACAATGATGCAAATCGATAATGAAAACAAACTTGTCAAACCCTAACCATATGATTCAATAACATGAAAGTAAAAGAATAAAGTGATCAATCCATGCTAGGGCTCAACTCATTCTTAGAAATAAGACTACTCACTAATCATGGTAATAAGAACTATAAACATAATTGAGAAATAGCAAAAGAGAATAGAGAAGAATCAAACTTGAATTAATGAGTACTTGAATCAAACTTCACAAATCTGATGTCTTTGATCTTGAAAACTAATCCAAAGCAATGTAATTAGGGCTAAACTAAATGTTTTTGATATATAATAAAAGAGTCTCAAACTGAGTAATTAGGAATAGGTTACAATTGCTAATCGAAACCTATTACTCTACTAATAAAATAAAGATAGGAGTCCGAAAAGGACTAAATTCGACACAAACCCGATCAGGTTTAAGTCCAACCCGATCGGGTCCATGGTCAAACCCGATTGGGCCCAAGTCAAACCCGATCGGGTCCTGATTGAACGGATCCCAAATGACTCTCTAAATGCATCCAAATGAACTCGAACGCGATCATGAGTCTCTAACGATCATCTACATGCTCCAGAATGGTCCATTCCACCTCCAGATAGCTCTAATGTCCCTGAAATAACTCAAAAGACACAAAACTACAAACAAGAGTAAAATCTAGCGGAATATAGCAGAACCACGTATGAAATGTATCGTTTTAGTAATGAAATGGAGGTCAAAACATGGTGAAATATCAACATAACATAGGGCGTTAGTAAACCTTAGTTAGCAACGACTTGGTGATTTAATTCTTTGTAAACCCCAATCAATCATGTTCTTGTTCATATTTGCATTGCTTGTTGATCACTCTTTCAATTAGAATTTCTTGTTAGGGTTGTATAAAAATTACATTTTTATTTTCAAAAAGTTGGATTAGGTAGTTGACAGTTTATGTGTGGATTTGATTAGCTCCATGAGAATAGGTAGGATTGATTATTGGATCCATAGTGCTTAATGTCCTTTATTTTGCTCGAATCAATGAAAATAGGTATGAGAGCGTGTTAGGGAAGCTATTTGACCTTGAAAGAGGCGTCTAATATTGTATGTTAGCATTTTTCCTATGACTTGTTCGTTGAATTGCTTTGGGTAGTAGTTATATTCGTCATCATGTCATGCTAGTGAGGATGTAAATCCTAGATGTTTTAATATATAATTCATATCCATTATTATTAGTATTAGTTTCAGTTGGTTAGTTTATATTACCCTTCATACATCAGTTTGGTTACTTGGAATCAGTTACAACTTAGGATGATCATATATAGTTTGGCTCCTTACTTCATGTGGGGGTTGATCTTGGCTTACCCTTGTACAAGTTAGGTTAGGTTTTTTAACACAGTATATGATACACATGAGTTTCAGAGTTACACCTACCTTAACTCTTGAATTCCATTCATATATGACCATTAATGTTGATAAAAGAAGTAATTATAATATAGTAGAGGGATGTTCAAAGCTCTTTATTTTATTCTTGAGGTTGCGAGTTTAAATCTTCGCATTGACAATCTTTTTTAATATAAGAGAATGACGTGGATAGAAAGATATTGAAAGAGGGATGGTGACACGTGACGAATTATAACTCTTGTCTATACTTATTAATATATATGGAGTATATACACAGTAGTGGTTTCAATTTTCCCAATAACTATATCAATCTACTTTCTTATTTATAATTATGAGATCATATTATAGTAAGAAGAAAATCCTATGGTTCACCCTCGCATGGGGCCCCCACCAAAGACCCATTACAAGCCATACAACCCCATCTTGTTTATTACATTTCACTCTTTATCATATGTTGTTTAAAATGTAAGTAAGGAGGTTTGCATCCATTACCCATTACTTAATAAGTCACAACTCTTCTACTATGTCAAATCCTTTATTATAATCAACTTATATCTTATATTCTTGTATCTTTCCACCTTAAAAAGTAAAATAAAATACGAAGTGACTTTGATTTTTCTCATCTTCACTTAACACACTAGAACTTAAGCACAACGAAACATACATAAGGCATCGCTCGGGTCAAATAGCTAGTTGATATATCGAAAATAGACTAATTAACTTGCCCCCGTTATGCTACACTATATTCATGAATAGACTAGTCCAACGGGTTGGTCGTGTCAGATTAGGATAAAATATTTTCACATACAATATTTGTTCATGATCCAAAGTGTTTAATTTCAGGTTGACCCGAAGAGTAAAAAAAATTGAATTCGCTATTTGTTTTTTCCTTGTTTGGATCATATATAACGAAATAAACACAAATTATAGGTTAAAATTAGCAAGTTAAAATGAATATATTCGATTGTTGCTACACTCAACCACACAAATGATACTTGCATTCAACAAAAAAACATTTTTAAAACTAACTATATTAATATTTGAAGGTACTTTTTGCAAGAAAGTTTCCACAATTTCATCCAATTAATACAAATGTAATGATTTTTGAATTAATCGTTGAAAAAACAGTTTTCTTACTTCGGGTACAATTGGGTTGGATCGATTTTTGAGTGGTCTCCCACAAACATAAGCACTTCTATCGATAATTAACTTATTATTCCATGAGAAAATATGATTAATAATTGTACGAGAATTATGAATGATTGGCTACCTGTTTAGGTTGCCTGGCATCATATATATAGAGATACAAAATATCTTTACAGAATCTACTAAGAGTCTAATTACCAAATTACCCTAATATACCCCCTCAATCTTTAAGGGGAGGAATCACGGATAGATTGGAACGATGTTTACAAAACAACTCAGAAGAAAGACCCTTAGTAAAAATATCAGCAACCTGCAACTGTGTCGGAACGTGCTTGACCTGAAGTCCACCTTTAGCAACCATTTCACGAACAAAATGATAATCAACATCAATATGCTTACTACGATCATGATGAACAGGATTGGCAGTAAGATACATAGCAGAAACATTGTCACAATAGAGAATGGTAGGCCGACGATGAAAATACCCTAAATCAGCTAACAATTGACGAATCCAAATTGTTTCAGCCGCAGTGTAGGCAACAGCACGATACTCAGCTTCAGTAGAAGACTTCGAAACAGTAGGTTGCTTCTTAGAACGCCAGGAGATCAAATTCTTCCCTAGGAAGACAGCATAGCCAGTAGTAGAACGCCGAGTGTCAGGACAGCCGGCCCAATCAGCATCAGAATAGGCAACAGCCACAGTAGGAGAGCCAGTACTATGAAGAAATAGCCCATAATCAGAAGTTCCCTACAGATACCTGAAAATTCTTTTCACAGCATGAAGGTGAGTAGTACGAGGCGCATGCATAAATTGAGAAACCGAATTAACAGCATAGGCAATATCAGGACGAGTCATAGTCAAATATTGAAAAGCACCAACCATACTACGATAATCTGTGGGATCAGCAAGAAGTTCACCATCTAAAAGAGAAAGAGTGACACGAGAGACAACAGGAGTACGTACGGGTTTGACAGTATGAAGATGAAATTTCTGAAGAAGATCAACTACATATTTGTTTTGAGACAAAAGCAAACCCTGAGGAGTACGTAAAACCTGAATGCCTAAGAAATAATGCAAATCACCCAAATCCTTCATAGCAAATTGGGCAGAGAGAACACTGATAAATTTCTGAAGCAAAGAGGAACTACTACCTGTAAGCACAATATCATCAACATATAGCAAGAGAATGATAATATGACTACTGTGTTTGAGAGTGAACATAGAGGTGTCACAACTACTGCACTTGAAACCAATAGAGAGAAGAAAATTGCTGAAACGAGAGAACCAAGCTCGAGGAGCTTGCTTCAAACCATAAATGGATTTTCGTAACCGACAAACATAATGTGGTTGAGAAGGGTGTTCAAAACCAGGAGGCTGACGCATATAGACTTCCTCATTGAGGAAACCATGAAGGAAAGCATTTTTGACATCGAGTTGATGAATAGACCATTTAAAAGTAGCAGCAAGAGTAAGAACTAAGCGAACAGTAGTAGGCTTAATTACAGGACTAAAGGTTTCAAAGTAGTCAATACCTGCCTGCTGATGATTACCAAAAACAACAAGTCTGGCCTTAAACCGCTCCACAGAACCGTCAGAATTATATTTAATCTTATGCACCCACTTACAACCAAGAGCGTTTCTATTGTTGTTGCGATGCACAAGTTCCATGTATCATTCTTAATTAATGCTTCATACTCATCACGCATGGCTTGTTGCCAACGTGAATCTTTAGACGCTTGCTTAAAATTAGACGGTTCAGACTCAACAACATCGGTTTTTAAATCCAATAAATTCCTAGTTGAAATGATTCCGTCTTTGAGACGCGTGGTCATGGTATGAACATTAGTAGGATCGACACACTTAGACGACTTTCTAGGACGCCTAGGGGGAGGGACGATAGGAGACGGGGACGACTCAAGACTAGATGGGGAGGGTACGTCACACCCATGAGGAGAGATGACGTGTGACGGGGAAGAGGGCAGCAGACCGCCCGCGGACGCAGGGGGCTGCTGCGGACTGTTTTCAGTGGGGGGAAGAGGCAGCGGCACGCTGCTGCTGGGCGAGGACCGCTGTGGACAAACAGCCGTGGAGGGGAGCCGCGGTAGCTGCACGCTGCTGCTGGGCGTGGGTGCTGCGGATGGGCAGGGGAGAGGCCCGGGCTCGCAGGCATTCTGTGAGCAGGCAGCGGGTTGCTGCATGTGCTCCCGTAATGCCGCGGGCTCGGGGGAGGGGAGACTCGAGGACTCATGTCGAGGGTCACTAGACAAGGGAAGACTTGGAAACCAAACCATGGGGGCAAGAGACTCGTCTAAAGACGGACCAATGGGTGAGCTAGACACGAGGGAACGATATGGAAATTTACGTTCACTAAACAACACATGACGACTGGTATAAACTTTGCCAGAAACAGGATCAAGACATCGATAACCCTTATAATTTGATGCATAGCCAATGAAAATACATTGAATCGACTTAGCCTGTAATTTATTGATTTTAGGATCTAAAAACAATGGAAAAAAGGTACAACCAAAACATTTCAAGAACTCATAAGAAGGAGGACGATGAAAAAGCTTAGCAAACGGGGATGAACCCTGCAACACCGAGCTAGGAAGACGATTTATCGTATAAACCGCCGTATAACACGCATCAACCCAATATCGAGATGGCAACTCAGATTGAATAAGCATAGTACGGGCCATCTCAATAATAGTTCGATGTTTCCTTTCTGCAACACCATTCTGCGCTTGAGTCCGAGCACAAGACTTTCGAAAATAAATTCCCGAATCACAGAAATGTTGTAGTAAAGGAGTGTTATCAAATTCACGTCCACCATCACTTTGGAAAAATTTAATTTTGGAATTAAACAAGTTCTCAACAAGTTTTTGAAAAGCTAAGAATGTCGAATAGACATCAGATTTCAGTTTAAGTGGATATAGCCAAGAAAAACGTGAATAATCATCAACAAAAACCACATAATACTGAAAAAGCTGATTAGATGTAACGGGCGATTGCCAAAGATCACTATGTATCAAATATAAGGGATAGGGGGCACAGTGAGTCACAGACTCAAAAGGCAAACGATGTATCTTTCCTAATTTGCAATGAACACAATCGTCATGAAACTTAGAATTACATGAAATCAAGTTCTGTGAACGTAAACTTCCTAAAACTTTAGCAGAAGGATGACCAAGGCGAGTATGCCAAACATCTCCAGACTCCTTTGTGGCTAAGAGGGCAGGAACAGACGACTCTGGGCAGACTCGGGAAGACTCTGAACGAACTCTGGAAGACGACTTTGACTCTAGGATATGAGGCTGAATAGGGTAGACACCATTCCTACTGATTCCCTGCAACAGAACTGCCCCCGTGGCCTTGTCCTTAACACAAACAGAAGACTCGTCAAAACAGACTATGCAAGAATTATCCTGACATAACTTTTGAACAGACATCAGATTATGTTTTAACTGGGGAACATGACACACCTTCGTGAGGCGAAGGGGGCGGCTAGGGGAAGACAGAATCATATTACCAAGTTTATTAATGGGAAGTCGTGTTCCATCACCAACAACAATAGAACTCGAACCAGTGTAAGGAAGAGCGTTAGATAGCTTACCATCCTGTGAGGTCATGTGGGAGGCGGCTCCAGAATCTGGATACCAAACGGAGTCATTCCTTTCACCACCAACAGACAGTGCAGCTAGGGCACGTGTGACACCATCAGGAGAGGAAGGCACAAAGCTATGATTGAAGCGTTGAGGACAATAGGCGGCTTGGTGACCTGGATACCAACAAAGACCACAAGTATCTGAAGAAGGAGTGTTGGCTAAATTGCCGTTAGATGGATTACTTCCTGCTGAAGACAAATCATTAGCAACATAATTGGCACAAGAATAATCAACATATGAAACATCATGAAAATTACCCATACCATTAGCGCGGCCTGCATTGCCACGACCACCCTGTCCTCCATTGCCACGACCATTGTTGTTGCCACGACCACCTTTGTTACGATTGTTCCTGTTCTTATTCTTACCACCCCCTTGACCCTTAGGATTCGAACCACCCGAAGTAGATGATTGAGAACCCGAAGAGCCAGACTGAACTGCAACTAAGGCTTGATGTGCAGTGGGTGCCTCATCATAAGCACGTATAGCCTTAATACGTTGCTCATGTTGTATAAGTTTGGGGCGAAGATCATCAAATGTCAAGGAAGATTGAAATTGCAACAAAGTGGTAACAAGAGGATCATAATCACGATCCCTATCCAAAGAAGTCAAGGTATACTGAACAAGATCATATTGAGAAACAGGGCACTGAATAGCAGCTAAAGAGTCAACAATAACTTTAATCTCACGGAGAAAAGACTCCATAGACTGCTGTTCAGGTTTCTTTATATGACTCAAACGACCTTTGAGTTCCATAGACCTAGCCATACTAGCCTGTAAGAAACGAGACTGCAACCTATTCCAAATCTCCACAGCAGTATGCAATTCATGAACATCCATCATAACATCACGAGAAATAGATGCATATAACCAAATTTAATTTGTTGATCAAGTCTCATATACTCATAAAATTGTGGATTAGGCAAAGAACGACCATGATTATCAAGTAAAGTAGACAGAGGAATCGGAATAGTACCTTCGACAATACCAAGTAATTGATGTGTCGAAAGAAAACACGTAACCTGAGTCTTCCACATAAGATAATCTTCGGGAGTGGCTAACTTTATAGAAACCACACGAGTAATGTCATGATGGGGGAGTGAGGCGGCCGTGGGAAGCGACGGTTGATCATAGGCCGTGTAGAACGAAGAAGGGGGTTCGAACCCCGGCGGAAACCTAGACGGAGTCCTTATGATGGAAGGACTTGCGTGCAAGGCCGCTGCGGATGCGGAAGGATCGTGCATCAAGGATTGGTGTGGTCTTGACCACACCTGGGCGCGCTGAAGACCACCAGTAGAGGCGAACGGACCACCAAGAGACACGCCGGGCATGGTGATGGTTTGCGACAAGACCCCATGTCCAGCGAACAAACCTTGGCTGTGCGTGACGGAGGAGTCAAGCAGACCCGTCTGAGACACAGACGGCGGGAAGGACCGCGGTGGTGGGCGCGGTGTACCTGGGTTGTTGTCGGCAGATGCGGCGGCAGCGAAGGCGGCCGGAGCAGTGGACATGGCGGGGATTGGGCGTGTGTAATTAGGGTTAGGAAAAAGAAACCCTAAAAAAAATAATTAAGCGGAAGAGAGAAAATAACCTAGGCTCGTGATACCATGTACGAGAATTATGAATGATTGGCTACCTGTTTAGGTTGCCTGGCATCATATATATAGAGATACAAAATATCTTTACAGAATCTACTAAGAGTCTAATTACCATTACCCTAATAATAATAATGAAATGGAAGTGGTAACTTGGTAAGCACTCACTTAGCATTATACTAATGGACAATCTGGAAACAGCTGTCCTATATTGTTTGAAATGATCAAATGAATGTTTGATTTGTCAAATGATATATTGAGTTTATGGGTTCCAAAATATCTATATAGATAAATGGTCTTCCCTTCTTGCTTCTACAAGGAATAAGCTTCCTGCGAAAGAAGCCAAAGAAAAACAAAAACAGTTAGGATGAGTATTCAAACTTCAGGCAACAAAGAGATTGGTATTGATAGCCATGGCTATGCTTGTTATGTGTTTTCCTGACTGTCAACAGCAACAGGTGGCTTAAGAGCTTTTGATTGGCAAACAAGCAAAGCATAGCCATGGCTATCAATACCAAACTCTTTGTGACCTCTTCTACGTGAAGGTGGTAAATTGGTAATGGTGTGAAGAATGTGATATATGGGTGAGGCAACATTCAATAATGTGCCCATATATGCCCATATATTGGGACTCAGTTGTCTATGAGGTAATAGATTTTAATTAGGGGTGTTTGACATATTATAGTGAAAGCATTTCGAAATTCCTTATGTTCGAGTTTATTTCTTCCAATTGAGCCTACGCTGTTTTTCCTCGTGAAGTCACTCTTTCATGTTTGTTCCTTATATTTTGGAGTTATAATTTTCGCAAATTACAATTCACCCCCGTCTTATAGTACTCTATTCGATATAACATGTAGTATAATGGTTTAGAAGAGTCATCTTTACAATAATCATATCATATATGTTAGAACTGACAATAGCAATGGCAGATTAAAATCTGTTTTCAAAGTTGTGTCATGGTAGGAGGCCACTAACTTGAGCAAGTACGACCCGATAATGGTGGTAATCTACACTAGCAACCAAGTTCCCCAAGGTTAATACAACAACCTAAATGTTGCCACTAATAGTGTAGGCTATGGAGAATAGCACATACCCAAGAAGAAGAAGATAATGTATTTTCGGATACCAAACGGAAGAAGTGATGATCTAATTTCATAGCAAAACAATCGGAAGTTTTGTCAAAATAGACCTTTTTTGCACTAAGTTTTGTGAAAAAACACCTTTCAAAATCTTTGTTTTGTGAGAAAACACCTTGTATGTCATTATTTATCAAATTATACACCTTATTTATCATATTTGAACCAAATTGTCAATCTTTGAGTCTATTTTTTCATCTTTTTTCTGAGTGAAAGTCGCACATATTAACCCAAATTTTTAAACAAAATACTAATACACAAAAAAGAAAGATAAAATAAGAGAGTCAATCACACAAAAGTTGAACTTTTTGGCCAAAAATGATAATATGGAATGTAAGTTGATAGATAATGTAATATAAAGTGTTTTCTCGCAAAAAAAACTATATAACACATTTTTTCAAAAAATTGTGACATAATGTCTTTTTTGACAAAATTCCCAAAACAATCAGACCCAAATAAGGAAAGACAATAAATTGTAAGAGCAAATCAAGGGATGACTACAACCCAAAACCCAACCAGGCCCTGGTTCGTACAGGAGGCGCGTGTGTGTGGTAGCAAGTCTAATATCAAGCAAGATGTCCAACCACAAAAACATCTCATAAAACCAAACTCAATAAGTATAAGAAGAGGAGAAATAAATAAATAAGGGAGTATTCCCTCCCGACCTTTGGAAAGTCAAAAGTAGGCTCAAATCTTGATTCCATCAATATCTAAAACCTAACATCGAAAACATAAAATTACTTATTTTTTGCTTTTGATATTTCAGAATTCACTTTTCAGGAAATAATGAAAAATTGGAAGAAAAGTGATATCCAACAAGCCCTAATTACTTTCCCCATAATTTTCTTCTGGCCCCTTAGAAACTGGCACTTTGGTTGGTGGGAAGGGCTGTCAATCCCAGCCCAACACTTAGATATTTCCTGAAATGTATATTGAAGACCCAGTTACTAACACGATTCGACCTGCTGTACTGGAAGCAATCCTTCCCAAGGCCCAACCCAAAAATACAGGGAAAATGGCTATTAATTGTTGGTCTGATTTTTTTCTTTTGGATCAGGTTTCACTTGCTTAAGCAAATGTTTGGTATTTATGCTTAAACTAGCAATTTGGGCCTATTGCAGGTTGATCTTAATTCAACTCTTATTAAGAGTTCTCTAATACAAACGTGTTATGTCATCAACTATAAGGTTTTTCAAGCATTTGATATTTACTTTTTATGTTAAAAAAAAGCATATGACGTTTACTTTTACATGAAGGTAGAAAGTTACCAGATGTTAAGATTGTTTTCCAACACAAGGCGTCAAAATCTTCAAATAATTCAAAGGAAAAAAATTTAAAAAAAATCTTTTAAAAGATAAACTTATTCTTGCAAAAAAAAAACCTTTTAAGAAAATTAATGTGGTAGTAGTTGTTACGGAAATATTGTTATACTAGTTTCTGACCCGGGCAATGCCCGAGTTGGGTTTTAGTTAGTTATAATTTCCATTATATCTAAATTTCAGTATTAAACAGTTTAAGATTAACAAAATATTATAAACTAATTAGTAAACTGATAGATATTATATTTTGGTAGTTATTTACATATAATTCTCATCTAACTAACGTAAAAATTGTTTTTAAAGGACTTTTATATTCAGAGCTAATAATTTTCTTTATCTCGAACTTAAAATTACTTTCTTTTATAGGTATAGTAGTGTCCTTCTAAAAATAGTCATTATACGCTTTGGTGGTTTGAAAAATAAAATAAATTGAAGTTAAAGTTGTCATAATATACAAATGTTAATTTGATAAAATTAACTCTCAAAATAAAATAAAAAACACAACAAACATGTTTCCTCTAGACTATTATTGATATTGTCGACATTATAGAGTCACACAATTATCCCTTTTCACTTTTATTTCTTCTATAAATTCATCAATTCACTTGAAGAACTTGTGCTACAATAATTATACTATGATTTCTTATTCTCATCTGATCAACATGGGTTGAGACGTCCAAATGAACAATGAGCATAAATATAGCCTTGAGTGTACCATGCTCATAAAACACACAGGCGTGTAATAAAACTGGTCTAAAATGAGGTGTGTCTGAATGATTTCGAACAGATTTATGAAGAAAAATCATGATTCATCTAGGTAAAAAATAATTGCTTCTCATCCATGGAGATTATTTAGTTTGAGATTATAAGGCATGGTTTCCTTTTGGGTCTTATTTGCATACCAATTTCGAGATGTATAAATCTATATTCCCAACTTAAATTGCGTGATTAAATATATTTATATTATTTTTTGTGGGTTTGTGTTTGATAATAATCTGCATTGGTTTGATATTACATGTATCATCAAGATTCATTACATTGCATACGTTTACTTGAAATTCTCTTACTGGGGACTATTTTTAAGTAGTACGTACTTGTGTCGCCTAGTTGATAGTTGACCAAATAGGAATATCTGTTTTGAAAAAAGATGTAAGGTGTATATCGAAATATATTTTTGAGAAACCAACTTAACTTTTCTAAAACTTATTTTATTAATTAATGGTGACCAAAAAGATTTTTGAGAAATTCGATGAATTTGTTTCTTAGATAATGCTTAAAGATTATAGAATTCCCTCTATGCGTTGTTTTTAAACTTATTTTCCATCATGCCGTCCACGTAGGCTAGGTATAACGTTCGTTTTTTTTTGCAAAAAAAGTTTAAAACCGCTACTCCAAGTAGTGGTTTTACAAAGTAAATCGTTACTCCAAGTAGCGATTTAATAAATAAAACTGCTACTCCAAGTAGCGGTTCACCTTTGCAAATAACCCTCACCCCACTTACAGTAAGTCATACAACGAAACTTCAAAAAAAAAAAAGAGGTAAAAACCGCTACTCGGTATAAAACCGCTACTCCAAGTAGCGATTTTGGTCTATAACTCGCTACTTGTAGTAGCGATGTAGTGATGAAGCTAAAAAAAGGGTCCGTTCTTACCCATTCCTACGTGGACGGTATGATGGTAAATAAGTTTTAAAATGGTAACTATTATCTAAGAAAAAATTTCAAATTCGATATGGTGAATCTGTAGTATTGTTTTTTTCTACATGGTGGAAACAAAATATTTTGACTTTCTAAAAAGTCCCTATGATTTTATGGAATTGTTTTTTCCATAAGATAAAAACAAAATATCTAGATTTTCTAAAATGACATTATGATTTTGTATATTTTGTGTTAGGGTGCACCAACTATAAACTGAAACAAAATTTAACTGACCTAACCCTAATTGATGCACCCAAATAAAATCACCTTTTACCCCCATGTATTTCGTAGGATATGCGGGTTCTTCAATTCTCAAACATCATTCGGTATTTCCTTCCGAACAAAAAATGCTCTTATGTCGCCTTTGTGCATGATTACCATCATATCAATTAATATGAGTGATATTATCCATCACTACGCAATTTGGATTCTTTTTGTGTTTAATTTTTTAAAACTTATTTTATTAATTAATGAGTGATCTAGCTGACACCTTTAGTAAAATATAAGTTTTTTTTTGCAATTCCAGAAAACATATGATAAGTGGATCTTGATTCAAAGTATTTTTCAAGACGAAATTAAACAGTGCAAAAATTAAAATTTTCAAGAGATTTAAAATGAAAGTTATGGGCTTATTTTATAATTTTACATCAGTTGTAGTTTTAGATAATGAGTAGTTGTAGCTTTAGATAATGAATGTAATTTTTATTTACGATATAATCATCTTTTTAATTATTGTCTATTGAAAATTAAATGAATTAATTAATGGCAAAGTCTTATAAAAGATGGTCTTACATTAAGCTTAATGTAAGACCATCCCAATAAGGCAATTAAAAGCCCAATTACACGTGCATACGCTAAGGAGCCTAGAAAAATTGATTTTTAACTTTTCAAGCTAAAACCTTAACTTTTGCGTTTTTTTTAACTTTTCAACCTAAGACATTAACTTTTGCATAAAAATCCATAACTAATAGGGCTAATGGAGTGAAGGGTATCAATTCCACATATGATATTAGTTATGAATTTTTATGCAAAAGTTAAAGTTTTAGGGCGAAAAGTTAAAAAACGCAAAAAGTTGAGGTTTTGGGTCGAAAAGTTAAAAAATCAACTTGGCTGGGCTGCTTAGCGTGTGGCGCGCGTCATGGGCTTCTCTAAGGCTTATTGAGCTGGTCTGAGGTTAAGGCTTAACCTAAGACCGTCTTATAGTAAATCAACTCTTAATTAATTATGTATAATAAAACATATCATAAGTGGATCTTAATTCAACGTATTTTTCGAGACAAATCTAATGATGCAAAAATTATAATTTTCTGAAATTTGAAATGAAAGTTATGGCTTATTTTATAATTTTATATCAGTTGTAGTTTTAGATAAGGATTAGTTGTAGATTTAGATAAGGTTGTAATTTTTATTTGCAATATAATTATTGTCTATTGAAAATTAAATTAGTTAATTAATTATGTATAATGATGTGGAGCGTTGTGGTAGCTCCTTTCGGGACGGCTTTATTATCTAGTATAGATATTTTCCTATTCTGTTATTATCTTTTAGGTTATTAATATCTTTTAGATATTCTTGTGTATATCTCCTGGCTTGTATTTAGGAAAGTTGTTTTGGTTCTAGGGTTGGGTTAAGCTATATAGCAGTGTACATGATTAATGAGAAAGCAGAACATTATTCTGTCAAACACTTCTCTTCTCTTCTCTGTTCTTAACATGGTATTAGCCTGACCGGTCTTGGTCGTTTTTTTCCCGGCGTACCACCAGTAATCAGTGGTTGTGCGTGTGTTTTCCCCGGCTGCTTTATCTCTCTTTTTCTTCACGTCTTCCGCTGTCTCTTTCTTCCATGGCAGGCAATTCTGAATCTGCTTCAAAGGGCCCTCGTTACGAGCCTTTACTGAATACTACTTACATCCCAGTATCAGTCCCATTCTTCTTAAGGGTGATAATTATGAAGCTTGGTCGCGTTCTATGAGAAACTTGGTCGCATTCTATGAGAAACAATTTGCGTGCTAAGAACAAATTGGGCTTTATTGACGGGACAATTACGATACCATATTCTAAATCTTCTGATTTTTCTCAATGGGATATTGTTAATTCTATGCTTTTTGCTTAGATTTTTAATACTTTAGATGCGTCTGTTCGTTCTACTATGAGATTTCCTGATAATGTTAAGTCTCTTTGGGATGATTTACGTGATCGGTATTCACTTGGTAATAGTACTCGTATTTTGGAATTAAAAAACCAAATACAAGATTGTCAGCAAAAGGGTCGTCCTATTGCTATATTTTTTTTCGAGTTACGTCAATTTCAAGATGAGTTAATGTCTTACTGTAAAATGCATGTTTGCACGTGTTCTGCTGCTTCCGAGTACATTCGCATCCAAGAAACTGAGCATTTGTATCAGTTTTGTTTGGGTTTGGATGCCAAGAGATTTGGTACTTTGGTTTCTGGTTTAGTGATGCAGGATCCCCTTCCGTCTATTAACTTTGCTTATGCAAAAAATATTTCGGATGAACGGAAGCAACTTGTTTCTGAATCACACGAGCACTCTCGTGTTGATGGTGTTGCTTTTAGTGTAGATGCATCAGTTCCTGTTCGCACATCAGGTACGGCAGTGGGTGACGAACGCCTGTGCAGTCACTGTGGTCGCAAAGGCCACCTTAAGGAGCAACGTTATGAGCTTGTGGGCTGGCCTCCTGGTTGTGGGCGAGGATGACGCTCTGGCAGGGGTGGTCGTGGTCGAAGTAACACTCGAGGAGGCTCACAATTTGCTGGCAGTGTGAGTAGCAACGGACGAGCATCCGCTTCTGTTAATGAGTTGGATCGTGGTAACACACCAACACTGACTGATGCTTAATGGCAGTAGTTAATGGGTGCTCTTCAAGGTGCAAATGTGTCTTCCTCTTCCGAAAAACTCAGTGTTATGTATGGTACTTTTGATTGGTTGATTGATTCGTGTGCATATAATCACATGTCCGGTAATATTGATGCTTTTATTGAGTTACGTAATGTTTCTTCTCATATTGGATTACCTAATGGTAAGAGTATTATGGCTACAAAAGAGGGGACGGTTATACTATCTGACGGATTTCATTTACAAAATGTTCTTTACATCCCTTCTCTCACTTGTAGTTTGTTGTCCGTTATTCAATTCGTTGATCAACAAAAATTAGTTGTTCTCTTGACTAACAAGTTGTGTTTAATACATGACCTTACATTGACGAACCTAATTGGAGCGGGAGTGCGGTCTAATGGGGTCTATTATTTCAAGTCTATCCAAAGTTCAATGTCTGAAGCAAATAAAGTGGTCAATTTTTTTAATCTTCTTGGGCATCGACGTTTAGGTCATCCGTCTATCAAAGTTGTTTCTAGTTTGCCCGGGTTAGCCGGTTCTTTTTCTTCGCAATGTGAATTAGATTGTTCTATTTGTTTTATGGGAAAACAACCCCATAACTCTTTTTCTTTAAGTCATAAAGCTGCAGAAAATTTTTGATCTTATTCATTGCAATATTTGGGGACCAAATAAAACTCTGGCTAGTTGTGGTGCTTGTTATTTTCTTACCATAGTAGATGATTTTTCTCATGCTACTTGGGGTTTTCTTATGTCGGGCAAACACGAGGTTCCTCAACTTATTAAACACTTTCATGCTATGATTTCTACACAATTTAGTAGGCATATTAAAGTCTTGCGTAGTGATAATGGGCAAGAATTTTTGTGTTTACATCGTTTCTTTGCCGACAAGGGATGCTTCATCAATCTAGTTGTGTAGATACCGCTCAACAAAATGGCAGAGTTGAACGTAAACACCGTCACCTTCTTAATGTGGCTCGTGCTCTTCGGTTTCAGGCACGTTTGCCTAAGTCTTTTTGGGGGGAATGTTTAAAGACCGCTGCTCATCTTATTAATTTAACCCCTACACCTCTCTTACAAGAAAAAACCCCTTTTGAATGCCTTTATGGTTGTGTTCCTTCTTAAATGGATGTTCGCGTTTTTGGGTGTTTAGCTTATGCTACTAATAGAAATCGTAAAGATAAATTTGACTCGAAGACCAGACGGTGTATTTTTGTTGGTTATCCATTCGGTAAAAAAGGGTGGCGAATGTTTGACTTAGACACTCGTGATTTCTTTATTAGTCTTAATGTGCAATTTTTTGAGGATTTTTTTCCATACTATGATTTTATGTCCGATGTTGCTCATTGACAATGGAATGCATACTTAAATAAATCTTTTGTTTGGGATGATGTTGATGGTATACATGAGGTGTTTGATGTTGATAATATTGTTGTGTCTAATGGGGCTGCTAGGGAGTCCTCTATTATTGTTACGGATGCTGAGCCACACACTCGAATTACATCTGGTCAGTGTCTTCCTACTACTGGTACTGTTGGGCAGCATACGCCTGCCGAGCACAGACGTGCTTCCGATGCTGTTGGGCAGCATACGCATGACCAGGACAACACTCCTTCTCGTGTTGCTGGTCAGTGTGTGTCTGACTCGCATACCACTCCTCTGTGTGCTGCTGGGCAGTGTTCGTCCTCTGCTAGGACGCCGTCTTCGGTTTGTATTGGTACCATTGAGTGTGATACGTCTGTGGTTCTGACAGGATAAAGTCGTATCACCTAGTCAAAGATAAATCTTAAGTCCTTTAACAATGATAGTCAAGGGAAGTAGGGCCGAATCCGAAGAGAGACGGAGTTCTAAGTTGATATCAGCTAAACAACTACATCAGACAAAATCAGATAAGAAACAACTGAACTACTATATAGACTAAGGAAAGCGATATAAAGATGAGATTTAAACTATGAATTAAAGGTGTAGGGAATTAGTTCGGTCCACCATGCTTATACCAATCAAAGGATCAAACAACTATAGAACTTAGGTCAAGAATCGATAGATTAGAGCACGTGTCAAGCTATGGTTAAGTCTCATGACCCATAATTCAACATATGCAGCATGTTCACAAACGTAATTAGAATTACTAATGTGTACTAGGCCTCTAGAAGTAAGACGGGTCTATGCAAACAATTATTAACCTCAAGCAATCAATGAAACTGCGCAATAACATTAATTAGTCAACAAAGAACAAATCACACCATAACCTATCTATCAAACCCTAGAAACTAATAGCAATTCAAATATTCAAGGTATAAATATAGATTTCCTCCCTAAATCCCTAGAAATTAGACTACTCAGACATGATTGAATGAACAATAATAAAATAGAAATAAAACCCTAATTCTAACATCATGAATCAACCAGTAATTAAACTAAGCAATCAAAAGTAATTAAAGAGATTAAAAGTAGAGAAGAATACCAATTGACGGAAAGCAATAACTTTCATTAAAATCAAATCCGAGGTTCAATGACCCCTTCAACTAATCTAAAGTGTTTAATCTAATAAAACTCTCTAAAAACTAAACTAAGAACAATGGAAATAAAATAGAATAAAAGCTTGTAAAAAGATGTCTCTAAAAATATGAGGGAAAAACTATATATAATAGCCCCAAAATCTAATTAAAAACGGAATAATTAAGATAGATTTTCGTGGAAACGAGTGCGGGACCCGATCGGGCAATGGGCCACCTGATCGGGCCCACACTAAAATAATGCCAACTCATTTTCTTGAATTCCTGATATATTGATTTCTTATAGAGTTTTTCCCTTTCTTTACAAGCTAAATTGTGCGATATTGACGCTCTTAGGAGCTATTTATGCTAACTATTTCGATATAGTTGTGGTTTTTGTGTTCCATATCGTTTTGTAGGTCTTTAGGGAAAAACTCCCTATTTACTTAGCGTTTTGATCACCACGCTATAGAGGAAGGTTATGAGGCATATTGGCGGTCTCGAGATGGTATTCGGACCCCGTTGTGAAGAAGAAATATGCAAAAGACTTGGCGTCTGAAGCCAATAAGAGGCAAGAATGAAAGAAGCTTCGCCCGATCGGGTCAGGCAACCACTGCCCGATCGGGTACGAGTTATTTAGGCCAAAACTTGAGATTTTCCGCCCGATCGGGGGCCTTGCCCGATCCCGTCCGGCGGAGTTATACTTAGCCATTTGCTGCAATTTCTGGAATGAAGAAGGACACACACACCCGATCGCATCGGGCGATCCTGCCCGATCGGGTGCTGGTGTTGCGGCCCCGATCGGGTGAGGGTTGCCCGATCTCATCGGCCGCTCACATATTTTCTGATGCTGAATGATTGTTCCCAGGCCCGATCGGGCGACCCTTTGCCCGATCGGGTGGACGACATGGGGGACGCGATTTTGCTTTTTTTCCCACTCTATCTTATTGCTTTCTTAGAAACTATAAATACTTTTTAGGTTATTTTATTTGGTATCTTTTATTCTATTGAACATTTAGAGAGCTCTTAGTCTAGTTTTCATAGTTTTCCATTGTAGAAGAGATTCGAATGCTATTTCTATTCAATTAAAGTTCCCGCTTTCCGTCAATTTGGTAATCATCTTTCTTATTGCTTTATTTTTATCTCTTGATTGATCTAGTTTAAGTGTTTCTTATTCGATTAGTTCATGATGCAATTCTTAGGGTTTCCAATTAGTTTTGTTATTGTCAATTCGATCATGTCTGAGTAGTTCCCTTTCTAGGGTGTTAGATAGGGAAGCCATGTTTAAACCATGATTGTTATTTAAACTCCTATTGATTCCTAGGGCTTGATTAGGGTGATTGTGGTGTGGTTTGTTCTTAATTAGTGATTAATGTTAGTGGCCAATTTCATTGATTGCTTGTGGTTAATAGTTGTTTGCACATATCCGTCTTACGACTAGAGGCCTAGGACACATCAGTAGTTCTGATTACGTTAGTGAACATGCGGCGTATGTTGAACTATGAGCGTTGAGTCTTAACCATAGCTCAACACATGCTCTAATCCCTCGACTCTTGACTTAGATTTTGATAGTAGTTGACCTTGTTTGATTGGTATAAGCATGGTGGACCGACCTAATACCCTAGGCTTTTATTCCATAGTTAAATCCTCTGTTTAATTCGTCTTCCTTAGCTTAATCTTTAGTTCAGTTAATTCTCCCTAATTTCATATGAAGTAGTTAGTTGATTAAATATTAATATAGAAACTCTGTCTCCCTGCGGATTCGACCCTGCTTCCATTGACTACCATAGTTAGAGGACTGTAGGTTTATCTTTGAATAGGTGATACGACTTAATCCTATCAATTCCACGCAAAAGCAGCACAACAAAGTGGGGAGGTTAGGCCACCCGATTGGATCAGGCAAACCCTGCCTGATCGGGTCCATAGTAAGAAGCCCAACAAAATCTCTTGGCCCTTGTAACACAGGAGCAACAAGGGGATAGGGGCCTTGAGCCCACCCGATTGGATCGGGCAACCCTGCCCCATTGGGCAATCAGCACGCAGCCCATCAATCGTCATTTGATCCAAGCAAAGCAGCAGCAATCAACATTAGAAAAACGGGCCTGCCCGATCGGGTAGAACCATTTTTAGCTCAACCTTATTTCTTCACTTCTTCACCCGGTTGGGTTGGGTGATGTCCGCCCGATCGGGTGCGAAACTTTACCGCCTGATGAATAAATATTCGCCCGATCGGGCCATTTTCTGCCCGAGCAGAGTACGGGGAAGCTCCTTTTGACTCTTTGATCTCAGTTCTTCACGTTTAGAGGTTTTGGGACTTCCTAAACCATCCATAAAGCTCATTGACATTTCTACGTGCCTCGTAACAACTCGTAAAGCTGTGGTTGCTTCCAAATAGCTCGGAAATAAGGAGAAAACTCCTTAAAACCTGCAATTCAACACTAAAACACAAAACCACGACTATATACGATAATTAGTATAAAATAGCTCCGAAGAGCTCAAATGACGCACGAATTAGCTTATAAATAGGGGAGAAAAATCTATATAAATACGTGATATCAAGTTCTGATTAGTGAAGAGTTGGGTCGTGGTCACCGTGTTAAAACTACCTCAGTCAAGCTCAAGGATTTTGTTACTACTTATACAGCTCTTGTTGCCGATAAAATAGACCCCCCTACAACGACTGCTCTTCCGTCTTCTTCTGGTTTGTCTGGTAAGCCTTTTGACATAGCTTGTTGTGTTGATTATAATAATTTTTCTGCAAACCATCGGTGCTTTCTTTCTGTTGTTACTAGAGGTGTTGAACCTAAGAGTTAACGGGAAGCGGTGTTAGATCCCGCGTGGCGCAAAGCTACGCAAGAAGTGATCAATGCTCTTGAGCGCAAGGGCACGTGGACCTTAGAAGATTTACCGGTTGCTGGTTCGTCTACAGATGTTGTTTTGCGTTTTAAACAATATCTTAGTTCTCATTTTCATATGAAAGATCATGGTGTCCTCAAGTATTTTCTTGGTATTGAGGTTGCTCGGAGTTCCGAGGGGATTTTTCTCACTCAATACGAGTATGCGTTGGATGTTGTAAATGAGTCTGGTATGTTGGGTTGTAAACCTATTGATACACCGATGGAACAAAATCATCGCTTGGCCTTGGTTACTGATGCCCTAATGCCGGAGCCTGATCGTTATCTTCGGTTAGTTGGTCGTCTTGTATATCTGTCTGTGACTCGACCAACACTCAGTTATGCGGTTCATACTCTTGCCCAGTTCTTAAGTGCTCCAATGATTCCTCACTGGGAGGCTGCTCTTCGTGTTCTTCGTTATATTAAAGGAAGTCCAGGGCAAGGTATTCTTCTTCGTTCTCGTAATGATCTACGTCTTTCGGCCTATTGTGATAGTGATTGTGCTGCTTGTCCTACGACAAGCCGTTCGTTGTCTGGTTATTTAGTTTTTCTCGGTTATTCTTTGATTTCTTGGTAAACCAAGAAACAACCAACGGTTTCTCGTTCTTCTGCCGAAGCAGAGTATCACTCTATGGTTGTTACTACTTGCGAGTTGAAGTGGTTAAAGTATTTGTTATCTTCTCTTGGGGTGCTCCATGATACTCCAATGCGTTTGTTTTGTATAGTCAATCGGCCCTTCATATTGCCAAAAATCCCATTTTCCATGATCGTACGAAACATATTGAGGCTGATTGTGACTTTGTCCGTGATGAGTTATTAGCTAACAATTTGTCCACTTGTTATGTTCCCATTGGTCATCAGTTAGCTGACATCCTCACGAAAGTTCTCGGGTGTCCTCAGTTCAGTTTCCTCTTGCGCAAGTTGGGCATTAGAGATCTTCATGCTCCAACTTGAGGGGGTGTTACAGAAATTTTGTTGTATATTTTCCTATTCTGTTATTATCTTTTAGGTTGTTAATATCTTTTAGATATTCTTGTATATCTCTCCTAGCTTGTATTTAGGAAAGTTGTTTTAGTTCTAGGGTTGGCTTAAGCTATATAGTCGTGTACATGATTAATGAGAAAGCACAACATTATTCTGTCAAACACTTCTCTTCTCTGTTCTTAACAATAGTTGTTATTTGTAGTTGAATTGAGCGTTTTAGGAGTTTTCCCATTTGATTTCCTTTAGTTCCAGCAAGAACGCCAGAAAAAAATAGGGGTTGATTTTCCTATGTTGATATATATGATTTCTTCTTACAAAAAATTTTGAGTTGGTAGTTTTTATTGCCAAGAAATTTTTATAAGGTTTTTTTTTTGCAAAAATAAACCTCTAAAAAGCTTTTTGGCAAATTTTCCTAGTTCAAATAATAATTGAAAATCAAAATATATATATCTGCTTAATGTAAGTTATCTTACATTTTCAACTTATAATTTATTGAGCTTTGGGAATAAAAGATACTAGTATGAAATAATACGATATCTATTACTAATTTGTAGCCATTGCAATAGTTTTAATCTCAACCCTTAATTTTTGAAGAAATCATCTTGTTCATTAAATTTGATTAACTTCTAAATCATTTGGATTAATGGTCAAGATGAGCCTATAACAAATGATGTGTTTAGATTTCAATAGTTATAGTTGCTACAATTTTATTGTAGCCATTGTATAATTATCCTAAAATATTATATCATTTCTCTTCTTTACGGTTCCAAATTGTTGTATTGGAACAAAACCACTTTTTCTATTAAGGTAATCCTAAATTTACGGAGTTACGACAAACAAATATTTTAGGATAATTCTACAATGGCTACAATAAAATTGTAGCCACTATAACTAGTTAAATCTAAACCTTTCATTAGTTGTAGATATATCTTGACCATTAATCTAAATGATTTAGTGAAAAAAGAAATTCAAATTTTAAAAAAATTAATTATATTTAATGGATAAGATGAAATCTACAAAAATTAAGGGTTGAGATTGAAACTATTACAATATTGTAGCCATTGAATAACCTTCGGATATTTTATATTTACCTCTATTTTATCTGCAATTCTTCTAACATGCCATTCTTTCACCAAACACACAAGTTTTATTTTCTCAATGTTGATTGACTTCTTGACACTTATGAAGACGTGGGTTTACTTTAACAAATTAAAATTAATAATCTAGAAAATTTAATTTGTTAATTAGATGAAGGTGTAAGATCATGCTGCAAAGGTACTTGAAGGTTAGGTACGATTATCCAAGTTATGTTGATAAATCTTTACAAGTGTACCAAGAAATAATTCATTAAAGCGAAAATTAATCAAAAGGATGAAGCTTACGTTACGATCACAAATTAAAGCAAACTAAAAGCATTATAAACTTATTTTATCAGATAATAAAGTTAGCAACCAAATCCCAGTTGTCTTTCATCTCTATGTTTTGTCTGGACATCCGATTGAGCAGCTTAAGATAGCAAGATTAACAACTCGTATGTGATTGCAGGTAAAAGCTGCCTTTAGGACGAACACCCACCTAAATTGTTTGATTAGGACTTATCTTTTAGGGTAATCTACCAATAATGTTTTATTCATTTAAAGGAAGAGGTCCATGTATATGGTTTGTTAAATGTAAAATGTTATGGACCCGTTTGATATATAATTTATACCGGTCCTTTTTGTTATTCATATCCATACTTCTTAAAAAGCCGGAAGGGATGTTACTGTTCAAATATTTGAACAGCAGAATATCCAACGGCTAGAAATGCTCCAAATCCAACGGCCCTCATTTTTTTCCAAACCAAAACCCTAAAACCACTTCTCATTCTCTCTCTATTCCTTTCACTGCCAATATCTCGCTTCTCTCTCCTCAAAAATCTACGACCCATGCCCTTTCGGTTCACTTTCATTAACGCGATATTCAGGCGGGTATAGGTGAAGATGGTGTCGTCGCCGGATCTTCATCGGAAACTGCTACTCTATTAGTCCTCCGATCGTGATCAGACGGTTTAGATACCATCAAAGGAAAGCCTAAATTAGCGTCGCAACTTGCGCATTGCCGCTGCACTAAGGTTACACTTTTTTGTTCTATGCTTTTTGTTAGCACTAATTTCAGATTGATTTGTGGAAAAACTCCTATATAACATGTTCCACTAATTTCAGATTGATTTTTCTATGCTTTGAGGTTTCCTACCTGTAGCTGCACAGATTCAAGTCGCGCCTAACTAATCTATTCTCTTTTCTCAAGGTTAGTTTTTTATCTTTTTCTAATTTCGGATTCCATTTGATTCAAATCTATTTTTCTATGGGTAGCAATTTTTGTGTAAAGATTTCAGCTTTATTTGTTATCGGTCTGATCGCTTATTTGGATTTTTCTCATAGTTTATTGGGTGTTTGATGGGTTGATTTGGGGTGATTTGGTGAGGAATCTGATAATATCTTGCAGACTAGGGTTTTGAATTGTTTTAGGTTAATGTCTGGGAATGAAGATTTCACTTGAATTCCATGAATTTGAATTCTGATATCTGAAATCTGAAATTCCAATTACAATTCCCTTGTTTGACAATCTTTAGAATTTGTAAACTCAAAATTGCAAATTCCAAGAGTCTAACCTATACTCCTACCACCCATACACAACTCTTTAATCCCTTCCCATTCACCATCATCGCCTCCTTATATCTTTCACCACCACCACCACCACCACCATATCCAAACAAAAAAAATGAAAATGCAGTAGCCACTTAAAGCGGGGCTAAGGTAAATATTTATACCTTTGTAACGCAATTGTGATGGTGCTCTACTATAAATTATTGTTTTTACCCATTAAAATTCAGCAGTTTAAGGTTGTATTTGTTTGCTTGTTTGAAGGTCTTTGTGAAACATTTTATTGCGGTGAAGTAATGGTGGCGCTGATGCGATTGATAAGAACGACAAAGCAAATAGTAGGAGAGGAGAGAGAAAGTGGTTCACTTGGAATTAGATATAACAGGGTAAGCCTAGAATTTCAAACTCTTATGTTTTGGCCTTGAGCGGAATTTACAAATGACAAACCCAATTCCAAATCCAAATTCTTCTTCTTATCCAAACACCTAGATTTGGCCAATTCTAGATTTGCAAATGAAATGATAGTTTCCAAACAGGCCATTAAAGAAATTTCTTTGATGCAATGTATTTTTCCTGATATTTGGGTTTTCTCATAGCTTATTATAGGTGGCTTTGTTGAATTATTCGATAAATATTTGGGGATTTATTATAAATATTGAAACTTTATTCGTTGGATATTGGGGATTTAGTACAAATATGCCTCAAATATGCATTTTCTTTTCAATTTTTGATTATGTGCGGTTATATTATTAGTGTGTATCTGAAGTTTGATACCTAATCTACTTCTTGCTCTCTTGGGCTTGTTAACCCTACTAATGTTCAATGTTGCCTGTACATTGCAGAAAGTTATTATTGCAAGAGAGAAATGCTTCCTGAAATGGATGTTGACAAAGTTGTTGATGTTGATGATGATAAGTACATGGATCCTAAGTTTTGTGCCACCATAGCTTATGATATCTACAACCATTTGTGTATTTCCGAGGTTTATCTTTTTGTACCTTATTATGCCTTTCCCCTTGGCCCAAATTCTCCTTTTCTCTATTCCTTTTAAACTTCCTTTGATTTCACTCTTCTCAAACATTGAAAAGACCTTCAACGGATTTCATAGACAAGATTCAGAAAGATATTACCCTTTAACAAGGATGTATTGTTGACTGTGATAGGCTCATGGCATTTATCATCTCTTTGCTCCCTCGGTTAATGATATATTTCAAGCTGTGGACTTCGATCATTGTGAGTTCTTTAATTAATTTGGTTTCCTTTTTTCCGTGGGAATGTTAACTTTCTGAACTCAGTGTTTCCTTTTTTCCCTGTTCGTTTAATTCTTTTGCTGAAATCACTTGTACCTCATGCTCTATAGCATTGTCGTACTGATCTCCTTGTGTTTCAACAATGACAGCGGCCTATGTTGTGCGATCTGGGTGCCCAAATATATGCAGCATTGAAATCAGTCTATACTTAAAACAGATCCTAGGCTGGTAGTGAGGCTATCTTTAAGTTTTCTCGCTCATTCTTTTTTTTTCCTTCTATTTGTTTAAGGGAGATGGGATGCATTTGTGCCAAGTGCTTGGATCTAACCCAAGTTAATTATCGTATTATGTTTGGCATAAGTTTTAAAGCTGTAGATTTGATTGAGGTTGTAGTTGGTTCTTGAGAAATAGTGAACTTAGATAAGCATTTATTGTTGAATCGTTCACCGGAGATTTAAATTGTTTATATAGGAAACATGAATCATTTTAAATTGATCAGTTTTCTTGGCATGTAGAGCTTAATTTTTATGCCTTGATTGGTAATTTTGAGGGAGGAAGGGGTTAGGGTGTTAGTGTGGGTTTATCCGTGCTCTTGGTGGAATTCGTTCTTTGGTTGTTAAATTGGTTATGGTGGTAGCCATTGTTGATTTCAGTATAATTGTGGGGATGCAGTAGGAGTTCTCTAGAGTACTAAAGTCATTTTTTTATGGTTGAACTTTCTAGAGAAAGAGAATAGTCATTACTTTGAATATACCCAATTGATTTTTGTGAACTTTTTTGAAAAATTTAGAAAGCAATCTGTGGAGCACAATGCTGGTATTCAAAGAAATGCAGGAGAGGGAGGTAGGAGTGAGAGTGGAGATACCGAATTTTCCGAAATTTTCGGTATTTTGAGCTGTTTCTATATTTTTAATTAATATCAGCAGCTTTTGTTGCATACACGTTTTTAAAAAAAATAGGTCCTTGGGTTTTCAATTAAAAATTTCCCCTTATTGAAATTCTAACAATAAGTAAGAAGCTAAAAGCGGGAGATATGCCCCTCAAAAAGGGGGTTTTGGCATACTAGCTGACACTAGGAGGATCATTAAGGTTGGAGAAAAGGGAAAAAAGGGGTTTTAGGGACAAACCACTTTGTAGAAGAAGATGTGGATCTATGCAGTTTAGGAGGAGTTGGGTCATCGTCAAGAATAATGTGCAAATTACAGGTAATTAGGGGATGGGTTCTTTTAAGATTGTTTGGAAGAGGAGTAGTGAGGTTATTGTTGTTGTCTTCGTCAGCAATGTGGATGACTTGAATTGGTATTATGTGTCAATGTGTAGTTTGGCTCAGATTAGTAAACAAATTTATGGGTATGTTTCCCTCTTTCAATTGTATTGTTTATGTATGATTCGTCTATGTTGATACAATAGGTTTTTCGCTTTCTTAAGTTATGAATTTATTTATGCAGATTAAAAGAAAGAAGCACTATGAAGAACATTGCATTTGCAAGACGACACACTTCAATTATGATCCACCTAATACAGTACTTTAAAAACCTATTACTTTTGGTGAATTGTGAGATCAAAAGTAGCGTAAACAGGAATATGGACCCCTTTTTCCTTTCTCCATTGCCACTAAATAAGAATTTGATGGATCTTTTGGGATCTTTATTGAAATAATGAATTTTTTAATGCTGCTACTTTGGATAGGATGAGAACAATTTTCTACATGATTAAAAGTTAGATTTCTGTTGCTTGTATGCTCCGAAAAATTTTCTATGAAGTATACATGATATTTATAGTTATTTGAATTTGAAATTTTTTCTGTTTGGGCTAAGCTTCATTGCTACTGCTGTAATTTAGCTTCAATTACAATCATTGGTTTGTTTTGTATTCATATCAATTTGGTTGATTACATTTTCTTATTTAATATGGTGCTTGCTCAAACTTCTCACTTTAGAAAGATATGTAACTATTTTTATAAAAATTGCGAATCAGTCTATAATTTCTTTTCTTTATCTCAATCTGTGCAGTAAATTCTGTTTTTTTTTCCTTTTTCTAAATCTGCTAAAATATGAGTTGCACTTGGTCAAAAAACAGTAATTCATTATTGTCTTTCTTCTTTCTCACTACTAGAAAAAGGACATTTAACGACGGAAAAAGTCGTTGTTAAAAGTCCAAAAACTGGTCGTTAAAACTTTTAACGACGGAAAAAACTTCGTCGTGATTTGGTTGCAATAGGTCCCGTCGTTAAAGGTTTTAACGACCATGTTCGTCGTTAATGAATAACGACGAGACAAGTCCCGTCGTTACGTATTAACGACGAGACAAGTCCAGTCGTTACTTATTAACGACAAGACTGTGACTCGTCGTTACTTATTAAGGACAAGACTGTGACTCGTCGTTACTTATTAACGACAAGGCAACGAGGAGATAACGTAGTCGTTAATAATTTACGACGAACTAACGCATGGTCATTATTATGTATTTTAAATAACCAAAACACTAATAACGACCATATTTTCTTGTCGTTAATTATATCCCAACGGTCTTTACTCTTTTAAATTTTCTCAACAAGGACGACAAAGTCTTGTCGTTAAACTTCATAATGAGTAGTTTTTCCCGCTCCTATACATTGACGCTTGCTTATAGGGTGATAATAGGAAAATTAATTAATAATCTCATGATTGGAAGATTATACGTATAAACAACTACACCATTATGTTATATTGAATAGAAAAACCAAAGATATTAAAACTTTATTGATATCAACTTTCATTCTAGTAAAAGTACATGAGTCCTAGCCCTTAAAATCTCAAAAATGTGTCCAGACAAAAGATTGAACAAAAATTGCATTAAACGGATCCCAAACTATTTGGATTCCAAACTATCTGGTTCGCTTGTGAATCCCAATATCATATAGTACCTACAATAAACAAAACAAAAAGAACATAAGTTAGAAATAACTCAAACACTCCTCACCCATCCCGAACACGTATGAATTAGGGAGTCTTAGACACTTAATCACTTATAATGCATCCCTCCATTTCCAAAATTTTGAAATTTTTTGGCAACACTTCCTCATTTATACGACTAAACCAAAAAATTTGCAATTGACATTGTTGTTATAAACCTTTAATTCAGCTAAAATTTATCCCAACACATCAGCATCTTCAACATATAATCACGTCATGGCAAGTACATATATCTCGTCTCTTCCCCACACTTCAAAGAAAACCGACTTTAAATTAAAGAGTTGTTACATGTCTACTTTTCTATGCTTTCATGCTGAATTAGATCCAAGGCATAGTATTAAATTAAACTTTACCGAATGAATACACTCTAACTGAACAAACCTGTTTGGTGCAACTCGAACTCAGGAGTAATACAAACATTAAGTTGTCTAGCCACTAAATCTTGAAACGCTTGCATTTGAGATTCCACTGAACCCACCCTATCTACAAATACACAAAGATAATTTTAAATTGATTCATGGTCTTATTATTAGTTAGGTTTGTCCCCCTAAAAAAATTCATTCTCTTCAACAGAGTCGTACTTCACAATCTTCAGGTAGAGTCATCTTTTGAATCTTTCCATACGATCAACATTTAACTTATTTGAATTGAAGCCTATTATACTAAACATCTTAGTAAGCAACTCCATATCTTAATCGAGAAAAAAAAACCTTGTCAATAATACATACTCTAACATTTCATAGATTCATGATGCAAATTATTTAAATTAAATAGAACTAGACCCCGATTCACAGTTAATCCTATTGAAAACAATCTCAATTCTCAACCCTTTTCAATTAGAACATAGTGGGATAAGAAAATTTTCACACTTCTGAATATTAGCAACTCCATTCAATTTAGGAAGCCCTAGTCAAGCAACATTTTGCACAATTATAAGCAGCCAAACCCAATAGAGAAAGAAGGGATGAAAAAAACTACTAACCTTAAATAATGTTGCAGCCCTCTAACAAAGAGAACATTTCCATACAAAGGCGTCGAAGTCACGAGGACATCAAAGAGGTTATTGAATTTCAGACTGAAGCAAAGCTCTATGTTACACATATATAAATCACTAGAAGATAAAGCAAACTTTCTTGTCACATCTTCTCTCATTTCTCATTAATTTTCAAGCTTTCCAAGCTTTCCTTCCAAATCAGGTTCAGCAGCCTATACCAAGATGCAAAGAGACAAAGTGTTACATGAAAGAGATATTATCAAGTACATACATCACCAATAAAAAAAAGTAGCCAAAAAATGGCCTAAACATACAATGTTGAAAGCTAATTTCTACTGAACTCACCCTCTGAAGCTAATATAGATATATACACTGAAGACTTAAGTAAATAGCCTTGCAAAAGTGAGTACGCATGCTAATTCCATTCAGCGACAAATCAAATCATCCAATTAGATGAATCTTGATCCAACTGGAAAACTGAAGTAAAAAACTCAATCACATCAAATTAGTTCAAGAACAGAAACATAAAAGTAATACATAAACCTTGAGAATTACCATTAGAGGTTGTAGATAAAAAACTAATATTAGCATTAACTAAATTCCAAATTGTTCGAGTGGGATCGAAAGATTCAAAAGGCAACTTTCACATCAATTCTTCCACAACCACTACTCGCATCTAAACTCTAAAGACTAAACAACTTGGGTGCGATCGAATTGATTTGCCTGATAACTGATGCACAGACGGACAGCAGGAAAAAACCCTATGCTTCTCGGATGAGTTGCTGAGGAATTGATGATTTAACTGCAGGGTAAATGAGTGCTTTTGCCTAAATCACTTTTCCTTTCCTTCCAAATTCACAATAACGTCAGTTTGCTAAAATGTCTTCTTATAACACTACAGTAACAACTAACAACAGAAGACGCTAATTTTTCGATAGGCAATTAAGTGATTTTCGCGAAGAAAATTTTCTTTAGGTGTCGATAGGTTGACGTTAAAGATACATTTTCTAGTAGTGACACAAGAATAAAATTAATAAAAGAGGAGATTGTCACAGACTCCAATTTTTTTATGAGAAAAGAAAATGTGAAGACCTGAACATCAGAGTCAAACAGCAGAGACCTGATAGCATTGAGATCCTACACTCCAACTGAAAACGCAAGACCATGGAAGAAGCTCAAAACAAGCAGCCAGCTACACTCGAGTCTTCACTGGGTAAGAAGACCTGATTCAAAACTGAAGTAAGAATTGAGATGAGCAACACAAAACAACACTTGGTAGCATCCTAGAATTGCATCAGCCTAACCTGAGTCACTAAGTACATAAACAAGCAACTACCACTAGAGTTGACTCACCAAGCAGCTAAGCCAATGCATTAGCAGGTCTGTAGGTGAATACACCACTGATAGAAGCTCCAAGTCAACAACCAACAAACCCCAGTCTTTAAAATGACCTGTAAAAGCTGCAACTTGGCAGTGAAAGCAAACTAAAAAGAGTAGCACAAACCAACAAACGAGGTCCAGAAACAACCAACCAAAACGCATGAACACCACTAATCACCAGCCAGCCAAGCTCATCCAAAGTCACAGCAAAACTTCACCAGCTAAAAGACTTGTATGCAGCCTACTAGCTCCAAGGACAGAAAAAATAGGCCTGCATAAAGGCTCAGTAAAGACTTGAACATGTGAGGCAACTATCATATCGATTTATGAAGACCATAAAATACTTGTTCCTAATACTCCATACTTCTAAATTTGCTACAGAAGGCTAGATAACGAGTCAAGAGCAGCGGATTGATTCACACACACCATGAATCAACCATATATCTTCCAACAAAACACTTCAAAACAGAGGAAAACAATCACAAGTGGGTAACTGCAGATTGAAGTAAATATTTCAGCGAAATTAAAAATCTCACAACTCAAATTGCAATTACAAGTGATGATAATTGCAAATTGAAGTAAATAGGACGAAATTAAAATCACAATTGAAAATATTGCAAATATTTCTATTTTAATTTGTAGCATAATTGAACTTTGGCTAAATTCCTCAATTTGTAATGCAAGTGCCACCCAAAATTAGCGTAAAAATGCAAGCAAAATAAAGCAATCTAAAAAAGCAAGCTGACCCTAGTTAGATTGAAGGAAATGATGATATTAGGGGAAGTTTTTATACCTTCAATTTCGTGAGAAAATATTGGTGAATCAGCGCAAATAATGACCGGAAATTGGTGAATCGAGATTTAGAACCCTAGCTTTCGGTTAATTTGAAGAAAAATATTATGAAAGGTCCTTGTAGAAATCTCTGAGGTGAGCGACGACGGAATCCAAAGCATCCATTAGAGATTGGTGGGTTATGGTGTGAGAAGAATCTTCGTTGCCATTGAGAAGGCTAAGAAGCAATAAATCTTTCTGAATAAAAAAAATCAGGGTGAACCATTGTGAACCCTGCTTTGCCATTGAGTACCACCGACTAGAGCTGTCAAAAGCTGCTCCAGGATTTTCAACCGAACCCAACCCGGAACTGACCCGATCCGACCCGAGAAATGATACACCCGAGTCCGACCTGCACCCGACCCGAGCTCAACCCGTAACCGAATGACACCCGACAATCTTCGACCTGACCCGACCCGCACCCGACCCGACCTCAACCTGTAACCGAATCCACCCAATTGTTGACCTGAACCCGACCTGCACCCGACCCGAACTCAACCCATATTCGAATTTACCCGATGAAACCCGGTTTCAACCGACCCGATCATGACCCGACCCGACCTCAACCCGACCCGATCGACCTCAACCCGACCCGACCTGACCTCAACCCGACCTAATTATGACCCGACCCGAACATGACCCGACCTGACCTCAACCCGACCTAATTATGACCCGACCCGAACATGACCCGACCCGACCTCAACTCGACCTGATTATGACTCGACCTGATCATGACCCGTCCCAAATTTGACCCGAACCGATCATGACCCGACCTGATCTCAACCCGACATGATTGTGAGTCTGTGACCGATCCGATCAAGACCTGACCCAAATATAACCCGAACCGATCATGATTATTTTATTAAATTATTTTACTCTTAATTTTTAATTTAAACCCTCTACAATAAAACATTGAACACTACTTCTTCCCAATTACCTTAATTAAATATTCCAATTTAATATTCTAAATTATATATTCATCTCAACCCGTAATTCAAATCATTATTTTTTATGAAAATCTAGAATTTGATTCAATACTAGTGATTGTTTAAGAGATTTATGAAATTTATAATATTTTAAATTATTTTCAAGTATTGAATATTTCAATCTTCCCAACTTTGAATTTTCTTAGAAATTAACAATATCTATAAAAGAGCAACATAATCACTTAATTGATTCAAAAATACTTAGTTCAACTAAATTAAAATAATTATTTAATCCAAAAAAAACACAAATTCCTTCTGTATATGATTTATTATCTCTTAATTTAGTTTGAATATTCAATATATAGCTTCACAAGATATCCTAATTGAATATTCAAATTAATATTTTAATTTAATGATATTTTGTGAATATTTTTCAAAAATAGTAATAATTCTATATTACCTCAACTAAAAAAATCATAATAGTATTTTACAATGTTCCAAAAGTTAGCGTCAATTAAAAATTTATATGGTAAAGGGATTGTAATTATATACTGTTTACTTTTTAGTTCAAATTAAAACCTTAAATATATATTCAAATTATGAATTATATAGACAATAACTAATTATATATATAAATTTGGTTACAAATAAACATCAAATAAATTAAAAAAAACCTTGGTAATTGCGGTAATATGAAAAGTTGATTACAATTATACTTTATCTTATAAAAATTGTACATACTAACTTACACCTAAAATAAATAACTAAAATATATATATATAAAAATTTCATTACAAATAAACATCAAAGAACTTCAATGAACTTAGTATTCATATTATATAAAAAATGATTACAATTCAACTTTATACTACAGAATTTCTTCATACTAACTAAATCTTAAATACAAAACTATAATATAGAAAAGATTGAGCCCATACATTGTGATCATCTGCAAAACAATAAACAAAAAATTAAGATTACAAAATACTTCTAAATAAAACAATTAGTATTAAATGAAAAAAAATAAGAAAAAATGCTCTCAAATCTTATATCATGGAAACCCAAGATACCAGCAATTTCATCATCGAGCAAAACATCACAATAAGAATGCTTAAACAGTATTAGAAATTGCTGCCGGCAAGGATTTATCTTGGGAATCAAGTCTCGATATCATTAAGATAAATAAGAAACTGTTTCCAACAATGATTATCCAAGGGTAACAAAATTTCTAATAAGTCAAACATCTTAAAGGACATTACTTACCTTTATATGACTAACAAAAATGGAGGATCATGTGAACAACAAATGCAAACTGACACAAAATTTGCTTGGTGGAAAGACTACAATTCTCACACAGCACAAGAATCACTCTGATTTACACTGCTTTGGACTAATGAAAACGAAAATAAAATGAAAAACTAAAATGAAAGTAAAAAGAAAAACGAAAAAACCTAAATAAAAGAAACGGAATAAAGAAACGAAAAAGGGTGCGAAATAAACGAAAATCAGATTTTAAAAAGAGAAGATCTTTTTCATTTTCATTTCCAATTTTAAAACGAAAATGTTCGTATAATATTAAAAGAAAAACGAAATTGGAAATGAAAAGAAAAACGAAAATGAAAAACGAAAATCAGTGTTTAGAGAGAAGATCTTTTTCATTTTCATTTCCAATTTAAAAACGAAAATTTGTATAATATGAAAAAGAAAAAAGGAAATGAAATTGGAAATGAAAAGAAAATCGAAAATGAATATCAAAAATCAGTGTTTAGAGTGAAGATCTTTTTCATTTTCATTTTCAATTTAAAAACGAAAATTTGTATAATATGAAAAGTAAAACGAAATGAAATTGGAAAGGAAAAGAAAAACGAAAATGTATATCGAAAACGAAATTGAAATAAAAACAGAAAAGAAAAAAATGAAAAAAACGAAAACAATGTTTGAAAAATAAACTAAACCAGGTTTTTTAAAAAATCGAAACGATTGAATATTTACCGACGATTGAGTTGAATCCGGCGACTCAGTTGAGTAAACAAGTGTTTTTGTTGAGAGATAGTGAGTTGAAGATTGTGATGAAGACTTGAAGAGTTGAACTTGAAGTGCAGCGTCGACGTGAGAATCAGTTAGGGTTGAGAGAGTTAGGCGTGACATTAGAAACTGAGATTGTGAGAGAGTGAGAGAGAAGAGTGAGAGAGAAGATCCGAAGAGTGAGATTGTGAGAGAGTGAGAGAGTGAGAGAGAAGATCAGAAGAGTGAGATTGTGAGAGAGTGAGAGAGAAGAGTGAGGACTGTGGAGTATGTGAGGGAAAAGAGTGTATGAGCTAGGGTTTTTCATTATATAGTGAAGGGTGTGGGAAATGGGAGTGGGAAATGGGAGTGGGCCGGCCCATCTCAGTGCAAATAATAAGGCAATAGTTCAATAAATTAACAAAAAAATTACAAGAGTTCAATAACACTTCATACCTTATAATATTTGTATTTTTATTTGTGGTTAATAATATTTTGTTTGTATTAGAATGTATATCATTTTAGTGGAAATAATGCAATTTACGATTTTGAAAATATTCACAATGTTTATATATAATTTTCTCTTACACATTCATTCTCCCATTTCTTTACCATTCTTCCTTGTCTCTTTAACTTTTCAAGTAAAGAATCAAACAAAGTAAACTAATTTACAGTGGAGTTTTTCTTTATAAGACAGTTTTATAAAAAATCTTCTTTAATTTGCCTTATTAAAATTCATCTTATTAATATTATTATTAATTTTCTTTAATTTGTTATTTGTAAGTTGTATGCAACACAAAAACAAAAATAACATGAATATTGAAAAACAATCCATAATCTCACTTTCGAAAACTATCAATCATATTAAAACTAAATTGGAAAATTTATACACTCATCGCTACTCAAATATTATATATATATATATATATATATATATATATATATATATATATATATATATATATATATATATAACAAATTCGAATTAATCCCCAATTTCGAAATCATAATCTCGATTTCAATGGACAATGTTCAATGGTTGGTGGTTATTAGTATAAAACTTAACAAGTAGTCTCGTTAGTCGTTATATTGGTTAACGATTGATCATACTAACTCTAAATTATAAAAAAATCATCGATTATCGCCACTCAATATATATATATATATATATCAAAGTCGAATTAATCCTCAATTTCGAAACATAATCTCAATTTCAATGGCCAATGTTCAGCGGTGGTTGATTTATTGGTATAAGACTTAACAAGTAGTCTCGTTATATTGGTTAACGATCGATCATACTAAAACTAAATTAGAAATTTATAAACTCATCGATATATATATATATATATATATATATATATTCAGAACCATAATCTCAATTTCAATGGACAATGTTCAATGGTGGTCATTGCCTTATTGGTATAGGACTTAACAAGTAGTCTCGTTAGTTGTTATATTGGCTAACGATCGATCATAATAAAACTAATATAAAAAATTCACTGGTTATCGCCACTCAATATATATATATATATATATCAATTTGAATTAATCCTCAATTTCGAAACATAATCTCAATTTCAATGGCCAATGTTCAATGGTGGTTGATTTATTGGTATAAGACTTAACAAGTAGTCTCGTTATATTGGTTAATGATCGACCATATTAAAACTAAATTAAAAAATTTATAAACTCATTGATATATATATATATATATATATATATATATATTCGAAACCATAATATCAATTTCAATGGATAATGTTCAATGGTGGTTATTGGTATAAGACTTAACAAGTAGTCTTGTTAGTCGTTATATTGGTTAACGATCGATCATACTAAAACTAAATTATAAAAAACTCATCGGTGATCTTATCGCCACTCAATATATATATATATATATATATATATATATATATATATATATATATATATATATCAAATTCGAATTAATCCTCAATTTCGAAACATAATCTCAATTTCAATGGCCAATGTTCAATGGTGGTTAGAGGTGTCAATTCGGATAACTGAGTCGGTTTCGGATTGACCCGCAACGGGTCGGATGTGATCGGATCGGATCGAGCCGGGTCTGATTACCCGTCTCTGATCACCATTAGTCGGGTTAGGTCGGATCAGTTACGGATAAAAGTCGGATCATGGTATGGTCGGATACAAGTCGGGTTTGAGTCGGATCAATATCGGGTCGAGTAACAATAGGTTCGGGTAAATCTGAGTCGGGTAAATATCGGGTTTGTCTGGGGCTATTCGGGTTCGGTGGCCTTTGGTCGGATCAATTTCGGATCGGGTTATTTATGAGTCGGGTCAGTTCGGTTTCTGTTCGAACTTAGAGGTGAACTTGTCTTGTTAAGATCTTGGGTCAAGCTTTGGCCGAGGTTTGACCAATTTGAAAGAGCTCAAGCCGACTTTGACTCTAGTTAACCTCGATTTATTTACGAGATTTTCGATTGCCTTGTCACACGTAAAATTAATTGTATATGAAAATTGAATATTTTAACCCTATATTATATGGTTCGAGTTTCTCTCCAGTATTCGAATCGAGTTTATGAATCTTGACTTGGCCTCATTAGCGTCTCGAGTCGAGCTCGAGTAGTTCACAATTTGTACCGCTCAATTAGCACCCCTAGTCGAATTCATTTTGTGGCATATTTGATTATGTTTGTATTAAGGGTTGTCAGACCAGCTTGTTATTGCGTATTTGACATATCGCCATCGCTTTTACATTAACTCAATGTATTAGATTTATTTTGAATAAGATATTATAATTCAACTACTAAACTAAGAAATATTATGTGATTTGATTGTTGTTGTTGTTGTAAGTTTGTAACAATAATAATAAATAGTAATGGTAATAGTAACCGTAACTGTAACAGTAACAATAATAGTAGTAGTAATAATAATAATAGCAATGATACAAAAATATAATGTTAATGGTAACAATAGTAATAAAGTTATTATGAATACATTAGATCAACGTTTAAGATAGATCAATGTATTAAATCAATCATCAATATATTAAATCAGTCAATACATTAGATCACTTAATACATCAGATCAATATAAGATAGTTAAGATCAATGCATTAGATCAATGAATAAGATAGTTAAGATCAATGTGGTATATCAATTTACGTACATACTAGATCAATCAAATAATCGTCAATATATTCGTCTATTAGACTAATCATCGATATATTAGATCAATGTATAGGATAGTTAAGATCAATTTATTAGATCACTCATCGATAAATTAAATCAATATACGATGGCTAATATTAATATATTATATCAATCATCAATACGTTTATGATAGTTAAGATTCGTGTATTAGACCAATCATCAATATGTGTAAGATAGTTAGAACTATGTATCAATTACAAATATATTAGATCAATCAATAAGATAATTACTTTTTTAATATTATATTAGTCATTAATACATCATGAGCCGATATATTAGAACAATGAACGAGATTGTTAAGATTAATGTAATAGATCGATCGTCAATATATTAGATCAATCTAATAAGAAAGTTAAGATCAATATGGTATATCAATTATTGATATATTAGATCAACAAATAATATAGTTATGATCTGTGTATTAGATAGATCAATCATCAGAGCAATGTATACGATAGTTAAGTGTCGTGTATCATAAATCATCATTGTACTAGATCAATGTATATGATAGTTAAGAGTTGTGTATGAGATCATTCATTAATACATATAAGATAGTTGAGCTTAGTGTATTGGATCAATCATCAATATATTAGACTAGTATGTATGATAGTTAAGAGTTAGTATATTTTATCAATGTAGTACTTGTAGTTCATCGTTAATATATTAGATAAGTATGAAAGATCGTTTATTTATTATATGTAGGACTGCAAACGAGCCAAGTTTTAGGTTACTCGAGCTAAGCTCAATTATAATTACTAATGTTCAAGCTATCATAAGCCTAAACGAGCTAAGTTTGATTGTAATTACTAGTGTTAAGAGTTATTTAGTATTAGTAGTAGTTTAGTAATAGTTTTGTATCAGTGATAGTAACATATCTAATAATAAGTAATAACAATAGTAATAGTTTTAATAGTAATGGTTAGAGCATCCCCGATTTCAAGATGTTTAATTTCACGTAAGAGATGAGGTTTTATTGATACACCACCATAATATCTGTTCAAATATTGATTTGGTGATAGTTATTTATTCAAGTTAGATGGATTAGAAGTGTAAAACATGTTTAAAGCTAGTTTAACTACTAGGTACTTACCAATTAAAGTCCCGTAATATGAGTCCAGTTTTGTTTAGCACAATATTTAAGACGCATATTTGACGATATTCTACGTACTTCCTCCATTTATTTTTAATTACAACAAACTCAAGTGGGTGGACTAGTAGGCAAAATTTAGAAATAAAAACTAATGTATTAAAGTTCGAAAATTCAAATTCAAAATTCAAAATTCATAATCTAAAATTTCAGCTCTCCTCCCCCCTACCTACCACTAAAATTTCATTACCCATCCCACTAATATAAAATGAGAAAACCCTCCCACCTCTCCAACTCCATCCCACCTTTACCTCAGCCAAACTTCCGCCACCCACATTTCCTTCGCCTCCCTTTATCTTTCTTTTGCCATTTTGTTTCACTGAAACAACTAAACCAGTAGATTTAGAAGAAATCAATTCAAGCAACTTGAATGAAGGAAACCATTGCAAATCAAAGTATACTTTCAAAACTTGAAATTGTCATTTTGCCGTTTTGTTTCACTGAACCCTTTCTCTTTCTTTTGCCATTTTGTTTCACTGAACCCTTTCTCTCGCTTTCTTACTTTCAAAACTTGAAATTTCGTTTTATTTTTTTTCGCTTTCAGTTTAACTCTCCTGGGTTTTGATTGATTTTTTATGTTTTTTTTATTTTTATTATTATATCGTTTTTCTGGGTTTATTTTCGTCATTTAATTTTTCTTTTGTTTTTTAAAAAAATTGTTTCGTTTTATATATATATTTTGTTATTTTATTTCAAGTCTATTTTGATAATGGAGTCTCTTATTCTTATTTTTTTGTCCTTTGAATCTGTGTTGATTTTTTTATTTTGGTTTGAAGATCTTTATTTTGTCTTTCATATTATGTATTACATTTGATTTGGTTTGTACATAGTCAATAATTTCTTTGACTCATTTCACCTCCATACCAAGAAAATTGCTGGATTTAAAAAAATTAAAAGAATAAGTGATAAATGTTATGCCGTCCTCGTAACCTACCAATCAGGAAAATTGATATTCATGTAATTAGACATGGATGTTTCTAGATGAAAAGAGATTGAAAATTAGATATGTATGTTTGAGTAATGGTAGGAAATTACTTGAACTAAATGTTATGAGATTGGGAAGGAAGTCATTGCTAAAATAATAGAAGAAGGTGATTGAAGTTTTTTTTATGTTTTAAATGTCAACTCAATTAAGAGACATAGATTTATAAAAATAGAGGATGAAGATTTAACTAATCATAATGACTATATATTGTAGAAAAACCTTCCTACTTTAACTGTTTTAAAATGGTTAGACTCTTTGCATTTTTTGGTATAGTGAATATCCAAATATAGTAAAGTAATGTTGAAATAAAAAATGTTTGGGAGTGTAATTTAATACTCAATATAATATTAAAATAGCACTAATTATAAATTAATTGGTATAATTAATATTTATGTTAATTTAATATTTTCAGTTTTAGATATTTTATGTAATACTTGAGTGCAATCTTTACTTTTGTCTTAAACAAATAAATTAAGAACGAGTTAAGAATATTAAAATATAAAATTGAACAGCTAAGACATTTAGAAACTATTAAAAGTGAAAACTGACAACACTATTTAAAGTTAAAGAATATTAGTTTTATTAAATTAGATTGTCTTGGATTTTATAAGATTGAATCAAGAATAAGTTGAGTCTAATTGTATAAGAATATATCCGTGGGGTCAACAATGGATTTGTGAGAATAAGCTGAGTCTAATTGGATAATAGTAGATAGGATTGAGTCACTTTGGGTTGTATTAGATTGTATCAATTCGGGTCTACAACATATCATATGAAAATAAGATGAGTCTAATCGGATAACAACAGGAACAAATCTTTAGGTTGTATCATTGTAAATTTCATTGTCTAATGTTTTAATTAACAAATGGTGAACTAGTTCAAAATATTTTGACAAATAGTTAGTAAGAAGAAGGGGCTTTGGTGAGATATTCTCTTGACTCAATTTGTTTAAAGCTTCTTTTCATTACTATTTTTGGGTTTACCATTTATTTCATGATTTCAGTTTTAAAATTTCTCATAAAGAAAAATTAAAAGGTCAACGGATCAGATGAAAATAAGTCGGTTTTGATCGGATAAATGTCGGATCCAAACGGGTTCGGGTAAGTTTCGGGTCGGATACCGGTCGGATTCGAATCTTCTAATATCGGGTATAATCGGTTTCGGATAGACTACGGGTCGGATATCGGTCGGATTTGAGTCGGATTATAGCGGGTCAAACCAGTATCGGGTAACAGTCGGGTCGGATAACGGTTGGGTTACGGATACATACCAACTCGGATCGAACCAGATCGGGTTATGGCCGAACCAAATCGGATTATCGGGTCGGATCAGTTTTTGACACCTCTAATGGTGGTTGATTTATTGGTATAAGACTTAACAAGTAGTCTCGTTATATTGGTTAATGATCGACCATATTAAAACTAAATTATAAAATTTATAAACTCATCGCCACTTATATATATATATATATATATATATATATATATATATTCGAAACCATAATCTCAATTTCAATGGACAACGTTCAATGATGGTTATTGGTATTAGACCTAACAAATAGTCTCGTTCGTCGTTATATTGGTTAACGATCGATCATACTAAAATTAAATTATAAAAAACTCATCGGTCATCGCCACTCAAATATAATATCTTTCTATCAAATATATATACACACATATATATATATATCAAATTTGAAATAATCCTCAATTTCGAAACATAATCTCAATTTCGATGGCCAATGTTCAATGGTGGTTGATTTATTGGTATAAGACTTAACTAGTAGTCTCGTTATATTGGTTAACGATCGACCATACTAAAACTAAATTATAAAATTTATAAACTCATCGCCACTTATATATATATATATCAAATTTGAAATAATCCTCAATTTCGAAACATAATCTCAATTTCGATGGCCAATGTTCAATGGTGGTTGATTTATTGGTATAAGACTTAACTAGTAGTCTCGTTATATTGGTTAACGATCGACCTATCAAATAGTCTCGTTAGTCGTTATATTGGTTAACGATCGATCATACTCAAATTAAATTATAAAAAACTCATCGGTCATCGCCACTCAAATATAATATCTTTCAATCAAATATAATATCTATCTAATATAATTACAAATAAACTTCAAAGAACTTAAAAGGAGTTAGTCATCATATTATATAAAAAATTAATTACAGTTAAACTTTACACAATAAAATTTATAGATGCTAATTACATCTATAATACATAATTACAATGTGGATATGATTTTGATTACAATTAAACTTCATTGTGATTTGTGACCACCTGCAAAAGAAAAGCCAAAAAAAATTACCTTAAATTACTAAATAGAACAATCAAAATTAAATGAAAAGAAATAAATAAAAAATATAACAATCACATATAACATTTGATTATCCATTCTTTATAACAACATTAACAAAATTAACAACAAAAAAATAAAAATTATTACATAACCGGTTCCAAAGCGAATAATACATTAAATGAATAATAACGAATAATTAAATAAATATATATATATCAAATTCGAATTAATCCCCAGTTTCGAAATTTGATTGACTCGAACTAATCTGATATGATGTTAACTTGACTCGAACATAATTTGACCTATACATAACTGGATCCGAGATCGTGCCGACCTAGACCTGAAACGAAATCGACCCGACCTACACCCGAAACGAAATCGACCCGACCTAGACCCGATCTTAGGCTATCTCGACCCGATCATAACCCGATCCGAGGTTGACCAACCCGAACCGAGGTTGGCCCGACCCGGGCATAACCCGATCCGAGTTCAACCTGACCCGATCATTTCCGATCCGAGGTTGACCCAACCCGGGCATAACCCGAACCGAAGTTGACCCGACCGCGCATAACCCGAACCGAAGTTGACCCGACCCGGGCATAACCCGATCCGAGTTCAACCCGACCCGATCATAACCCGATCCGAGGTTGACCCAACCCGGACATAACCCGACCCGAGGTTGATCCGACCCGAGCATAACCCGAACCGACATAGACCCGATCCGAGGTTGACCCGAACCGCCATAGACCCGATCCGAGGTTGACCCGAACCTACATAGACCCGACCCGAACCTTACCCGGACCCGAAATTAACCGTCATAACCTGTTCCAAACCCGATCCGAACCAAACCCGACCCAGGTTCAACCCGACCCGAACCCGAACCAACCCGACCCAAACCCGACCCGACCTATCTAGTCGGATACCCGAACTTGACCCGACCCGAGCGACACCCGACCCGACATGACCCGACATGACCCGACCCAAACCCGACCCATACACCCGAATTGACAACTCTACCAGCGACGGCTTGAAGTTGAAAGAGGTGGGCACTCTAGGTTTCCTTTCAAAATTTAGAGATGATCTCGCGCCTATTTTTGCTCTTTTCTAATTTTCACTATTTAACAACTATTTTTTATTACCTGTCGTTATATGGTTGTCGTTAATTCTACTATTTCTAGTAGTGACTGTTTTGCTCGTGTGTCAACAGAGTACAAATTTAAGCTTACATTTCGTTCGCGTTGCAGATTTAACTGTCCACCTTCCGGTGTTGACATTGTGGAGAAAGGTAAATTCTATTGCTTTAATTGTATAGTGACTTTATGACTAACGAATTGAGATTATCGTAAGCATTTTTTGTTAATGTTCACCTCCCAATACATTCTCTCTTTCTACATTTTCTCAGATATTACTCTTCGTCTTTCTCTCTTTGAGCTCCACCTTCGAGATCCATGTCCTTTTGGGGGATGCGAGCGGTCGAACCTGCGACCCATGCAACTTAAGTGGCCTCGAAACCCCTCCCTTGCTTTACTGTTAGCTCACCTTTCTCAAGTTTCATGTTAGAAGGTCATGCCTTGTTATGGTTTCCACTCAACAAAACATGTCACCCATGTGATTTGGAGTTTTAGTTCATTCGAGATGAGCTTTGGAGTGATGAAGATTTCTAATAGGGTTCTATTGCAATCGTGGGTCTGGAGGTAAATTAGGTATGCTTTTGTGTATATTTTGTAGATCTTTCCTTCTTGAGCTCCCTTTGAAGCTTTGTGTCCGTATTTGGTGAAACTGCTATTTGTGATCCGTTTGGCTCCATTACTTTGGAATAGTGCTGGGGTGGAGAAAGGTAAGCATGTTTTTTTCCCAGTGCTGAAATGTTCATTTTCATTTGGAAATGACGTTGTAAGGTTCAATACTCAACTCTATATTTTCACAGCCCCTATCTTTCTCAAAGGTGATAATTGTTAACACAAGATCATTCATGAATCTGGCTTGAGGACTTGGCTATTGTCCAACACTCCAACCCAAGTGGTATTTTGCAAGTAGCAAGTATTTCGTTGAACCCAATTGCCAACTCCACATAATATGGTACCTTCTTATTTTAAATCTTCATTTTTTCCCTTTGTTGGGGTTGGGAGATTTTTTTTTGGTGTTGTGTAAAACTGGGTTTGATTTAGTTTTTTTGGGTGATTTTTACAAGTTTCATCAGGGAAAGATTTATTCTCTCCAAGGCGTTTGGTTCATAAATTTTCGTAATTGGGTTTTGTTTCTAATTAAAGTTTCAGTGATTGATTGATAATGGGTTCATCTGGAAATTTGAGGTTTTTCTTTGGTTTGTTGTGGGCATGTGCAATTTAACAGAGCTTGGTTGGTTTTTTGTTTGTTTGTTTGTTTTGGTTTGGAGTTCGAGCGGTTAAATTGATGATGGGTTAATTTCATAAATTGAGGGTAACATATGATTGTTTGTTTTGGGTTCATGCAGTTTGGCAAAGTCCCAGCTCCGGTTTCAGACCATACAACTAGAGTGCTTTGGATTCTATGGAACCATGGAGTTTACTTCTCATACTTCTTGAATAAAACTCATAAAGAGGGAAAGTGATGGCTTGAGAAAACAATGAGAGAATGGGCAGAAGGGGGTTTCAGCTAGCAATAATAATCAATCCAGATCAGATTTGGTTGCTCAAAAACCCTCAAAGATTGTGGCAATTATAGAACAGTTGGTCACAAGAGCGAAACATGGAAATAATACCGAGCATTTAAGGACAAGCTTAGACATGGAGAGAGCAAGTAAGTCTATCAGAAACCAATTGCAAGGCAGAGCACAAGGAGCAATACCAAGAGCCTAATGTAAGTTGAGACTCTCTTCAGCATGAACAATCGATCTTACCGTCATACAAAACATGAAAACAAGGAAATTAGATACAAGAGTATGAACCAAAAAGTTAAACTTAAATGACTCTATCTCTAACTCATTTGTTAAGAGCTACTTTAAAGTTTTTGTATAAACCTAACTACTACTTTTATGTAAGCCTTTGCCATATATTTTCATGGCTAACGTATATTTGGCTAGCCGTTGTGTTGCCTATCTTGAGCAAAGTTTGTAGCACAAGCTATATACTACTCGCTAAGTATCAAATGCTACAATGCCTATCATTTACATTGACATATTGGGGGACCGTGCGCGTTAGCGCGCGGTCCAACAACTAGTAACAATAAAAAGTGGAAGACAATCTTATCATACAAAAATAAAACTATCGATTTAGTATAGGAAGTAAGAGCATATTCTCTTCACCTTATTTTCAGTTCAATTTATCTTTTGACAATACTTTTACTCTCTCATTTTACTATCCTTTTCATTTCAGTTCAGCTATTTTTAACTGATAAAACAGACCCTAATTTTTGGGTCTCACATTTTGTTAAGTAGCTAATCCACATGTGCGTTTATCCGACATTGAAAAACTAAAGGAAGGATGGCACACTTATCTTTTCTTTTTTGAGGAAAACTGGGAGGGGGAATTCATTAAGAGAGATCGAGTTTCGCCAAAGTGAGAACACTTTGGGGAAAACTATGAGTCATTACAATATCATCCTGTGGAGGAACCAATATCATTCCCTCTCTATTTAACATGAGATATATCAAATTGAGTAAAAACATTACGAAAATTAGCAATTTCTTCACGAAACAAAAAAACCGAGCTAAATATAGTTTTTGCTTGTACTTTGCGAACCACTTCAAGTGCATCAGATTCCACGCAAATAGCTTCAACCCCATTTTGTCTCGCCACTTTTAGCCCATATGCTACTGCTTCCACCTCGCTTATAGTCGCACCCCACATGCTTTTGCAACGTTTGGCAGCAACAAAGATCACTCTACCATGTTCGTCGCGCCCCATTACACCCAAGCCAACACCTTGCTCCCCAAAGACAGCAACATCACAATTGACTTAGATAATTCCTCGCCTCGGTGGCTGCCACGACAATGTCGACAAGATACTATTATTGTTTCCATGCTGAACACTTTTTCTGCATTCACATCAAAATCAGCCACATATTTAAGAAAAGCGTAGTCATAATAATTGGATTTTGCTCAAAAATTGGATCAATTGATTTTGCTCAAAAATCAACTTATTTCGACACATCCATGCAGCCCATGTCAGTGTTGCAAACACTCGCAAATCATGCATATCAAGCTTCCCCATGATCCAGAAAAATCTCTCCGGGAAAGAGGTTGTGTTGGTGCTTCAAGAACATAACTCAAACACATTTATTTTGCCGCATGTCATAGTAATGATAAACGTCTGTAAAGAAAAGAGTACTAAACACTTTTGACGGTGCACACGTTTATAATAATGACAAAAGTCTTCTACAAATTACAAAACACGTTCGATGGTGAGCAAGAGATCCTCCAAAAACCATCTTTTATAGAGACTATACCGCTTGATAGATTACCACATTATTTATCCTTTAAATTTATTCTTAAAATTTATGCAAAATTACCGACGCAACGCGAATACCAAAATGTCCAAGCGGCCCTGCCCATGCTGATAGGGTTGCAACTTACAATAAGCAAGCGATCAGGCAGACCAACTCAACATTACAAAAAGAGTATAACATAAACTTTACGTTTCCTTTCGATAAAAGTGTGAAAAAAGAAAGAATTGGTTGGTGTGAACAAACATATAGACGTCAAAAGGGGCGACCCAAAGAGAATTGAATAAGATCGACAAGAGTAGTAGAAGATGTGGGACACTCACGAGTGAGTAGTTTAAGTCTAAGAGAATGTTCGTTTAAAATGATTATTATTAATACTTAAGTATTCTTAGAGTGGCGGGTAAAGGTCAACAATGGTCCATGGCAAACCCACCAAACTTAAGTTCAAGCCTAATCATCATTAGCCAAATGTTTAAAATACAACACACCTCTAAATTGCTTTGTGATAAGGAAAACCATTTTCAGCTTTAAAAATTCTATGGGTCAACTTTAAGTAGAAAAAACACGCATGGTGGTATTATCCAGGTTTGTTCTGTATTATTGTCAATTATCTATTTTTGATTTTACGATTATAAAAAAATATATGAGATAAGTGGTATAACGAACTCAGAACACAAATAATTTTTATGTTATTTATGGCCAATTATTTCTACAAAACCTTTTTTGTTCTTAAAAGTGCGGTTTATTATCTTGTACACTCTATACATCTATAACCACACCATCATACCACGTTTAAATTTTGCTTTTAAGGTGTGTAAGCTTAAAGGTAAAGAGATCCCCTTTAGACGTTCTCACTTATACTCAATACTTGATTTTGGTAAGATTTAAACCCACAATATATGTAGGATCCACTATAACATTGTTTTAGTACGAAATTATACTCTCTTCACGGAAGGACAAAAATACAAGTACAAAGTAGAAGTTGGGCCCGACTAGAGTGTTATTGCTAGTGTACTCCTAGTCCGGATGAAATTGAGAGACATTGTTGACTGTGTGACTGAAATATGATTCTAGTAGAATTGAAAGTTTGAAACCATAACTTTGAAGTCATGAGATGTAATACTGTAACTCCAATTATTAGAGCAAATCTTGCTTGATGGTGTAGTTGAGTAGGTGAACATAAAATGCATGAAATGTACTACATAGTCCAAGCTTGTTCATGATTCATGGTAGAAAGTTACTTGGTATGACTCATAGGTTAAGTATATTACAAATGATAAGATAATAATATTCTCTAAATCATTGTCTCATATTGACATGCAACATCCATTATCTACAACCCCGATATATGTTCATATTAGCGTACAGAAGGTAAGATAATGCAAAAAGTAAACCACTTCAAACACTTGGTTGTCTTTCCTTATTGAGCTACAAAAACCATGTGCAATTCTCTTTCTAATCCTATTAAAGTTTCTTCAAATTATAAATGAAGCATTGCGCAAGATTCATGTGGCTTAAATTAACTGGATTGCTGGACAAGTGGAGATTGATAAGGAGTTGTGAGCGAAGCTGTATATTGTTACTTTTTTTAGAGGAAAGACTTGTGAATTAAATTAAGGATAATTTGTCCATGCGTACATATGAAGAGATTTCAATTGGACAATGATTCTCCCATCTCTACTCTACGCCAAACGACACTAGTCTAGCCAAATGATGAGCAACATAATTGTCATCTCTCCTAACATGCTTCAAAGTAAAAAAAAACTCAAAGTTCGAACATAAACTAATAATGTCTTCTAAAACAGCATCAAAGTCAGTTAAAAAGTAGGTGTCCTTCTTCAAACAAGATACCGCCGATAAGCAATCGGATTCAAGCATAACTTTCTTGAGCCCATAATCCCTCGCCACTCTAGCAGCGAATGTCACTGCCTTCCCTTCCGCTATCTCAGTAGACCATTGAGCCTTAATTCTTCTAGTTGCCGCGAAAAAAAATCCCCCAAGTGATTTCGAGCTATCATCCCCAGTCCCACCCAGCCTTCGCCACACAAAGCCGCATCCGCATTCAATTTTATGAAATCCACAGGAGGTGCCTCCCAGACATTCGGGGATATTGTAGGAACAGATGCAAGGGGTTTGTAAATTTTCTTTGCAAATTCATCTTGCTCATGAACATACCTATCCACTCTTAATAGCAGCGTAGTATCATTAGTCGCTTTCTTCAAAGACCTTCAGATTTCGCTCAGCCCAAATGACCCAAGCAAGATAGCATCCACGTCTCACCAAACCCATGTCAAGATCCTGCCAGCCCTCCACTAAATCACAGAAACCAACGATATGATCATCCCTCCTCACGCCTCTCAACACACTGCACCCGCTATCTCTCCACAACCCCTCCAACCGCGGACACCAAAAGATGGCGTGTTCACCTGTCTCTGAGACGCAATCACACCAAGAGCAGCCATCCTCCAAGGCAATGTGGCGTCTAAATAGCAGGCCTCTAGTGGGCAGCGTACCTGTGCAAAGACGCGATAAAAAGTGTCGTACCTTTGGTGCTACATCAAGGCTCCATATTACAACCCAAGCTCGATGGAAAGCGTCAAGGTCACAGCCCTTTCCTAGCATATACGATGTTTTAACCGAGTAGCATCCGCCCTTCGTTAGCTCCCATACGATGGTGTTGCTTGGCAACCTAACGCTAATAGGGATCTCACTAATGCACTTCACATCACGCTCATTAAAAAACCGCTCCACCTTCTCCATATCCCAACCCCCTTGGGTGAAATCAATCAATTCACTAACCCACTGCACTTCCTCATTGCATGTGGATGTAATGAAGCGTCCTTCATCGTCTACGGTCCAAGGGTCATCCCACACCTTAATGCTGCAACCATTCCCCACATGCCACATAATACCTTCACGCACGCACCAACTCTTTTGAACTCCAAATACTCCTTCAAGAATAACTACACGAGTAGCCAAGAGAAGCGTCAAGAATTATACTATTTGGAAAGTTTTTCGCCTTAAGCACACGCCCCACCAGAGACTCGGGGTGGCGAATAAGTCTCCAAATTTGACGTCCCAATAGAGCCTCATTAAAGACACTTAAGTCTTTAAAACTTAATCCACCCAAACACTTCGGAGTACAAAGCTTATCCCAACTCACCCAATGGATCTTCCTTTTTTCCTCCGTTCCTCCCCACCAAAATCTCGCCATGGCTAAGCGAACCCCATTCAAAACTGAATCGGGCAGCTTGTAGACCCCCATAAGATAGGTAGGTATGGCTTGTATCACAGCCTTCAATAAAATTCCTTTGCCCGCTCGAGACAAGAGTTTCTCTTTCCATCCCCTCAATTTCTTCCATACACGGTCCACAAGGGCTCGAAAAACTATCTTCTTTGACCTGCCAAGTATCGATGGTATCCCCAAGTACTTCATATGAGCATCCACTTGTCGCATGTTCAGAATAGACAACACTCCTCCTTGTGTGCACAGTTCACCCCTCTACTAAATGACACCTCCGACTTTTCATAGTTAATTTTCTGTCCAGATGCGGCTTCATACTTGTTGAGAATATCAACTATAATTCTGCATTCCCGAGCGGAGGCTCTGGTAAAGAGTAGACTGTCATCTGCAAAAAGAAGATGTGAAATTTCTGGACCTTGCCTGCTAGCTTTAACTCCATGAAGTTCACGATCCTGAGCATTGCTCTGAATCATGTGTGAAAAGGCATCGACAACCATAATAAAAAGAAACGGTGACAAAGAGTCACCTGGACGAAGGCCCCCAGCTGGCTTGACCTGACCACATAATCTTTCGTTTATGACGAAAGAAAAGTTAACAGAACATATGCAATCCATTACCAGATTCACCCATCTACCATCAAAGCCCATGGTTAATAATAGTTTCCTCATAAAACCCCACTCTACCCTATCATAAGCCTTGCTCATATCCAGCTTCATAGCAATAGTCCCTTGTCTATTCCGACTCCGTTTTTTCATAGAATGGAAAGCCTCAAGAGTAATTAATGCATTGTCCGTGATGAGCCTCCCTGGAACAAAAGCACTCCTCCTTTGTGAAAGGGCGCAACAACATATCATTAGTCTCCATAGACACTGTAGGCGTAAGATGCCTAAGGAATTCTCCCATTTGATCTGCCGTAGGAGTGACAAACTCGAAAGCCGCTCATAGTATTGGGTCACAACATCCTCAACCTTCCCCTCCTCGTCCTGCCAAATACCCTCCTCATCATACATCCCCTTGATGAAATTGCGTTGTCTCCTTTGCGAAGCTTTGTGGTGAAAGTACTTAGTATTCTTATCTCCATCACGAACTTCAAACACTCGTGACCGAATGTACCAATAGGCCTCATGCTTATTATGAAGATCATCCAACATCGCCTCAAGTTTAGCACACTCATTGATACTCTCCTGATTCACCGCACGTTGTTGCGCCACAAGCAACAAAGCCTCCGTTTCCTCAATTTGCTTGCCCATACAATCGAACTTCTCCTTACTCCACCCCTTAAGACCCCGAGCTACTACCTTAACTCTGCCCACCACATCCAACCCCCCCCCGAACTCTCCCAACAATTCTTCACCACCTCTTCGCACGACTCATCAAGTAGCCAACACGTCTCAAACCTAAAATCCCTACACCCTGCCTTCCTGTTCGAAACTCGCTGCCCCTCGCATCTCAACACCAACGCTACATAGTCAGACTTGTAGCATAGAAGGTGTTCGACTCTTGCTTGTTGGGACATAGAATGCCATGAAGAAGAGCCTAAACACCTATCCAACCTTTCTCTAATTTCCATTCTTGTTGTTCTCCCCCTCTCCCATGTAAAGCAACTCCCTTCAAAGGGGTTTCACACACTTCCCAATCATCAATAGGCACTCTAAAGCCCTCTATCTCCCTTAGCTCATTCTCCGCACCCCCCTCTTTCTCCTCATAGCTAAGGATCTCATTAAAATCACCCCCCATCATAATTGGAATATCAACTCCGTCACACACCTTCCTAAGCAACTCCCACGTCTTGTGTTTGTTGCTCTCCTCCGGCCATCCATACACCCCAATGAACCTCCACGTAGGTTGATTAGCCCTCGTTACATCCACGCATATATGGTGATGTGAGAATGAAACTAAGCGAAAATCGACCTTGTCATTATTCTAGGTTAAACAAAGGCCTCTAGCTTTGCCCCTATTGGCAAGGCCAAAAGTACACGAGAAACCTAATCCACCTTTCAATCCTTCTACGTCAATTTTAGACACCATCGTTTCAGACAAAAACAAGAGATCCACGGCATGTAACCTGCTCCATTTACGGAGCTGACGAACAGTCCAGGGGTGGAAAATCCCCCGGCAGTTCAGAGTAAGAGATTTATAATCGGCGGGGTTGGTCCTCCCCAACCTCCACCAAGTCAAGTGTTTTGAAACGTTTCCCCTCTCCCTCCTCTAAGCCCTCAACCTCCATAACAACCACATCAGCATTTCTCTTTTGTAATACACTGTCAATGTCTCCCTTCGAAAGAGTGTGTCCTATCCTTCCTGCCCTCTTCAATTTTTTACCACCTAGCTTACAATCTTTCCCATCAGTCTTGCCCATCACAAAGCCTTCCCCCATCACCATAGAAGGCACAGAGGTTTCGTCGCTTCCCTCCGTCACACCTCCCGAGGTAGTCGTGGTGTTATTAACTACCCCATCTAGTATTTCCGATTGATTGTGGGCGTCTACCTCTGCTATCTCCTTTCCCAGCTCTTCACACACCTCTGGTATCGCAATGCTCTTTGTTGCATTATCATCTATGATCTTGCTAACAAAAAGAGTTCGTCTGCTAGCCGACAACATAGCCATCTCTTCCGCCTCCTTCAGTCTACCTTTTGATGGTGATGCTCTAAGAAAAGCACCCCATCCCACCCCATGCTTCATATCCTCCTCGCCCACTATCGTGTAGTCTCGCTCCGAATGGCCAATAATTCCACACGCAATGCAAAAGAAGGGTAGACGTTCATATTTGAATTCCACCGTTATAATCTTACCACTCTTATCTTTAATCTTCTGGGTTCGTCGAATAGGTCTAGTAACATCCACCATCACCCGCACTCTACGGTACGCTTTAAGCCCTAGAACATCATTCTCCACTTCACAGACTTTGCAAATCCCCGCCACGGCACGGGACACATCCGCATTAGATCCGCAATTTAATGGCAACTTAAGAACCCTAATCCAGAAAGTAGGTGAACATCGCAACTCCACTTCCTCCAGCCTTTCACTCCCTTCTATAGTTTTTAGAAGTAAAAGGTTGTTCTCGAAACACCATGGACAACCCCTTATTACCTTGTCCATATCTTTCCAATGAAAAAACTGAAACCCGAATAGGTTCGGCCCTAAAACCCAAATCTCCAGATCTTCTTTCACATTCCAGGCCTTACGCATTGTAGTTTTGAATGCTTCAACATTGAAAGTTCTATTTGTGAGTAAGCGTCCAATAAGCAACAGGGAGATTTTTTCTTTCGAGTCTTTATCTTATGTACCCTCCAGTTCGATTACGTCCTCTTCGTCATCATTAATACGTAGCCCAGAACACTGTTCTGTAATCTCTTCAACCATCGGGATCAACACCACAGTCACCCCGGCAAAAAATGAAGCACACCCTTCGAGAGGGAGAAAAACCCTACGTCAGGAGAGAAGGGAGCCTGTACATTGTTACTTGATTGCACATATAAAAGAGTCTATTCTCCTTAATTAATTTATTTCCCGTCACACTTAACTTATTTTTGTTAAGTTAAACTTATTTTAATGAATTTCGTTTTTTTTGTCTTTAACATGAACACAACATGACTTGCCGCTAAATACTACCTCTGTTTCCTATAAATTGTTACACTTTGACAATTTAAACTATTCACATATTTCACTTTGACCATCGTTTGTGATTTATACATAAGAAAAAATATAGTCATGTGTGATCTTATTAGATTCCTATTAATATGTAGAATATTAATATCTAGATTTTATAATTTTTACAAATACATAATTAGAGATATAAATGCTCAAAGTTTTGCATTGTCATGCGTGAAAAGTACAAGTGTAACAATCTTTGAGAAACGGAGGGAGTAAATCTATGGAGGTGGTATAATTCAATAATGCGGGATCCAGGTTTTTGGTGGTGTATTTGAATATGATTTGTGAAGGAACAATGAGCCTAATTGAAGCACAAACCTGCAATGGAGGACTGTATTGCATACCAGCTGCAACATATAAACATAAAGTTGGAAAAATATGGGTTGCTTGAGAGCCTTCAAAATTAAAGAATTATATGGTGTGTGCAAAATGTTGTATCCTGTCATGGTTGTGATTGTGCCGGTGTTTGTGAGATTTCAATAAATCACAAGAATTTCACAACCTCAATATTACTCTCTCCGTTTCTTTTTGTTTATCCTATTTTTCGTTTTTGTCCGTTTCTTTTTGTTTGTCCTACTTTTTCATCTTTCCTTATATGAAAATATTATATTACTCATTTACCCCTACTTTATTACTTTTTGGTCCCACATGTACCTTATAATATTCTCTCACCTACTTTAATCACCCATTTACTATAAAATAAGTCAACTTTTTAATAGTTGTCCCCACCAACATGCCTATTACATCACTCTCATTGGCATTTAGAGCTATAGTAAATGGGAAAAACAAAAAGAAACGGAGGGAGTACTAGTTAAAAAATAAGATTGCACACTACTTTTATTTCAGCCTAATTCATTCAGAAGAAAAATTTCGAGAATGTAATCATTTTTAAAATTTTGATTAATCATATAGAGAAAGTTTTGGAAATGGGCAAATTCAACCTTTTATCGTATTAATTTAATTAAATGTTTAGTGGGCGACGCCTATATACTACTTCATTCGTCTCAAAATAAGTGCTATATTTTGACCAATTTTTGGTCAAAATATAGCACTTATTTTAAGACGGAGAGAGTATATGATATATGGATATAATGCTATGTTAGATTATTAAATATTTCCAGGGTTTATACACACCAATTTTAACATAAACAAATGGTCATAGACAATTGTCTTTTCCCTTTTGCCTATTTTTCTCCTTATAATTTGGGACCAATCAAACTTATGGGTGACAGAATAATCAAACAAAATATTGAGTATTGACAAAATAAAATATTTGGAACACCGCCACATAAATCAATCTATTAAGCTATCTTCTGACTTCTGGTAACACTATGATTGTTGTGGGGTGTTATGACAAATGGCAACGTGTGCTTGGCTATTCTGTCACGTGAGCTATCTATGTGTATCTTTATTTCAGGGTCTGTCACTCTGTTATAATCACTAGTTTCTGTCTTTTTGATTGTTCTTTGTAATCTTTCAGTACTACTAGTATTAATTTTCAAAAGTATTATCTTACTAGTTATTACACCTCAATATTGCATCGCTATGACATCAGCATCATTTCCAATTTATATGTAATTTTCTAGCTAATTACATTTACAAGACAAGTAAATGTTGTTTGTTGCTTCATTGGACGTACATGGAGTCGATGGAGATGTACAATCTCTCCCAAGCACGAAGTTCTATCTACTATTCCCTTCGTCCCACAAAGTTCTTCCCATTTCATTATTTTATACTTCACATATATTCAAGAAATGGGAAAAACTTTGTGGGACGGAGGGAGTATTATTATTTCCTCCGTTTTTTTTACTTGTATCATTTCCCACTTTTAGAAGTTGCAAATTACTTGCATCATTTTCATTTATGGGATTTCGGCATTTGCGAGCTAGTTCAAACAATTGTTTCTCCCTATTTTATAGATTAGCGCGACCATGAGTTAATTATTATCTTAACAAAATTTTAAAATATCTCGCTCGGATAAAGCCTAAAATATTACAACTTACACCATATCAATAAAAGCATTGTTTTCAAAATGTACTTCCTCCGTTTTAAAATAAATGATACACTTTGTTTTTCACGCTTGTCAACGAAGCGATTTAAGGGTGTAAACGAGTAAATTTTGCGATGAAATTTTAATACAAGCAAGAATGAGACTCTATATTACTTGTGTTAAAATTTCATCAAAAAATTTAATTGTGGGTGATTTTACTTTCGTAATGAGAACAATATTGGGGTTATTCACACCCTCAGGAGAAATCGAACCCTGTAAGATAGCGTTAACAAACATGGCTACATCATCGCCAACTATGTGCCAAAACCGTTGGTAGAAGATAGCATGCAGACCATCCGGCCCAGGAGCTTTACAAGGGTGCATTTGCTTAAGCGCACGATAAACTTCCTCTTTTTCATATGGTCTCGTTAATATCTCATTGTGCTCGGAGGTGATAACTCGTGAGATATGCTAAAGGACTGCCTGCAAGTCATCATCTGTGGGGTTAGCGGAACTAAACAAACAATTATAATAATTAATCACAATGTCTGCGATCTCCCCTTCCTCCGTCTTCCACTCGTTCTCCGAGTTTCGAAGGCCTTTAATGAGGTTTCTTTGCTTCCGTTGAGAAGTTTTGTGATGGAAATATTTGGTGTTCCTATCCCCATCCCGAACTTTTGACACATGCGATCTAAGATACCAATAAGCCTCGTGCTTAGCATGAAGATCATCCAACAATCCCTCAAGTCGTGCACACTCAATGCAGCTTTCCTCCGTGGATGGGCCCTGTTGGGCTTGGTGCAACACTTTCTCCGCATCCTCAATCTGCTTCCCCAGTTTATCAAAATGCTCTTTGCTCCAAGCTTTCAACTCACTAGCCACCGAGGTAATTTTCTCAGTGATCGAGGCCCCAGGCGAGCCTAGCCAAGCTCCCTTAACTATCTCTTCACAATCATTGTCAAGGATCCAACAAGTTTCGAACTTAAACCCTCCTTCACGGCCACTCTTGTTCACATTTCTCTTCTTAGGACTCATAAAGATGGCAGTATGGTCAAATTCGTACCTCATTAAGTGATCTACTTGAACGTGTGCAAAATTAAATAAGGCAAGCCAAGAAGGAGAAAGAAGGAACCTGTCCAGCCTTTCTCGGATGCGCGTAGACATGCTCTTTCCACGTTCCCAAGTGTACCATTGACCATTGTACCCCGGATCTCGAAGTCCACAATCATCCACCGCACTCCGAAAATTAACAACCTCTCTCCTAGTGTTATCTGCCCCTCCTTCCTTCTCCTCGTAGCTCAAGATCTCATTGAAGTCTCCTTCAACAACAACGGGTATGTCGATGTCTTCGCACAACTGCCGCATCAAGGTCCAGGTTTTCTGCTTGCTATTCGTATCGGGCCATCCATAGATGCCTACAAACCGCCATTTTCTCACAGAATTGTCATTAATGTCACCACAAGTATGATTTTGAGAGTACGAGATTAGACTAAAACCAACACTTTCTTTCCTCCAAAACAAACATAGACCACCAGCACGGCCTATACTCGAAACACCAAAGCTCTCAGAAAACCCCAGCCTCTTCTTCAAGTCCTCTACTATGGAATTTTCAACCTTCGTTTCAGACAAGAATAGAAGGTCGGGGGCAAGGGATTTGCTCCATCTATGGAGCTGACGAACTGTCCAGGGGTTGCCAACTCCCCGGCAGTTCCAACATAAGATTTCCATTATGAGTGGCGGGGTTGGGCTACGCCAACCTCCGCCAAACTAGTAGTGTCAAAGTGTTTGATTTTCTTCAACATACCTGCTTCATCCATAGTCTCAATCTCCATGTCAGTAGCTTCATGGTTCCTCTTTATAAGATTCGAGCTTACATCGTCATTGTTTTTTCCCCCATGACGTGCAACCCTCTTCCATTTCTTCCCCCCTCCTTTCGCATCCTCATTCCCCCCTATGCCTGTATTGAAAACAAGAGGCTCAATGGGGGTTGAATGCATGTGAGGTATCGCATTCAACGACGCTTCTTCAACAGGCTGCTTTGTGTGTGCCGCTTTATTTTCCTCGATGCCATCGTTGTTAAGTAACTCCACCCTTGTTGTCTCTTTGATAGCAGCCTCGATACTCTCCTTCCCCACTGAGTTATCTTTGATGGTGGTTACTCGAATCTTTGTTGGCTCCACAATCTCCTTCTCATCACTATGTCCTCCTTTGCTAACAAAGAGTTGTTTTTTGCACTTTATAATAGCTTTCGCCTCCTCTTTTTCCTTCGACCAACCTCTCCTTGGTGAAGCTTTGAGCCACGTTCCCCAGTTAAGCCCTTTTTGTTGATCTTCTTCGTTCACCGTTAAACAATTCCGCTCTGAATGACCCATGATACCACACACAAAGCATAGGTGAGGCAGACGTTCATATTTGAACCTGACCGTGATAATGTGTCCTCCTTTATCTCTACTTTTCTTTGTTCTCCTAATGGGTTTCGAGACATCCATCAAGATGCGTAGCCTTCGAAACGAATCCATACATAGGGGATCAGTTTCAATATCCAAGACCTCCCCCATACTCGAAGCCATAGCACGTATATCGGCATCGGACCGACAATTAAAAGGAAGATCGTAGATTCGAACCCAGAACGCAGCATTAGTGAGTTGTACACTCTCCGATTGTTCATCGCCGAAAATCTCTTTCAGGATTATTAGGTTGTTGTCGAAACACCATGGACCCTCCTTGAGAATCTTTTCTTTGTCCTTCCAATGGAAGAATTGGAAGACAAACCTGTTAGGGCCAATTGATTTTATTATAAGCTTATTCGTCATCGACCATACATTCATCATCGTGCGTTTGAACGCCGGAACATTGAGCGTTCTTTCCGTCAAGACCCTTCCTACTGTTATGAGTGAGAGTTGTTCTTTCGAAATACCTCCGTCCACTGCTGCCAGGTCCATCACTTCATCCTCATCGTCTACGAACGAAAGTGTTGAACACTGGACAATGATTTCTTCTGCCATGATGATGATTGGTTACACGCACCACAAGGTAGAGAAAAACCCTAGGGGAGAAAAACCCTAACTCGTGCGAGAAGGGAGATATATGTACAATCAATAACGAGGCTATATATATAACAAAATTGGTTAAAGTCAAAGCTAACCTCCTTCTCGAAGGAAGTTAATGGGTTTTAGGGAAAATAACTTTATTTAAGATATACCCTCAAATAAAATAGGAAAAATTAATAAGAATAGTCCGACCTTTGGTCGGTCTTCCACCAATGGTACCACCTTCATTTAATCCAGCAATAATCTCACCTTTGACACACATATTCTCTCAATGGTACAGGATGATGACAACCTGTTTGACCGCAAAAATTATCGTTGACTTTCTAAAAAAAAAACTCACCCTTCTTCCCCCATTACTACCACCCCTCCCCTTCCCCTGCCACCCTCCCCCATTACACAGCCGCCCCACCCCAAAACCACTCCCCTCCCCGAAAACTGCCACCCCACACCTTGGAAACTACCCCCTCCCTTCCCATCCCCCACCTCTGCCACCATTTCTCATCCATCACCACCGCATCTCCTCCTCTCTCTCTCTCTCTCTCCTCTTCATCATCTCCACCACCGCATCTCCCTCCTCTCTCCTCTCTCTCTCCTCTCCATCATCTCCACCACCGCATCTCCTCCTTTCTCCTCTCTCTCTCTCCACCTTCTCCACCGCCGCCTCTCGCCTTCAACCTAAAAAGATCGACATCAGAGCTCGTGTGCAAAAACTCGAAAATCGCCATTTATGAACTTACGCTCTTACCTGTAATTCAGGGGGGGAGGGGAAGGGTAGTAGAGGCGGGAAAGGGGGATGGGAAAGGTGGCAGAGGCGGGGAGGGGGGGAGGGGAAGGGTGGAAGAGGCAGGAAAGGGGATGGGAAGGGTGGCAGAGGCGGGGAGGGGAAGGGTGGCAGGAGGCGGGAAAGGGGGATGGGAAGGGTGGCAGAGGCGGGGAGGGGAAAGGGAAGGGTAGTAGAGGCGGGAAAGGGGGATGGGAAGGGTGGCAGAGGCGGGGGAGGGGAAGGGTGGCAGAGGCGGGGGTTGTGGGAGGGATGGTGGTTGAGGTGAGGAAGATTGTCCGGCAGGGGGTGGGGGTGAGGGGAGTTCTTTTTTAATTTTTTTTTTAAGTTAATATAAATTATACTTAATTAGTGGTTAATTAAGAATTTAGATTTAAATAATATTTAATTAGCTATTAATCACATAATTAAAAGAGTTTACCTGTAATTGTAGGTCACCAACAGGTGAGGGACCATTGAGAGAATATGAGTGTCAAATGTGGGATTATTGCTGGATTAAATGAAGCTGGTACCATTGGTGGAAGACTGGCCAAAGGTCGGATTATTCTTATCAATTTTTCCAATAAAAAATGGGTTATTATACCAACTAAACTAGTTCTATTATCGATCTCTAAGAGGAGTGAAAATTATTCAAATTTATAATTTTAGATAACTTAGGGTACAACCTTATAATCTAAGCTTTTTTTTTTTGTATCTAAAAAAAGTTATACTAAAAAACTATCTATTAAGTAGAATCAATATAGTTACAAATTTAAGTAAGTTTTGCCTTTTTATTTGTTAACTCTATATTTAGTAGAATAACCTAACAATTTTTCTTTTTTGAAAGAAGAATAACCCAACAATTCTAGTGCATTAGCTATCAAGTATCATCAAAATTGTTCCAACAATATAATACTCCATCTTTTTTATCATTCCCTTTTTATTTTATCTTCGAGGCACATCTATAATCATCAATATATGTAGTTATGTATTAGAAAATTTAAAAATCTTAATTTTTGATAGTATAAATTAAAATGAAACTAGATATAATCTAATTCAATAACTAAGGCCCTGTTCTCGTCAACTGAATTTTGCTGAAATGAATTTATTTTTACTGAACTGAACTTATTTTTACTGAACTGAACTTATTAATACTGAGCTGAACTTATTTTTACTAAACTGAACTTATTTTTACTGCTTCATGTTGTTTTTTCTTCTTTGCACTACTATTTTTACTGAAATAGACTTATTATTGCTGAATTGAACCTATTTTTACTGAACTGAACTTATTTTTAATGAACTGAACTTATTTTTACCGAAACTTAGCTTATTAAAATAAGTTGACGAGAACAAGGTCTTAACAAATTGGATCGCAGAATTAATTTTAAGAGCACTATAATCACTTTAATCCACAATCGATTGTTCATAATGACTCTCAAGTTTCAATAGATGACCCAAAACACCTCTCAAAATTACTCGAAATAGATCCAATATAAATTTGATAGAGTTAAATTCGAGTGAAATTTGATTTTAAGTACTCAAATACTAAATAAACATCTATGATAAGGATACCCTATGACCCTATGTTGTGCCTATGCAAAAAGATAATGAATCATTTGGTATATTTCATGTTTGTTTACAAAAGAAATTGAACTTTGTGGATAAGGTGCAACAAAATAACTGTCGGTATGCCAAATGATATCACTCTTTTTGGTTTGTGGTGGTTAAGTAACTGTTCCTTCTATGGGATTGAGCAAGTTTAGTTTTGGTAATTTGACTTTCACTAATACGCTGACTTAGCTTTAGAATATAGCTTAATATGCACAATTCAACTCACTAATTAATTGGTTACTAATAATAAAAATTGAACTACTCCTATGTTATGGTGTATGGTAGAGAAGTCAGAACGTATGACATGATCAATGTTTTAAACTTTTAATTGCCAAAAATAAGGAGTCAATTCAAGAAGAGGGAACATTCTTTAGCTTGGGATGTGGACGAATAGAACATACAATGAGTTGATGGATACATCACCTAATCTCGCTTCATGTCAATGGAAAATGACCCCTTTGTCTTCTTTACCATTCTTTTTCAATTTTTTTTCATCAAGAACAGCCCCTTGTTTTGCAGGGATATAATAACCAAGGGTCATGTATAGGCTTTTTTTATATATAATATGAGCGCCTTGAGCGGTTCCTGATTCAGACTCCTATTGGCCAGGAAACGTGTTTTCAAAAAATACTTTGTATAATTTCCTTTATATGGTTTATAAGGGGTGGATAATGTTTTCTTAATGGTGGAAAATAGTATTTCGAACAATGGGTAACTTTTTCTTGTCTAAATGAAGAGATAACATTTTTCCTCCCTCCCAACTTCTTTGTATTATTCTTTTTTCTTCTAACTTTTCATATAGGAAAAAACAAAGGAATTACATTTGAGTATTTCTTTGAAAATTGATTTTTCATTATTTTCATTCAACATAATGGAGCCTTATTCCAGTTCCTATTCTCGGATCCATTAGGGTCATCTTTTGGGATTCTGTCATATGATATAAAAACCACACCACATATATTGTATACCTAAAATAAAGGTAGTTGATCAACGTGAATTATCAATTTAACAACAAATACTACCTTAATTTGTTGGCTTTTATTCTTTAATTTCCTGTTTCTCATCTTCATTGCATATGTTCGAGAACTTACATTTTTATTTAGTATATAAATGCAAAACAGCAAAATTAGTATTTTGAAATAAACATTACAAAAAATTAATTAAGATAAAATTTAACTGTGTTTTCTCATATATGTTGCCGATATTATGCGGGCAACAATTTAGCTCTTTGATTGAATAATTCGTTGCAGGAAGATTAAGAAGAGATAAACATGTACTTTGAAGTTTATATGTTATTAATCGAAGTTCAATGAAAGAGTAAGTTATGGAGTAGAAAGTCTTTCTGTTGGCTTATGGATAAACCACAAAAACCAAAAGGTTTTAAATTAAAAACATTAAGGTTTAAACTTCAAATTTTATCTTGTAAGGTTTTAGTTTAAAAGTGTAAGGTGTTATTATTTTAATACCTTCAAACTCTAAGGTAAGATCTTACAAATTCACGTAAAGTGTTTTATGGTCTATCTAAATGCTCATTAATAAATCATCTAACACAAGTATTTGTAACCATTAAAAAAAGGTAATGATATGTACAGTCCTAAGGTTGTCTTTAAGCATTAAGTAAATTAGCTAGAATATATTAAGTTGAGAATTTATGTCACAATCACGCGTGAATAGGTGTTATTAATGTTTGAAAATTACTTAAATCTTCTTATTTAGATTCTTATATACAGCCCTAAGGATTGTATTTATTATTTTCCTTCAAAAAATTATATTTCTTTTTTTCCCTCGTAAATGACATATGTTGTATCATTAGCTCGGCTAGAGTATTAGTAATTTAGGTTGATTAGTAAACGGTACCCAGTATCAATTATAGATAATCCTCACTATAGAACTATAGATGTATAATTTCAAATATCTTACTCCTATAATGACACATTAATGATCTTTGAATTAGACATATATAGTTGTGCTCAATACTCAAGTGATGAACACCAATGAAAGAGTTTTCCTGAATTTGTTCCTAGTCTAAAGTTCCATATTCGAGTTTACATTTTTTTTACAAGAAAAAAGGAGTCTAAACTCTAAAGTGTCCTACTTGAATAGCTGGCTATGAGTGGTGATGGATTGTATCTAGAGTTGTTAAAATTGCCTTGACTTGAAAACAGAGGCCCAAAATCATGACCCAACCTGATTCGAATCAAGCAGATTTAAATTTGACTCAATCCGAATAAATTTGAACTACATCGTCAACTATGATTCTCTAAAACGAACCCAATTTCATATTTATTTGTATAATTCTTTGTTCTTTCCTTTCATACTAGTCATATCTATTACTCTTTTTAATTAATAACTCAAAGTATCTTATAATCGATCTAGTTATTACTAACCAGATCCCATCAATCGAATCACTTTTTCGAGAAATACGTGTTTTTAAATAGAATATTCGATTCAAATATTGACATAACCTGAAACAGACCCGAGCCAAAGTAATCTGACCCGATCCAAGCTCGACTCTAACATTATCAGTATTAAGCTGACCCAAAAAGATATCCAATCCTTACCCAACTCGAATAATTCGATTGCCGCCTCTGATTGTATCCCTATGTGATTCTAGCAATAGTTATACGGGGGAAAATTACAGGTTCTTACCAGTAAAAAACACAAACATTTGTATCGTAATTATATAGTTAACTCCTCGTAATCAACACAAGTTGCTTCATTAAAACTATTAATAATGATTAAAATAAGTACTTACTATTTTGGAAATAAATTGAACTTGTCAAAGGTACGTGATCAAGTCAATCATGTATAGTTTGTAACGGATGAATTTAGAGACCAAAGTAAAAGCAAACATGAAATACAACTCTAGTGTTGTATAACCAAATAAACCAAACAAGAGAAAAATGTATGGAGGAGATAAGTTGGGTGCGAAGTCATGAAAAAGGAGAAAAATGACCATTGCGCGTCATAGTCAAGGGTTTTATTTAATTTTTCTTTCTTCGTGGTTAGAAATTTACGAATTTCTCGAAAATTAAAACAAAAAAGAAGAGATTGTAAAACTACTAATCTGGAGGGCCATATGCTTTGCACGCGTGCATGACTTCGGGTCCCATATTTTGACTCCTGTCTTCGCCATAAGCATTGCGTCACGTAAGACGTAACTAATGTCCACTCCACATTGTTAAGCTTAATTATATAGCCGCAATATACTTCGTCCGATATTTAATAATTGATATACTCCCTCCTTTTCTAAATAAACTAAATTTCTATGTACGCGATGCATGCGACAATAATTTTATAATGAAATTTCATAATCTATAGTAGAAAATTTTATGGATAGTCGCATCTTACTACCTAAACTTTTCATGTTTTTAGAAACTCCCACCTTAATGATTTTTTTTTTTAAAAAAAAATCCACTTACCATTTACAATTTTATTAAAAACTCCCGTCACTTAACTATTTTTGTCAAATTTCATTAACAAAACCGTTAAGTGGGTCCCACATATACATTTTGTTAACAAAATTGAACTTGAAATAGTTGCAATTCTTTCCAAATAGTTGTAATTCGTTCCAAATTTGCTCTAAATTTGTTGAGGATTTGCCCTTAAATTGATGAAATTGACTTCAATTTCAATGTAAACTAATAATAAAATGCATATGTGGAACCCACTTAATGGTTTTGTTAACGGAATTTAAAAAAATTATTAAGTGGTGGGAGTTTCTAATAAAATTGGGAACGATAGACCAAAATTTAAAAGGTGGGAGTTTCTAAAAACGTGAAAATTTTAGGTGATTTTGAACAAAAAATCCTAATTTTATTTGCATACGATGTGTGTTTTGGCTACTGTAACATGATAAAATGTGAAGGTACACAACATATTTTATTTTCAAGCTAAATTCATTTTGGCTCATATTTCTTTGAAAACATCCCTTACTCCCCACCATCAACTACAATTTTTGTTATATAGTACCCGGTAAGGTATTTTTTGCTCATTGTCCAAATGAGAAAAATTCAAAAGTACTTGAAAATACTTTATCATGTTTCTCCCTCATGCTAAAATACTTTATCATGATCAATTTGATCAAATGTGCCTTCACTCATGAAAATCAATTACTCATGTAGTATTTCAAAATAAACAAATTCAAAAGTATATAAAAATATAGCAAAATGGGTGTCTATCTATAAATCTCAAGAAAATATAATCGTTGATAATTTTTTTAATTGTTGTTACTTTGTAGTAGATTTTTAGATATTTTAGTTGGAAGTTTTGAATATCTTTTATTAAAAATCTAATGACTCAATTTGGAAATAAAAGTTAATTACTTAATAAACTCATTAATTAATTTTTCCTTTTTTTCTTTTTGGTGTCCACCCCCACCTCTTCACTTATATAATAGAGATACACATTTTCGTAATATGGAAATGTCACAATAAGTAATACCAAGCTCAAAATAGGATGTTTTAAAACATAAAATTATATAATTATCCTTGCTCAAGCAATATACTTCCTCCGTTTTTAAATAAGTGACACACTTTCCTAATATGGAAGTGTCACAACAAATGACACCAAGCTCAAAATAGGACATTTTAAATGATTATATGATTACCCTTACTCAAGTAATTATATATCCAATTGTTTATTAAGTTAAAGTTCCCTTACTCTTTTTAAGTGTGATCCCCAACTTTCTCTCTCTAACCTCCTTGATTTTCCCCACTTTTTTTATGTTCCGCTTGTTTAGAAACGGGAGGAAGTATTATTTTTCTTTAACATAGTTATTATTGATCATGCTTATTTTTTCGTGGTTTTTCTTCTAATATTTCCTCCGTTTTTTTAGTTGCAACAATTGAATTTTAACTCTCACAAAAATTCTCAATTGTTGCAGCTAAAAAAACAGAGGAGTATGTTTATTATTCTCAAAGTATTGGAAATCACTTATTTTTCTTATGTCTTTACCTTTTCCATTCTTTAGTACATGTGCTCAAGAGATATATAGTAATTATTATAGAATAAAAGTATATATCTAGTGAGTTTAGACCTCCCTGTATTGCTTTTGCCGCTTGTGTTTCCAATTATTAAATTTCAAGAATCCTTAAGATTTGAATATGGGTAGTACTTAGTGTCACGGTCTGAGTACTTTTTGACCATATATTGTGCAGTACGCCCTTACTTTATGTCAGCAAGTATGCTAGCCTTCATGTGGAAACAATACTCTAGAGGCTCGTGGAAGCATTAACACTCGGTTTCTAAAACGACACTATTGCTTATTGGTGACAAGAGCGCGATACGAGAGTCGATCAGGGCGCTCATATGCAAAAGGTGGGCATGAGCAGGGTCGATTACAAGAAATACATACTTTGAGTTTGGGTGGGTGCTTTATAATATATGGCTGCATAATCTTTAAGTTGGCCAAACAACAATATACAATATTATATAACAAGGCAACAACTCATACGAGGCTCAACTATCATTTATTCACCAACACCCTCTAAAGAGGGTTAATTGTGAAGTAGTACAAATTTCTAATGAGCACTAGATTTACAGTAACTCACTAATGGAAGCTAAAGCCTATGAAAAAGATCTAAAGTATAAAGAAAAGACTTGAAAGTATAAAATAAGAAAAATACAAGTAAAGACGAATTTTATATATCCCCAGCTCAAGCTATTGACGACCTCGTTGACTTAAAAGAATTTCAATATGAAATGGAAACTCTCCTACGTTGAACTTGATGATCTCTGGCACGCCGTTGATAGCTGGCAGTTAATGAAGTCTTCTTGTTTCTTCTTGTGTCTTTGTTGATGCTGCGTGAGCTTTTTCGAAAGGCTTACATAGAGTTGCCTCCTTGATGTTGTGGTGTGAGGCACTCAACTTGAGTTGATATATGCTTCTTTAGAGTCCATCTCTGCAGATGGCGGTATTCACTTGGACATCTGCTTTGTTTGAGGTTTCACCTTGGTTCTATTATGGCTTGTCATATATTAGAGGTGCCTCTTTTGTGTTGCTTCAGGTTTTTACTTGGCAGAACTTGCTTCAAGCAAGAACCCTATATATGGAATCTATTGTGAGGAAGTCTCTTTAATTTGATGGTGCCTGCCTCTGTGGCCCCATCAATCGCAAGGTGTTGTCTTGGGTGCAAGCTAAGCTTGTCTCTTTAATGTTATCTTCTTCTGAGGTTCCGTCACTCGCATTGCCAACAGTTGTCAGACTTCTTCTTGTCGCACTTCTTCTTTGGGTGCAAATATCATTGCACCATTCTATAAATGACCCCTATCTGTCTAGGCGGCTCATTGTCACTGTCGGTGTCTATTGTCTCATCTTTGACAAACATGAAAGCTACTCTACGTTGTATCTTCTCTATCTCCCTTTATTCTTGCACTCCCACCATCGATGTGGGACTTAACATAACATGCATCTTAATGTCATAGTATTTTTCGAGGACGTGCCGGCTTTGGATTCTCTTGTGTTCTGGGGGGAGAGCGAACGTTGCTTTTGTGAGTTGTTTCCCTCACTTGTTCTCCTGAATCTTCCGATAGAGTTTGTTGACTCCCGCGAACCATATCTTGGGCTTATGTGGGAGCTCGAGTCGGAACCCTCGAGCGAGCAACTGGGCCTTTATATTGTTCTTGTGTGTGGTGGTTCCTCCCGACATAGTAGTTTATAAGTCATTCTACAGCAGTTATGACGACTAACAATGCTTCAGGTTGGCCAAACAACAACATACAATATTATAGAATAGGGGAAACAATTGAGGCTGAACTTTCATTCATTCACCAATCCCCCCTAAAGAGGATAAGTGTAAAATAGTACAAATTCTTATTGAACACTAATGGAAGTTGAAGCATATGAAAAAGATCTTAAAGATACAGCTCGAAAACAATAAAAAGCATAAAATAAGGACAATACAAGTAAAGGCGGGTCGTATTTTATCAAGTTTCATTTGAGTAATGTTATATAAATACGGGGAGAGGATCCACCGAAACCAAATATAAGCCACAAACCTTAAAAACACTTTTATGGGGTTACATACGTATTAAAGGGTTACTTATAGATAATAAAGGGTTACTTATAGGTATAGAGGGCTATGTCACCTGTAACAAAACCAAAGTTGTCAATATTTATAAAATTGCCATAAATGAGGAAACGCGTACCTTTTTATTGCTCACATGTATCCCTTTTCTTGGGATTTCACCATGACAATAGTTTTCACGGTCGAAACTTTGTCAAATTTGAATTCTCATGAAGAAGTCATGTCACTTGTTATACAACATAAAATTTGAGATAATCAAGGAGTTGATGATTCATCTATTGCCAATGGTTTTGTAGATGATCGATACAATTCAGGACTTGTATGTAATACAAACTGTCCTCCTTCCATTTGTGTTGCCTAAGCTCCTTCAAGGATCGACCAAAAATTACATGCATGGCATTAGAATTCAGACTACGCCTTAGAAATATGATTTATTTTTATTGAGAAGTCACATATAAGGAATGAAATTTGCTCGAATCCATTTAATGATTAAAGAATAATACAAATATAAATTTTCTTCAAATTGTAACTTATGTTAAAATAAGGATAGCGCGAGTATCATTCCCAGCTAAAGAAAATGAAATACTCCTTTTTGTACCGATTTAATCGCAAAAGTTTGAATTACTAACGCAAAAGTTCGATTAATGCGAGGAATTTTACATTTATTAAATAGTAGAAATGAGGTATTTCATATGTTTTTATTGTTGGAATTACGAGGGAGGACCACCAAAGAGAGAGGTTACAAGAATTGAAAAATGAGGGAGAAAGAGTGACGATAAGAATAAGGAAAGAAAGAATTAGAAATTATATAACTTTCACATGTTAAATCAACACTTAAATTCAATTCAACGGAAAATAACATTGATATCCTTTCGCAATCTTGTAGGAGATATAAGGTAATTTTTTGCAAATTTTTTTTAAAATTTTAAGTAATATGGGTCTTATAAAAAGATCGGAATTTTTTTTAATAAATAGTTTAAGGCTATGCAAAGAATCTAAGTATATGGGACGTAATTATGAGTAAATGGTTAGTAAATAGATGATTTGTTCTTTAATTTGATCTTTAAGATGTGTATTGTACTGTGTACACTTCGATAAAAATTCTAAAAAATAAAAATGGTCACGGAAGCCATTTCCAGAGATGTTCATAGAATCTCTTCTTCACTTTCCTTCCATTGACCCCTTCTCATCTCCATTGAGGTGTGCTACACAATTTTGCCCTTCAACTTGTCCTAGGAGAATACTTTGCTTTTGGCTTCATTCAAGAAACAAACTTGGTTTGTTGCTCGATCACAAAGCGCACAAATTCCCTTGTTTCTACCAACTAGGATTTTGAGGAAGTGTTTTTCGATATATATTTTGAGTTATTAATGAAGAGATGTAAGCCTACAAACTATTCTTAAGATGAATAATGTAAAGTGATTTAATAAGGAAATTAATCAAGGTAAGAATATAAGTAAACACAAATAAGAATTTATTTTGCATTGTATATAACCTTTTCATAATACATAAGGTAAAATTAAATATAGATTATTAGATTTAATCGGCTTTACAAATTATGTTTAATCCAGCGTCGGTAAATTATACCTGTTCCAATAAGGGGATTTTCGTCCAACTTATTTCCAACCCGTATCAAGATAAGTTTGTTTAAGTTAAGTTCAGATAAGTTAAAATAAGTTAAAATAATGTATAATAAGCTCAAATAATGAAAAATAAAGTCAAATAATGTGAACTAAGGTCAAATAAAGTAAGGTTGAATAAGAGTGAATAAAGTTTCATCTCTAATATCATAAAATAAGATACTCCCTCCGTTTTTTAATATGCACATTTTTCCATTTTGGAGTATTTTTTTAATTGCACACTTCTACCTTTTCTCATAAATGGAAGGTTGACCCACCTAATTATTACACTTCTCTCCTACTTTTTCTTACCTTCTCTCTACCTTTTTCACTTTTTCCTTACTTTTATAATCCTTCTTTCTTATTTTTACACTTTTTCTTGTTCCGCACGCAAAAGCAAATGTACATATTAAAAAAACGGAGGTAGTATGATAAGGTCGAATCAGATGTAAAAAGGTGAGATCGAATAAGGTCTAAAAAGGTCATATACTCCCTCCGTTTCTCTTTATTATTTACTGTAGCTCCAAATGCCAAGTAAGATGATGTCATCGACATGTGGATGGAGACAACAATAAGGAGTCAACTTATTTTATAGTAAATGTGGTGATTAAAGTAGGTGAGAGAAAATTATAAGGTACGTGTGTAACCAAAAAGTGATAAAATAGAGGTAAATGGATTTACAGAGGAAAAATAAGGAGATGAAACAAAGTTTCATTTTTTTTGAGGTTGAAGGTTCCGGTGTTAATGGAGTTTCGAGGGAGGATGATGTTGATGATAATGATGGGGTTAATGGAGTTTGTGGTGGTGTGGGTGTGGGAAGGGGGCTGGCAGGTGGTGGAGTGGGTTTTTTTAAAAAGTTAAACCAGGTTATTAAAACAAAAAAAAGAAAAAAACAATTAGGTTTTCGGGTAACTGGGACTGTTTATGAAAAATGGGTGTCATAGTTTGGACTGTTTTTGGATTATCAATAGTTTGGATTGTTTACAGAAAATGGCCAATAGTAAATAGTATTTTGAGATTATATTTAAACTTTATGAAAATTAGAATATTAGATATCATATTATTCAAAAAAGTAATCAAGTGAATTTTTTTATAGTGAAACAATCAGCTTTTTCGTGTAATAAAATTACTATTTTGAGATTATATTTAAACTTTGATGATGTTTTTGTAAATATTAAATATTAGATATGATTAAATATTTTTCTAAAAAAATAGTCTTTATTTTAAAAATCATCTATTGGATTCGTACACGTTGATGATTATATTATTAATATTATTCTTTTTTTGTTTAACACCGTACTACTAAAATAATAAGTATATAAAGGTTGATTTTTGTTACCATTTCACGTGGTTATAAAAATAATATAATTACGTGAAAAGAATTGACATATGGACGAATGAACTATAAAAACACACCCGATTTAGAAGTTTTTATAAAAAAAGATACAAGATGAACATGTTTTAACACCTGATCTTTCAATGATATTATATATTAATAACCAACTACACAAAAATGTTTTTGTTTTCATACAATTCCCTTTAGATATTTTTGAAAGTTAGATTTATCAATTTTCCATGTTTTAACACAAGCAAAACAAATGGCAGGTAGAAAAAGTTGAGGAAAATGTTCAGCTATTATAGAAAAAAGTATCTGAGCGTTGAGGTCATATGAAAACAATAAGGAGAAAGTATAATATCTATGTGGTTTATAGTAAATATTGCTCGAACATGACCAGTGACAGATCTAGATATTTTTGTTTAGGGAGCCGAATTTTTTAGGTGAATAATTTTGTACACCTGAGAAAATTGATATAATCCGATTAACTGAATTACTTGATCCAAACTTGACCCAATGCCAATGATCTTATTCTAACCTAAAACTTAAATAAACCAAATCCAATACAAAACTAAGATGATCACCCAATATCCATATAACTTGAATAAAATTAACTCAAACAATTTTTACCTGAAAACTAAATTAGGCCAAACTAAAATTGACCTAAAAATCGAAATTTGAAGTAAATTTTTTTGTCGTGTTAGTACTAGGGGTCATGCCCCTGTTGGCCGCTATGGAAGATCCTCCGTTACAAATATCATTATCAACCCTTAAAGCATCATTTTCATGTGGATGAACAACCACCAAATCTTCAGCCCCAACAAAGATCTTATCATCAAAAGTCAATCTAGCAACACTTGGATCGCATTAGTGGTTTAAGCCCAGGTATTTCCCGCCCCAAATCCATTGAGAACAAGTTTTCCCATACGCCGTTGTCAACAAATACGTTGCTTTTGGCTTCATTCAAGAAACAAACCTGGTTTGTTGCTCACAAAGCGCAAAAATTCCCTTGTTACTACCAATTCCTTCTTTTGTAGGCTCATATTAGATATAAATGTAGCTTATGTAGTCATGTTGGTGATGTATGTATGTTATCCTATCAGGAAAAACTTTATGTCCAATCCACCATGTTTTATTGTGTAATTCAGTTTACACTTAGTTTATGCTTAGTTTGTAATTCATATTATGTAAAAAAAAGTCAAAATTGACATATGATACAAAAGACCATATATGGAAAAAAATCAAGCTTAAGAATTTCAAACTTAATGCGTTAATAACAATTAACATTTACAATTTTAAACATGAAATATTTTTGGTAAGAATCTCTCTACTTGGACAATTGTAGCAACTTCTTATTAGTTAGACAATCGGTGGCTGTTTGGTTAACAAAAAAAAAATGGGAAATAGAAATTCCTATAAATTGCAAAATAGGTGAGTGTTTTTTTTTGTTGACATAATCGACATATATAAGTAAAATAACTATTACAAAATATACTAACAACAACGAGCTCTTTTGGTTCTTACATTGCTTTCAAAGTAAGGGGTCATAGCCGATGACGTCGGTCTCTTATCACCCACTCCTACTTTGACAAAGTGAAAGAACTTGTTGTATCTTGATTTCCGTTGCTGCAGAGGAAGAGTGACACTAACTGACGGTCAAACGTTTGTGGTAGTATGCATATGAATTCTGGTTTTTGTGTGAAACACAAAGGTTTCAGTAGGTTTGAGGTTATGATTCACGGCAGTGAGAAGAGAAGTCTCATCATCAACACTCTCCACGTCCATGTCTGTAGGAAGATCATGAGACTTCGTATCCTGCAAATTGGTCGTTGCCATAATTGGTGAAGGAACGATTGATTCCATGTTCAAATCCTTAGGGTAGGCAGGGCGGACAGTGGTTGAAATGAATGTTGTTCAGGAAGATCAATCTTGGACGCGATGCGCACAGTCATCCATGAAAATTCAGTAGGTCTGAAAATTGTAACATGTTTTCCCTTAGTAATGCTATTGTATGTGACGGTGGAGAGGTGCACAGACGTTGAGTCCTTGTTGTTGCTGGTGAACACTAACTTTGAAGTTCTAGTACCAGCACTAGGAGACTAACTTGACGTAATTCTCCCCTCACATGCAACCCCGTAGTACACTCATTAGCATCTGAATAGCATCCTCTATTGCTGTCCAAGCAATTAAGTATGTCGTCCTTCCCCTCTATGGTATAGGTCGACAGTGAAGGGACGGGTAAAAAGGCCTTCTTCCCTTTCCCGTCCTTAGCTATCTTGTACTCGTCTTTAGAAGGTTGTTTCCCTTGTGGATGGGCAACCTTGCTGTTGAGTAGATAAGAGGGATCAAAAGTCCCTATAGGTTGACTCTCTTTAGTAAAAGAGCTGAGAGGTTTGATCGATTCGTTGCGAACGCCATTGGTAGAACTCGCTTGCTCAACACGGGTTCCTAAAGTTTCATGAAGGGTAGCCAATTCGGATTTGATAATAGCTTCGTCAAGAGGTGCTAACACTAACGCTTTTTCAAGGTCTACGGTAGCTGCGGAAACATTACCAGTTTTAGCATATGCTTGTCCTCTTCTGTAGAGGTTCTTAATGTCATTCTTGTCCATAATCAAAATGGTAGAACACAAAGTGATGACCTTAGGGTAGTTCTGAAGCTTCAGTTCAGAAGCGAAAAGATTCGCAAAACAACAACACGCTAGGTCTGAGAGATCAGTGTCATGTGAGTCCTTATTAGAAAGATCAGAGATTAGATAATCCAAAATGGTTTCATAAATCAAGCTTGCCAATGTGAAATCTTTATTCCTGAAATAGGAGTTATCAATCTCCTTCAACTCCTGTGCCTAACCCAGTAGTAGATGAAGACAAGATATATCAATATTCTCGAGTTTCATCATATGCACCTTAAAATCCATTCCCAAAGTGTGAAATCTGAGGTCGCAATAATCTAGATCCATAGCTGAGGCGGACATTACTATGCTAGTAACACTTAGGCAAGGCAACAAACCAAGACCAGACTCAAAAGATAACAAACAACACAGCAAAAATCGACACAATACGAATAAAACTACAAATTAGTAAGCAGCTAAAGCAATAAAAGGCATATACTCACTGCACAGGAAGCCAAACAAAAACACCCTAAAACAAGATAAAAGGCACTAAAACTAACACCACAAAAAGAGGGGTAAAGATGACTACACACAAACCCATGAACATGGTGACGGTAGAGGCTTGATGCTCCGACAATCACGCACCACGAACCTATCGCTGAAGGAGGCAGCAGTAAGTCCAAACAACTCCGTGGAAGCCCACAAACACGACGAAGAAAGCCGAGCAAAGGAAAATGAAGCGAAAGAGAGAAAACGGTGCAGAAACAAGGAGGAAACGGAGGAAAACTGGATGAGACGTGGAGAAAAAACTCGCCAGATTACTTAGCGGCGTCGGCTCTCCGGCGAGTACCTAGGGTTAGTGAGTTGTTGTAGAGAGGAGGCAGAGCAGAATTTTTAGAGAAAGAGCTTGAAGTCTAAAATTTTTAACTTTTTATTGTTATAGGTGAGTTATTTGGTTGACAAGAAAACAACAAAAGGGAGGAATTAGAAACTCTTAGAATTTTACAATTATTTTTATACAACTGGGTGCACCGTCACCCTCTCACATTCTCTCCCCTTATTCTCATATGCAGAGACATGAGGAGAAAGAACCGTAAGAGGGTGCACCGTACACCCGGGTGTACGAAGAATGCTCTCTAGGAATTTTGATTTCTCACAAAACGGGGGAATTTACTTACCTAGGTCCCCCTAAGTAATTAGAAAATTCCCGTGGGAATTTAATTCCCCCGTTGTCAACCAAAAAATTTAACCAAATTCCCATGAATTTCATTAAGAAATTTATTTCCTATGAATTGAAATTTCATTGAAATTTTAACATCCCACGTAAATCAAACAACCACTAACATCATCAAAATGCACATAACTTACCAATCTCATTATGACCTAATGTTGTAAAAAAATTGATAATTTGAATAACATATATATATAAATAATGGGTAACAGATATAGATGGCCTCTCATAACCGTGATATTGGTGAAGTTGACATAAGAAAATTCCAGGTGAATCTATTTACGGGCTGTTTGTTTAGGGGGATGAAAGGGTGGGATTGGGAATCTATATCCCCACGGGTAGTATTCCCATGTTTGTTTAGGGGGATAGCTAAAATCTCATGGGATTAGAAATGGAATTAAACCCCCATTTATCCCACCAAAATAACATACCTAAGGGGGGCAGGATATTAGGGAGCCGAGGAGGATTAAATTTTGTAAGAAAATGACTTTCTTACCCGTAATGCAAAGAAAGGGGTGGAGAGTTAGTAAGGGTATCTACGTAAAATTATTATTCGATCCCACCTTATATCTAACTCATACCAAATAAGGGATAAAGACTATTTTATCCTTATTCCACCTACCAAATCCCAATCCCAATCCCACTTCCACCCTCTAATCCCCATACTTCCATTCCCACATACCAAACGACCCGTTAGGATTTCCAAGTAACCTAGGTTCAACGAATAAATTTATTATATATCGTCTCAATTTGTCAAAATCCAGAGGAGAGTTCCAAATCATGGAAAGAGCCTAACTCTTATTTTCATCAAATCTTTGTATATTATTCAACGCTCTAAAAGTCAATTGATATTATTTCTTTAAATAAATCATTATATTCATTTATTTTCTAAAGTTACAATAAAGTTGAATTTCAAACTATTTATGTCTCAATGTTAATTAATTTATACTTCACCCCTTTCTAACCAATATGCTTGTTAGAATTTGACTTTTTCACTATTAAGACATTTTTGCTAACCATCTTTTGTGATATCTATGTAATGAAAAAATATTCATCGACCATCTTGTTCGATTTGTTTTGATGTATTCTCTCTGTTTCTTTTTGTTTGTTTTACTTTGACCAAAAATCTCTTTCTTAATTGGACAAAGTAAGACAAACAAAACGAAAGGAAAGTAGCATACTTTCAAAAAATATCAAAATTATACTCCCCCCATTCCCAAAAATTGTTCCCACTTTGACTTTGCACGTTTGCCAAAGCGTTATTTAGACTATCAATATCTTCAATTGTATGTTTGTAAAAATTCTAATGATTGAATATTAATAAAGTACTTCTTGAGATGAATCAAACAAGATCCCACATGACTATATTTTTTGTTATATATTGTGGATAATTTAGAAGATTCTCTCTACTCGTAAAAAGTCAAAGATTCTAAATGTGAACAACTTTTGGGAACGGAGGGAGTATAATTTTAACTTAATAGAGAATAAAGTCATTAATGTTGAAGCTTAACATTGGCTAGGGTGCTCACAGAAGTGTGTTAAGTATTTAGAAATAGAAAAAAGCATAAATTTATATTATTGAATTTGTCATAAAGTAGAATATTAAAAAAAATGTTTTATTATATTTATTGAAAAATAAATAGTTTTTTTTGTGAACAAAGTTGTGTTCTAGTAAGTTTGCAAGGCAGATCATTGCAATGTTTTAACATAATGTATAATATTCAAAATATAGCTCATGTTAGTCATGTAATACCAAAAGAGAAAACTATAAGAAATTAGACATTTTAGTCATATATTAATCATTGCATTTGTAAATGGCTTTGTGGTCCAATAAATAAATAAAAAATATGAATTTACATGTCTAGGAAGTTCCAAGTATATTGATGTTCATGTCTAGGAGTAACACAAAAGACAAGTTGACGACCATGATGACGCCGATTAGATTGACCAATTGGTCATTTTATTAAGAAATTGAATTTTGTGGAATAGGTTAATTATCTGGTCAACTGTAACATTTCAACTAGCTCTAAACCTAATTTAATGATATGGTATCAAGAAGTTTTTATTTTTGTATTCTTCATAAAGTAAAGTAATAATTAGTCCTTTAAATAATTCAAAGTCTAAGCTCTCAAGATGTAGATTTGTAGAAAGTTGGGCCCTAAAACAGAATTAGTGTCTTCTACTGGCTACATTAGCCCGTGTCTTTGCCTAATTTTTGTCCAGAAACACCAAATTGACCTCATTTATATGTTAATAGATACACACAAACACTATCGATTTCCATTGGTGGACTATTTAGCAAGTTGTGAGTCATATGCCTTTGACTCTCTCTAACTAATACATCTATAAGTAAATTATATTATTACTTACTCCCTCCGTCTCAAAATATAAATTTGCTTTGTTTTGCACAGTCTCCAAGACACACTATCAACATTTTACATCTTCAATTTTGTATTAGTAAAAAAATATAAAAATTGATATTAATAAAGTACATGTTATAACGAATCTAACAAGATCTCACATGGGTATGTTTTCTTGTATATATTAATAAGAATATTTGGTCAAAGATTTTAAAATTTGACTCCCAAAATAAAAAGGGGATTTATATTATGGGGCGGAGAGAGAATTAACTATTACGTATGTCACTTTTTTTTTCCTTTTCTTTTGGTTCTCTGAACTTAGTTGGAGCCGAAGTTGGATTATAGGATACATCACTACGTCGGAGACAAAATTACTCGCGTGTCTATGATGTTAAAATGTATTCGCTAATTCGTTTCCAATGTTGGCACAAGGCCACTCATCCAGATGCACTTGCGGATGAAGGTATGGAGTCACACAAACCTTCTAACAACCCAAGAATAAGAGTGTAATGTGTTTCTTTTGTATGAGTGTCTAATAGATGAGCAAACTAATATCATCACAAACTAAAATTCCGTGAGAGCAAAAGAGAAAATCAGAATCACTAGCACATCCTAAATTTAATATATCATAATTGCGTACTCGAAGGTGTAGTAAATCTCGTTAAAGATTAGTATAACTCCCTAATAAATTATTACAGGAATCCGATTATGAAAGAGTATGATGAAAAAGGAACTACAAACACAGAAACCAAGGAATATATTGTTATAAAGCGCATAAAGAAACTATCAGACTCTCACATCCAAATACTCTCCAATACAATATACTTCAGATTCAGAGGAAGGCGCTAGCACAAAGAGAAATATATCGAAAAAGGGTTAAGTGGATAATTGAGAATAACTTATACATTCTTTTTTGGCTTGATAATGGGGCCAGCAACCGAAGCCCCGTAGATATTTGCACTAATCCCCCCTTGCAAGATTTTAATGAAAAAGTTTCAAAATTTGTTTATCTTAATCGTTTTTGGTATCCACTATAATTTAAAAAGTCTAAAATGCCTACTCCAGAACCAAAACATTCTCTTAACAAAGGGCATTCCGATCCTAACCAATGGCATGGTGGACATCTCTGTTTGGGGTCTCCCTCAAGGCCCTTTCTTGGTAAATATTCCCTCCGTCCCCCCCAAAGGATTTCCCATTTGCTTTTTGCACGGTCTCCATTGCACATCTTTGACCGCTTATATCTCCTATTATTTATTAATAAAAATGATAAAATGTTGATATTTTTTAATGTACCTATTAATACAAATCTAACAAGATCACCTATGACAATTATTTATATTATATATTAGTTATAATTTATGGTCAAAGTTTACAAAGTTTGATTTCAAGAAAAGCAAATGGGAAATCCTTTGGGGGACGGAGGGAGTAAGTTAATTAGCTAACCCATTACCTACCCTACTACAACCCTAAATGGCCATTTCGATTATATAAACTCTCGATATTCCCCCAAATTGTTGATCTTCCTTTAACAAGAAGTTAACAAAGGCATCAAAGTTAGAAGAATACTACACAAAAGGCACATCATCCCCATAAATAATTGTGGCCTTTCTAAGAAGGACTTTGATTAGACAATAATAATCGATCATCACTTCACCCGTTATAAAATTTCATGTTCTCTTTAGGATCTAGTACAAGCAAAAGACTAGTTGAAAACCCAGTCCCCCATTACTCTCTAGGACGTCCTACTAAATTTCAAAGGAAATAAACACTTCCCTCTAATGCTACATCTTCATATACGTTGGAGTCTTTAAAAAGAAAGAGACACGAATTTTCGACAACACTACTCCTAACCCCTTAGAATTTCCCATCGCGCCCACCTTACACACCAACAACGGAAATGACGATTAGATCTTGATAATAGTCTCAATAAGGCCTCTTGTACAAAGGAGATTTCCTTCCCAACTTCCGGGTTCTAACCCCGAGTCCTATCCTCAAATCTCGGCTCGAGAAGTGGCCCCACGATCTAGTCCACGATTCAACACACTCCAATTTGATGGATAGGTCAAAAACTACTCAATAAGAAGTTTTCTCCTATGCGACCACCTAGGGGAGTCTACCTTCACAATCACTTTCAAACTCGGTTGCCCTTCAGCTATTACAGCAGAAGCAACAATACTTCACAAAGGAGTCCAAAAAATCCTCAACCAAGGAATCACAATAGTATTATTGGAGACGACAACCTACTAATAATCAACACCATGAAACAATTACGACGTCCCCCATGGAAGACAACAAATATCATTCAAGATACTCTCCTACTACTAAATCGTTTTTAGGAGTGACATGTTCAACTTATCTACAAAGAGGCAAAGAAGGGAACTAATTGATCTGCTAATGTCCGACACCTTGCTATAGATAGTCTCTCTATTCTCCCTTGTAACCACTTACGTTTTAACTCTATCCTTATAGCTAATGCATTAGGTGTTCTCAGGAATTGGAAAAAAAATATATAGATACTATCTAAAGGAGTAAAATTGGAAGAAAAAAAAAAGAAGGGTCAATATAAGTCAGAAACAGTGATGTGGCAATTCATGCAACACATCAAACAGTACTGATGAATATTTATATAGGAATATTATTAATAATCATACTGAATCATATCACATTATAATAATATGCCCCCTCCCTTTGAATACAAGGTAGCCATCCCATAAGATAATATTAAATAATTAAAGAACAAACTTTTTCCAAAAAATTATTTCTACACAAAAAGTAAAGATATATAGATTAGATTAATTTTTTTTAATTAGATTAAATTCCCTTTGCCTTGTCTAATCAACCACAACACCCCCCAAATGTCAACCATATTCCAGTATATAAGTACCATATTCCCTTGTGTACCAAATTGGTCTATATTTTCCACACACCTCTATTCTTAGTCTCTTAAAACTTAGAAAACACTTGTACATCAAAACCAAAGTGAAATATCAAGAGAAAAAGCTAAGAAATTAACTTAAGGCTTTTGCTATTGTACAACATGGGAGAAGAGTTCCAAGGTGGAGTTTGTGGCGGCACATGGTGGAATCCACCACATAGTTTATTCTCCGGTGGCTTATCCTCGCCGTGCTCGGTGGCGCAGCTTGGTGGTGGTTTTGACATGGGTACTTTTGGGTGGCCAAATGAAGTTGTAAAGGGCAGCAATAAGTCTAATAATAGTAATAATAATCCAAATTTTGATAACTTAATATTTCCTGATCAAATAGATTCTTCCCTTGATATTTTAGACTTTGGCCTTTCACCCACTTCTTCAACCACTGATTGGAATCATCAAAATCTTCTGTAAGTAATACAAAACAAAGTGATTATTTTGCATACATAATTGTTTTATAAACTCATTAATAAGCTGTTGTTATGCAGTTCTTATGAGATGGGAGCAAATTCACCAAATATTATGAATTCAAGCAATTTTACTAACCAAGATGCATCACCACCCATGGCTTTAACTGCATCTAGCAATAGCTCAGGTGATTCAAGTACAATCACAACCGAAGGCGGCCTAACGACGAGCTTTCCGATGAACTCTTCAGCTTCATACTTGATTCAATCTTTGTTTGATGATTGTGATGAGTCTCAAGTACTTCATGAACAACCACAATCCACAATACCTCATCATCACTTTATTAATAATAACCCTTCAAATAACTATGGTTCTTTGGATTCAAGTTGTGAGATCATATCACCTAATTCTTGGGTTGAAACAAGTGTTGATAACACTCATTCATCTCTTCCTTCTCAACAACAAGTACTACAAAGTAACAAGCTTAATGGAGGGATGAACGCGTTGATTAATGATCATGGGCAAGTGTTTAGTGGTCAATACTCTCCAACAACTCTTAATAACATCCGAGCTAGCTTATTGAATTCGTTGCAATCGAGATCTCGAGGTCCTTCTTTCAACCAAAAATCACACTCTTCTGCTAGCCTTCCTACCAAGGTACATATACACATATCTATATGTCGGTCAATAAACTATTTATTGGTATACATCTATAGAGAAGCAAATCGAGCAGCTGACTACTTTGTAGTTGATTCAAGATTACCTTACATATAACCAAATTGGATATAGCCTTAAAGAAATCTAATTTTTATTTTACTAAAAAAAGGGTTTTAGAGCAATATAATACTAGGGTTTCTATATATATGTAAGGGGAACTTACTTATATTTTGGTATTAATTTCAAATTAGGTGAATAATGAAGAACCTCGTCGTGAATCAAATAGTAATAGCAACAATGATCAACCTCAAGCTAAGAGGCCGCGGATTGAGACTCCATCTCCCATGCCATCATTTAAGGTATTTACATGCTTAAATCCATCGATTTGATTTTATTGTGAATTTAGTGTTTTAATCTTCTTCCAAACATATCGAGGGCGGTAGTACTTAGTTTGTTGTTTGATGATCACAGGTTCGGAAGGAGAAGCTAGGGGATCGGATAACTGCGCTCCAACAACTAGTTTCACCTTTTGGAAAGGTATACTAGCTTTATGCATGATTATACATAACATTGTAAATTATTCTCGAATATTATTCCAAAGTATATTATAAAAATCCTTTCGATTATGACTAATCAAAAAATCTTTGTTATGTAGACTGATACTGCATCGGTTCTCCATGAAGCCATTGAGTACATTAAATTTCTCCATGATCAAGTTCATGTAAGTATCATATGCTATAGTTACATGTATAAGTGCTAATTTATTCCCTAATGAAATGAACTAAGTATAATATAATAATACATATGTTAGCATAATATAAGGAAATGATGTAAGGGCTGTTTGTTGATGCATATGTTGTTTATAATTTTCAGGTTCTAAGCACTCCATATTTGAAAAGTGGAACTGCAATGCAACAACAGGTAACAAACAAATCCTTGCTGTTTGTTTCTGATTAATCTAACATTATAAGTTAGATATAAATGGATAGAGTGATTCTAGGAGAAAAAATGGCCAGATTAGGGGCCAGCTGAAAGGAAGTTAAAGTAGGAATGAGGTATATGTTAGCACAAAAAATGACAAGCAATTTCCAAATAATTTCCATTATTATATAAAGTTTTGCCATATATATATTTCGTTTCATATAAATCTAATTATTTTATTTGATTTTGTTTCACCTAACTGATATGAAAAGAATTAGATCATTATAGCCAAGCCTAGCTTGGATATTAATTTTAGTTTTATCGGTAGTGGAAGTTGGTCTATCCGCATGCTTATGTATAGACATGATAAAACCGAAAGAATTTAACTTTAAGTGACAAGGTTTTAATTTAAAAGTTACCGTGTAAATTTTTACTTTTAATTGTGAGGTGTTAGAATTTCTAAAACTTTGAACTTTTAAGTGAAAACCTTACTATTTAAATTTAAAACCTTATATAATCTATGCATATGCTTATAGATAGATCGTCTAACACAAGTCTTTATGGATTTTATCATACTACTATATCATTTTGCCCGAGCGGAAACCTAAAATTAATAAGATTGTATCTACAAGCAAAGTTTTGATTATGAAAGCCACTCATCAAATAATATGCCTTTGTTTTTCATCATGGACAAAAAAGTAGGGTAAACAAATTGTTTATGCATGTAATTAGATTCATGGTGCTATGGTTTGGAATTATCAATAACACTCTATTATGTAAAGTTATGATTATGTTTCAAATTTTAGGGTATGAATTTGTATTTTTCATTAATGTTATTTGACAAATTAATATATATAATACTATCCATAAGCTTAAAAACTTTAACACCATCATTTATTTAATTTAGCAATTTTTAAATCAAAATTTGTTGATTTGTTTGCATAGCTCAAGTTACATATTTCTATTACAATCAAAGAATTGTGGATTATATACATAGATATTAAGGGTCTATGATGTTCAGCTTATTTCAATTAGGACAAGTTTAGGAAAAATATGTTGAATTAAATATAGCCTAATTAAACATGTAAACTGTGACTTTCTAAATAACCATGCATCGTTCAATAATATTACTAAATTCGATTATATTTTGCTCTTGCAGGGTGGTGACAAATTGAAGGATTCTCAAGAAGAAAGCAAACAAGAATTAAGAAGTAGAGGGCTATGTCTTGTGCCTATTGCAAGCACCTACCCGGTTGCTCAAGAGACACCAGTCGATTTTTGGACACCTACATTTGGAGGAACAACAACATTCAGGTAGCTCACAGATTGGATATGGGATCATGGAATTAAGTTAATTGATACCCTTTCAACCACAATTGTCCAAAACCAAAATATAGTACCAATATTGTCCATATCAATATCCAAATCATCATATTTAATACCCCGGTTCTCTTTTACTGGTTAACCTTTCTCTATTCGTCTGATCCTTTTTGTTGGTTACACTTTTACTTTATTCCATTCTTGGCAAATATATTTCTTACCTTACCCCTCCTCGCCCTCATATCACACACTCCTTCAATTTTTCAACATATGCAATTTCTCTCCTGCTTCATATTGATTTTCGTTGCTACGGTAAAAGTAACCAACAAAAAAGAACGGAGATAGTATAACAAAAAAAATATCATGACTTTTAACTCAAACAAAGGAAAAAAAAAAGAAAAAAGAAGAGATGATGATATGGTATGGCAGCTGCCACAACTTGCTTTAGGTTGGACAATTCTTGGATCAAAGCAAGATGCAAAAAAAGAAAAAGAGGAAAGGGAAGAGACCCTTAAAAAGATGTAGATGACAGGCAAATGTTTGGTCCACTATTACAGGAATAATGATGTAAGTAGGGCACAACAATTTAGTTAGGGACAAGTGTGGTTGGTTTTCTTTTTAATTTTACTTCTTTTAATTTCTTGCTTATGTTTAATTAAGTATAGTTTAATTTGATTGTAATAATAGAGGGGTTAGGAGCAGGAACAGGTGCTAAATTTAGCTGGAATTTTTCTTTTAGATTATTAGGGGGCAGAGAGATTAGGCTCAACTTAGCATAATATGTTCCTGCTTCCTTCCTGCTAATCTTCATGTATGTAAAGGGAATATTTTGTGGTACCATCAAGGCATCAACAACCACTTCTTTTCCTGCTGCATTTTCTAAGTAAATTGTTTTTTTTTCTGTACAATTTAAGTTAAATATGGATTACATAGATCATTGCAAGGTTTTTATATTAAGATCTTGTTTGTTAGGTTTTTTTTGGGTATATCCGGTTGGAAAATAATGCAACGACTCCGTTATTGTTTGATTAATTTGAATAATGGGGTATCTATGAACTTTAATTGAAGGTAATCTAAATACTTGAATACCTTAATACCTAAACCTATGTTGCACGTAAGAAGAAGGCACATGTCTATTTGAAATATGACACGTGTGCATTTCAAAAAGGACACTAAAACGTCTTCATGGGCGCAAAATATTATTATAAACGCCCATTTTCTGTTTTATATTGTTTTTAATATTCTTTTCCGTGCAATATATATAGCCCTACTGCTCTTCTCATACCATCAGTAACATACAATATATTAGTTACCCTTCTAAATCAACGTTATCTTTCTATTATTGAACCAAACACTAAATACATGTAACAAACGTCGTCCATATCTCCCCCTCTATTAAATCAAATTTCCTTTTATTCTATGACTTGAGCAAAATAAACTCTTAATTAGTATTCATATACTTAATTACATCATTCCCAAATCTGATTTAATGGGAAATTCAATAATAAATAATTATTGTCGTTGTTCCAATTTAGACACAATACTTTTAATATACAGTCGTCTCGACCAATTTACATGCAACACTACTATTTTGAGCGTTAATCCATTATTTTTAATTTTTTCTCATTCGACAAATATACCCCTTGCACTTTTCTTAATAGTTATGAGATAAATAAAAAAAGGATAAAGATATATACGACCTTCAGGGTTGTATATAAGAAGTTAAATATGAAAATGTATATAAATAAGCATTAAATACCTCTATTGGTGATTTTGTCACATACTAATTCTCAGTTGTCCAATATTCTTTGTAATGATGCCTTAGGTGTTCTCCTCGAGCGGAGGGTCACCTAAGCATCGGTTTTACTCTTCTTCCTTCCTTTATAAAAAAAATACTAAACCAATTCCACTTTAGAAAACGTATTTAAAGCTTATATTAAAGTTGCATATAGTATTACCAATTAATAATATCTTACTAAACGTCGCTAAGAAACATGACATAATCAACATCACTGTAAAATTACACACTATCTTTAATCACGTCAACTTATACAATATACTATTACAACCTATGTCTCAATTTATCCACTATATCTAAAATTATGTGCACAAATATATGTTGCATCCCCCTATTTCCTAGTATCTGATCCGTAAATATTAAACCAAAACACCGTGTGAGTTGAGGTATGAACATGATCTTTCTTTTGACCATTAAAAAAAGGAATGTGCAAGGAATACTATTTTAAGAAAGTATTACTTTTTTCCTAGATAATTTTACCTAAATTGTATTATTAATTTGGATGGAAGGTATCTAATGATGAAGGATAAATATCGACCATCTACAATAATGAGAGTAATTTAAAATTAAAGGAGTATCTTCTACGTGAATAATACAAAAATATGATGGAACTTGTGTCGTAACTCGTAAGAGATCCCTAAGCTGAAATGCTTTGAATTTTTTGCTGATATACTTGGAACGTTCTAGTGAAGTCAGACTTAGAAGGATTCCCTGTTCCTGATATTAACTTCTTTTTTTAAAATGATCAAAAGTCTTCATATGCATGTAGAAGTATCTTTAAGTTAAAAGAAAATGAGCTAGTGAGTTTTATTAGTATTTCTGTTAAATGTTAGGCAAATATGTAAATGTAGTGTCCAATTGTGATTAGGAAAGTATAAGAAAGTAGATATATGCTAATCTATATACTCCCTTCGTTTCTTTTTGTTTGTCCTACTTTCCGTTTTTGTCCGTTTCTTTTTGTTTGTCCTACTTTTTCATCTTTCCTTATATGGAAAAGTTATATCACCTATCTACCCCTACTTTATTACTTTTTGGTTGTTTGGTTGACAAACAAATTCATGGGAATTGAAAAATCCTAGGTAATAGAATATTGATAAGTTGTTTGGTTAACCAAAACACAGGAAATTCTACTTCCTGGGAATTTCCAATTCCTACATAATGGGGGAATTTAATTACCAAGCCCCCCCTTGGTAAATAGAAATTCCCACAGGAATTACAATTTTCTGCATTCAACCAAACAACTTTTCAAACTTCCTAGGAATTGAGAATTTATGGGAATTGCAAATTCATGGGAAGATTTATTTCCAACATACCACCAAACGACCACTTATTATAAAATAAGTAGACTCTTTACTTGTTGTCCCCACCCACATGCATATGACATCATCTTTCTTGGCATTTGGAGCTACAGTTTATGGGACAAACAAAAAGAAACGGAGGGAGTAAATATTAAAAGCGTAGGCAAGAGTTGTAATCCGCCGTGCGTGCCACCATATGTCATTCAATAGCATTATATCAACACCATTATCATACATTAACAAAATTGTCAATACAAACAAGGGGCAAGATATAGCAACAAAACTTGATATCCGGGCCAGAAAAATTAACTATGCACCAGGATTTTGCAATGTATGAGATAAAGATACAAAAGGGTATACTCAATCTCTCTAGACACTTCAATCTCTCTTAGACTATTTGGCTTCTCTAGACTATAAAATCTCCGTGTTCTTATAATAACATAGAACGACTAAGTCAAGTAGCAAGGAAAAACTGACAAAAACCCACGCTGAACGAACTGCCCATTTCAACAAGACACACTTTCTTTTCACACGAGGAGTTCTCGTCCCAGCCCACCTGTCCGTTCATGCTCAAGGATCCAAACAATTCGTGTTTCAATGCTTCAGCATGTCCGCCTGAGCTCTCCAAATGCCAGCCCGACCAACTGTCCGTTGGGCTGTCTCGGTAGACTCAATTGCTTCATTTTCTCGCTCCTTCTATTGACTTATTCTTCCTCTTACTCACTTTCTACAGTTTTACCTAAACCCAAAATTTAATAAATCAAACCGTAAGAGTATTGAGGTCTAATTAGGATCCTTGTCTTTACGATTAAATAATAATTTCTTTTTCTTTTGTGCATGCAACCAATCAACTTTTGTCTTGCCTATTTCATAATTTTGTTGTAGTACAATTTGAACGAGTAATTTGATAACAAGAGTAACAAAATTAAGTAGGAAAAGAAGGCTTCATTTAGAAGAATATAACTGAAAATTGACATGCAAAAGAGTACTTTAACAATTAGAAAAGCAATGATTTTATTGACTGGTATATTCTCTTGTTTCATGCATGCTACCTTCTTCTTTATTTTTTTATCATCTCGAAGATAGGATCAGAGCTTTCAGCCTTTCACATTGATGCATTTGTAGACATAAAAAGACATTTCTTTACCAAATTCGTTAATAAAGAATCAGGATAGGTAGCCTTAGCTTTGAGTGCCTCAAAATCAAAGTCAATTCCTTTTCTTTTTGGAATAATTAGGGTAAATAAAGAATCTAAGGCATCATTGTAATGTTACTAAAGATTATATAAACTTTAATTATGAAAGAGTAAACCTTTGAATTCTTCATCTTTTTGAAAAAAATCTTTTAGCTTTTTTTGGGTCACCTTTTCTTTTTATGGCTTATCAAAGACTAAATCTTTGCTGTCTTCTATTAGAAGTTCTTCCCCATAAAAAGTGTAATTTCTTTTTGGAACTTCCTATTGATAAAGATTCAGTTTTCTTTAGGCATCCTTAGCTTCAATGGTTTTTAAGTAAATAAGTAATTCATGTGATCTATCCATCTACTAGATATATACCTAAAGGAGGTCCCGTGTTCTCTAACTTCTACTCAGTATTATGTTAGGAACCACTATATGTTTCAATTAAGGTTCTTTCATTAGGTAAACTTAAACTTTTAATTTAGAAAATATACGAGTTATTTTTGCATTTCGAAAAATGGACCATATACCTTAAAATATATAATAAGTATTTATATACCTTTAGTGACTAAGAGGCGTAAATTAAAATATGTTGTTTGTTAACCCTTAACAAAGTCAATGAGAACACCATAATTTATTAAGATTGCTAGAAAGGGTAATGGAACAAAGTGAATAACTAAATTTGGCATTATATCAGAAGGTCAATTAAAATTACAATTTAATATTTTCAATTGTTAGGGGCATGTGGGGGACTTCATACCTACTAAAGGGGTTACAAGGTGCATTTTTTAAAATGTAAAGGAACCGTATGCGTTCATCTTGTGAAAAATCTCTTTAGTTAATGAAATTTACATGACAGATAGCGAACATCATTGAAAATACCAACCTTCTCCTTCAGTGATTCTAGAATAACTTCCAAGATAAGCATGTTTACAAAGAAGGGAACAAAGCGGCATATTGTTTGCAAATTCGGGTGATCTAGTAGTAGATTCTAGAAGCGGCATATTGAGTTGACTAGGTCCTCGATCTTTGGCGACTATTTTACGCAATGATGATTTAAGAGTTCGCCTCTAGCGGAAGGTCTCCTAATCATCTTCCTCTTTTTCCCTTACCTTTATAAAGAAGTGCAGTACTAAAAAGTACTTGTATCGTATTAAAAAGTTGTTTCACATAGTATTAATATTTAAACTACATTATCCTCCTTGTGCGTCCAAAGCGGTATAAAGAGACTTGGTGGTACTAAAAGATGTCATTGTTGTACTAAAAACTGACAGTACTAAGAGACGATCTATTAATTCTTTTTTTTTTAGTATTATAGAGTCTACATTCTATCATAATACTAAAACTTGATGGTATTCTCTCAGGGAAGGCACAGATTTGTCTCTTCCATCAGACAAACAAATAAATAATTTAGCTAAACGTGTCAATAGTTCATTAAACTCTAGCTATCTCAGTGGTAGTTGTTTAATACTTTCTTGCAGGGAGTCTAGCGTTCGAATCCTTTTGTGGCCATTGACAATTTCACATCTACTTCATTTACTTTTCAATGTTTTAAGCTCTCATTTTTTATTTATTTTCCTTTTGCTTAAACCTATATTTTTGTAGCCATTGACCTTTTTGTTTCCAATTTCACTCTTTTGAGTTTTTATCTTCATTATTTGTTTCCAATTTTCTCATCATGATAAGATTTTCTTCCCCCCCCCCCAACAAAGTGTTGATACCTATTTTAGTTTGTTACATATGGAGTATAAGTTTGCTTTTCTTATTAAATTTGATTGTATCCAATAAGTAATAATTTAGTAAGAGATTAAGAATCAAGATATAATTTTAATTATACAAAGATTATTAATCATAATATTATAACAACTTGATTAATGAAAAATGTAAATGTTTTGTACAAATTCTGTTATTAATAACTCGTATTAGTCTAAAAAAAAATATTTGAAACTGGAAATATGTATTACTGGAAAATATCATCGGTTTTAGCGTAATAAAAAATGCCCTTGAAGTAATTTTTAAAAACTCATATGGTTAAAGGGCCCTTTACTGTTAAGTCGCCCTGGGCCTTTTAAACTTCAGAAACGGCCCTGATGATTTGGAGACTAGAGGGTTAAGATGATGATGCAAGACAGATGTATGTATTGCGTCATGTACAATTATAGAATGCATATAAGCTGGTACAATATATATGTGGCTATCTAGTACAGAAAAATAGCAAGCTACAAATTGATGCAACTCACCAAGGCCACACAAATTTCTCAAACTAGAAGGGATTAGTGCCATAATCCACAAGATGACAACTTGCAAACTTGCAATGGCTTGGTGGTCCCTTCTAACTTATAAGTTACTCTAGATTTGTAACATGAGACTTTTAATGGAAAGTTAATTTGGTCGAGCCTTTGGAATTCTTTTACAAGTTCATGGAAATTTTAGATGGAAATTGAAAGGAAACTTCGTTCCATGGACAATGCACTAGCTCATTAAAATCAGAAAATAATCATATCACTCGGCAAAGGAATATTTGAAACAAAAGAAAAACATTAAACCCATGCCCCGTGCCCCAAGCTGCGAGTTAATTTCGTTGTCATAAGTTATCAAAGATTTCAACTAATTCTAATTTTTATGTTTATTTTTGTTTGTCCTGCTCTAACCAAAAAGCTACGTCACACAACAAGTCAAAATAGTAAAAGGAAACTGAGAGATTATATTGTTAAAATTTATTTATTCTTCAATACAAGTATGACATTAAATTCAATTATGATATATCTTACATTTTTGTATTCCGTAAAAAAATGAGAAACAAGGGATTATATTATATGTATTAGGGTAATTTTGTAATTAGACTCTTAGTATGTTTTTGTAAAGATATTTTGTATCTCTATATATATAACATGCCAGGCAATCTAAACGGGTTAACTATTCATTCTCAATACTTGCACATGGTATCAAGAGCCCAGGTTAAAAAAAAATTTCCTCATACAATTTTAACCCACCGGTTTTTAACCCTAGGGTTTCCGTTTTTTTCCTTTTCCACAAATTTCCGGCGACTTTCTTCCATGTCTGCCGCCATCCCTTCCTCCGGCAACCACGCCGACGGCAGCCCACTCACTCCGGCCCACACCACGCGTGCGCTGCTGCCTACGGCTTCCTTGCCGTCGCTGCCCTTTGGCAGTTTTGCTGGCCTGTCCGCCAGCCAGCCCTCCGCCACAACGGAGCCCTCAGTGGTGGCAGGTGGTTTCGCGCCTTTTTCGGCCACCACTGTCCACCACCAACCGCCAGTTTCCGGCGAGTTTATGGCAACCCCATGGTTGCTCGATCTCCAGCGAGATGTCCTCCTGGTTTTGGCCCTAATCTTAACGGCAGTGGTGTCCGTTCCGGGCCCCGTTCTCGTCCTTTCCACCGTCTCTTCTTCCGGCAGCATCATCCCTTGTTCATCAAGATATCACTCGGTTTGTAACCATCAAATTAACATCACCCGAAGATTATCTCATGTGGAAAACTCAGGTGACATGTTTTCTTTCCACAATCAGTTATTAGGTATTGTTGAAGGTACAATTACGGTCCCTTCTTCTACTTATGTTGATAATCTAGGTCAAATTTTGCCTAATACACAATTTTATGAGTATATGAGACTTGATCAGCAAATTAAGTTGTGGTTATATGCATCGATTTCCCGTGATGTTATGATGGATGTGCATGAGTGACGCACTGCCGTTGAGATTTGGAATAGGTTACAGTCCCGTTTTTTGCATGCTAGTATGGCTCGATCGATGGAGTTGAAAGGTAGACTTAGTCATATGAATAAATCTGACCAGCAGTCTATGGAAGTGTTCCTACGTGATATTAAGATTGTTGTTGATTCTCTAGCTGCTATTCAATGTCCTGTTTCTCAATATGATTTAATTCAGTATACCTTGACTGCCTTGGATCAAGATCGTGACTATGATGCCCTTGTTACTATTTTATCACAATTTCAAACGTCTTTGACGTTTGATGACCTTCGCCCTAAGCTCCTTCAGCATGAGCAGCGCATTAAGGCTATGCGTGCATATGATGATACGTCTCCTGCACATCAAGCCTTAGTCGCTGTTCAGTCTGGTGCTTCAGGTTCACACTCCTCTACTCAGGGTGGTTCGAATGCTAAGGGTCAAGGGGGTGGTAAAAACAAAAATCACAACAACAACAGAAACAAGGGTGGTAAAGGCAACAATGGTGGTCGTGGCAATGGAGGACAGGGTGGTCGTGGCAATGCAGGCCGAAATAATGGTATGGGTAAATTATCTAACTCGTCATATGTTAATTATTCTTGTGCCAATTATGTTGCTAATGATTTGTCTTCAGCAGGAAGTAATCCATCTAACGGCAATTTAGCCAACACCCCTTCTTCAGATACTTGTGGTCTTTGTTGGTATCCAGGTCACCAAGCAGCCTATTGTCCTCAACGCTTCAATCATAGTTTTGTGCCTTCTTCTCCTGATGGTGTCACACGTGCCCTAGCTGCACTATCTGTTGGTGGTGAAACAAATGACTCCGTTTGGTATCCAGATTCAGGAGCCGCCTCTCACATGACCTCAGAGGATGGTAAGCTATCTAACACTCTTTCTTACACTGGTTCGAGTTCTATTGTTGTTGGTGATGGCACACGACTTCCCATTAATAAACTTGGTAATTTGATTCTGTCTTCCCCTAGTCGCCCCCTTCGTCTCACGAAGGTGTGTCATGTTCCCCAGTTAAAGCATAATCTGTTGTCTGTCCAAAAGTTATGTCAGGATAATTCTTTTATAGTTTGTTTTGACGAGTCTTCTGTTTATGTTAAGGACAAGACCACGGGGACAGTTCTGTTGCGGGGAATCAGTAGGAATGGTGTCTACCCTCTTCAGCCTCACATTCTTGAGTCAAAGTCGTCTTCCCGAGTTGGTTCGGAGTCTTCTCGAGCCTGCACAGAGTCGTCTGTCCCTGCTCTTATAGCAACCAAGGAGTCTGGAGATGTTTGGCATACTCGCCTTGGTCATCCTTCTGCTAGAATTTTAGGAAGTTTACGTTCACAGAACTTGATTTCATGTACTTCTAAATTTCATGACGATTGTGTTCATTGCAAAGTAGGAAAGATACATCGTTTGCCTTTTGAGTCTGTGACTCATCGTGCCCCCTATCCCTTATATTTGATACATAGTGACCTTTGGCAATCGCCAGTTAAATCTAATCAGTTTTTTCAGTATTATGTGGTTTTTATTGATGATTATTCACGTTTTTCTTGGCTATATCCACTTAAACGGAAATCTGATGTCTATTCGACCTTCTTAGTTTTTCAAAAACTTGTTGAGAATGTATTTAATTCCAAAATTAAATTTTTCCAAAGTGATGGTGGACGTGAGTTTGATAACACTCCTTTACTACAACATTTCTGTGATTTGGGAATTTATTTTCGAAAGTCTTGTGCTCGGACTCAAGCGCAGAATGGTGTTGCAGAAAGGAAACATCGAACCATTATCGAAATGGCACGTACTATGCTTATTCAATCTGAGTTGCCAACTCGATATTGGGTTGATGCGTGTTATACGGCGGTTTATACGATAAACCGTCTTCCTAGTTTGGCATTGCAGGGTTCATCCCCGTTTGCTAAGCTTTTTCATCGTCCCCCCCTCTTATGAGTTTTTGAAATGTTTTGGTTGTGCCTGTTTTCCGTTGTTTTTAGATCCTAAAATCAATAAATTACAGGCTAAGTCGATTCAATGTGTTTTCATTGGCTATGCTTCAAATTATAAGGGTTATCGATGTCTTGATCCTATTTCTGGCAAAGTTCATACCAGTCGTCATGTGTTGTTTAGTGAACAGAAATTTCCTTATCGTTCTCTTGTGTCTAGTACACCTATTGGGTCGCCTATGGATGAGTCTCTTGACCCCTTAGTTTGGTTTCCGAGTCTCCCTTTGTCTAGTAACCCAAGGTTGTCCTCGAGCCCGAGTCTTCCTTCCCCCGAACCCGCTGCACCACGGGAGCACATGGACTCATCAGCATGGTCCAGCAAAATCAGTTTGGTGGGCATCCTACTGAAGATCCGGCAAATCATCTGCAACGGTTTCAACAACTTTGTCGAACCGTTAAACATGCCGGCGTCACTCCAGATCAACTCAAAGTCATGTTGTTCGAGTTTTCACTGAGAGATAGAGCCCAAAAATGGTTGAACGATGTGAAAGAAACCGAGTGGAGTGAGATTTCTGCTGCATTTCTGAGAGAGTATTACCCACCCACTAAAACAGCAGAAATCAGAAATAAACTAGCCACGTTTTCCCAAGAGCCTGATGAAACATTAAGGGAAGCGTGGGCTAGGTTTAGAGATTTACAGAGAGAGTGTCCACACCATAATATGGACAAATGGTTCTTGACGCAGACATTCTACAATGGTCTGCAGCCTCAGACGAAGTGTATTGTTGATTCGTCTGCAGGAGGAGTGTTTTTAGACAAGGGAGTTGATGAGGGTTATGAATTCATATCAAATCTTCCAGCCAATGACCATTCATCATCTAGGAGTTTGACTAAGAAGGTACTTGAAGTTGACGTTATTTCATTGCTTACATCTCAGATGGCGCAACTAACTCAGCAGCTAATGAAGTCTTCTAGTCCGACACCTCCACCCATGAGTATCAATGCTATGTCTGCAGTAGCACCCATTACCTCATCTTACTGCGAGGTATGTGGTGTTCAGGGTCACTTTGGGCATGACTGTCAGTTCAGTCAATTTCAGATGGAGCAGGCAAACGCCTTTCAACAAAGGCCACAAACCTTCCCCCTCCACATAACTACCAAAATCCACAAAACTATCAACCTCCACCTCCACAAAACTATCCTAAACCCTCATACCATCAAACCCCACAAAATTTCAATAGACCACCACCACAAAACTTCCATCACCATAACAACTTCCAAACTCCACAAAACTTTCCCACCCCACCTCCACAAAACAACAACCCACAAGAGCCCCCCATATCTGAAGTGATGAAACTGATGTTAAGCATGCAAAAGGCAAATGAGGAGGCACAAAGAGCCCAAGAGCGACAGATGCTAGCCATGCAAAGATCTAATGAGGAGGCACAAAGAGCCCAAGAGAAAAGCATCAAACTTCTCGAGGCTCAAGTTGCACAATTAGCAACCTCTAATGCTCAGAGGCGGCAGGGGGAATTGCCAGGGCAACCCGTTGAGAGAGAACATGTGAATGCCATCACTCTTCGTAGTGGCATTGCATATGATGCCCCTCCAATGCCCATTGATGAGGTTACCCCGACTGCAGGGAAGAAGAGGGTGGTAGAGGAAGGAAAAAGAAAGAATTCGACGTCTGAAGTCGATTTGTCTGCAGAAACTGAACAGACAGGGAAGAAAAAAGAGAAGGTTTCTGAAACGCCTTTTACACCAAGGCTACCTTTTCCTCACAGGATGCAACAGTCCAAGGTCGATCAGCAGTTTGGTAAGTTCTTGTCTATGGTCAAGAACCTTGAGGTAACGATTCCATTCACAGACTTAATTACCCAAGTGCCTGTTTATGCCAAATTTCTGAAAGACATGATTACTAAGAAAAGAGACTTTGGTGGGGTAGAACGTGTCGCTCTTACTTAAGAGTGTAGTGCTTTTATTCAAAATAAAACCCCACCAAAGTTAAAAGATCCTGGTAGTTTTTCTATACCCTGCCATCTTGGACCTATTTTTATTGATAAGGCTTTGTGTGATTTAGGTGCTTCTGTTTCTGTTATGCCATTGTCTGTTTATAAGAAACTGAACATGGGAGCCCTTAAATGCACACAAATCACTTTACAGATGGCGGATCGTTCTATAAAATACCCTCTAGGTGTTTTAGAGGATGTTCCTGTTAGGGTTGGGAAATTCTATATCCCTGTTGATTTTGTGGTATTAGATATGGATGAGGATGCCCAGATCCCTATTATCTTGGGTAGGCCGTTTTTGTGTACTGTTGGTGCTGTCATTGATGTCAAGTCTGGGTCTTTAACTCTTAGTGTTGGTGATGACAAAGTGATGTTTAAACTGACCAATGCTGTTAAGGCTCCTATGCTTGAACAATCTTTTTGCAGCGATAAGGTTTTAGATGAAGTAGGGGTGGAGAAGGTTTCAATTCCACCTAAGGTTGCCACACCGTCTGGAGGCATTGTCAAGAACATTTGGAGGAGAAAGATGTTTGATGAGGGTGGCACTCATTGCCAAGCCCCTCCTATTTGAGAGAGGGAAGATTATGGTCGTGCGGGACCTTTATAAACCAGCGCTGTGCGAGAGGCAACTCGTATTTCTTTTCTTTCCCTTTTTCTTTTCTTTTTATTTTTCTCCCTTTTGTGAGCGAGAGTGAGGGTACTAACATTGTTTTTCCTCTTAGCATAGCCCTTATCACCTTTTGGCATTGAGGACACTGCCAAGTTCAGCTTGGGGGAGGAGTTCTGTTTGTATTCCCTATCTCTTTTACTGCTTTCTAGAATAGTTTTACTGCTTTAGAAAAATACTGAAAAATCAAAAAAAAAATATGGTTCCCATGACTGGTTTAGTTGCCTCCCTGTGCCCCTGTTGTGCTCTATTTGAAATTGGTTTGACTCTGTTTTCTGGATAGCTGGGCATTTGTGATCTTGAGGCTATGATTTGATGTTTGATTGCTATGATTTCGAGCATTTTTGGATTATATTAGACCACTTTGTGCTGCATACCTGAATTGGTTAGACTGTGAGGCCTCTTTGTAGCCTATTGGATTCATATTATTATCCAGTCTATTCTTGTGTGTTAGTTCCTCTTTAGTGGATTGATCTTGACTTTGACTTCGTACTTGTCTGATTTTAGATGACTTGTAGCATTTGCTGTGATAGAGGCGTTCTTTTGTCTTATTCTTGAGCTTCAGAGTGAGTTTTTGATATACTTTTATCCTCCTTAGCCCCGCTGAGCCCAATGACTTGTTTCGTGTTACTTAAACCCCTATTATGAGCCCAAAGCCTTCACTTGATATTATTCCAAGCCTAGCTTGGGGGAGCTTTTGTATGGGTTGAGTTTGAGATTGGTTTGTTGGTTTAGTTTGGTTTTTGAGGAATTTGAAAGTGTATTTGCTGTGGTTTGAGAGTGAGAAAGAGAAAAGAAAAAGCAAGTTTAGAGTTGCGTGATTGAAGTTCAGAAAAATGAAAGAAAAATGAAATGAAAATTCAAAAGAATTCTAGTTCTTTCATTCACGTACGTTCATAAAGGAATATTCGCTCCATTGCTAGAAAATTGGGTTTGTTATGAGCTTTTCATTGATTTATGAGAGTTGGGTTATTTTACATGGTTTTAATCTAAAGTGTTTGAATTAAACTAAGAACAATGCAGAATAAAACTAGTCTAAACCTAATGAAAGATGAATAAAAGATGTCTCTAAATAATGAGGAAAGAGGTATTTATAATACCCCTCAAGTCTAAATAAAATGGAAATTAAAAAGTCGAAGTCCGCGTAAAAGGGTGCCAGACCCGATCGGGTCCTAGGCCTCCACCCGATCGGGTCAAATACCAAAGGGGCTTCTTTGTCTCTCGTGGCCTGGCGCAGCTGCCCAGCACCAAGACTGAGATCTGCGGCCCACCCGATCGGCCTGGGGCTTCCACCCGATCGGGCCTGGTGCAATTTTGGGCCAATACGCTTGCCTTGATACCATCAGCAGAATGAGGGCTACGAGCATCCAACCCGATCGGGTCGGGTGCATTATGCCCGATCGGGTCTGGTGCATGTTGCACGCCCGATTGGATCGGGCACGCCTTGCCCGATCGAGTCCGCGACTTTCATACCCGATCATAAATACTTCTCCCGATCGGGAAATTTCTGCCCGATCAGTGCACGGAAACCTCCTTTGACTCCTTGGCTCTCTAATCTTCACGTTTAGGGGTCTTGGGACCTCCTAAACATCCATAAAGCTCGCGAGCCATCCTACGTGCCTCGTAACATCTCGTAAAGCCGTGGTTGCTTACAAAAGGCTCGGGAATAAGGAGAAAACTCCATAAAACCTGCAATCCAATACTAAAACACGAAACCACAACTACATACGATAGTTAGCACAAAATAGCTCCCAAGAGCTCCAATGACGCACAAATTAGCTTGTAAATAAGGGAGAAAACTCTATATAAATACGTGATATCAAGCACATGCAGCAACTCGCTGCCTGCTCACAGGATGCATGCGAGCCCGAGGGAAGATCACCCGTGCCCGCGGACATCAATGCTCAAGCACGGCAAGAATCTGCCTGCCCGCGCTATCCCCCTGCGCCCGCAGCTTGTCGATCTCAGCCCAGCACCCCGCAGGCAGGTACTCCCGTGCCCGCAGCCTCTCTGCACGTCCCCCTTGCAGCTACTGCCAGCCCGCGTGCCCCCCCTGCGCCCGCAGGCGCCCTCCCTTCTCCCCCGTCGTGCTTGCATGTGTCCTCACCCGCAACCACGCCTATTCCCTCTTCCTCGTCGTCCTTAGTCGCTCCCCTAGAGGTCCCTCTTGCGTCGTCCCCGTCTCCTATCGTCCCTCCCCCTAGGCGTCCTAGCAAGTCATCTAAGTGTGTCGATCCTACTAATGTTCATACCATGACCACGCGTCTCAAAGATGGAATCATTTCAACTAGGAATTTATTGGATTTAAAAACCGATGTTGTTGAGTCTGAATCGTCTAACTTTAAGCAAGCGTCTAAAGATTCACGTTGGCAACAAGCCATGCGTGATGAGTATGAAGCTTTAATTAAGAATGATACATGGGAACTTGTGCCTCGCAACAACAATAGAAACGCTCTTGGTTGTAAGTGGGTGTATAAGATTAAATATAATTCTGACGGTTCTATGGAGCGGTTTAAGGCCAGACTTGTTGTTTTTGGTAATCATCAGCAGGCAGGTATTGACTACTTTGAAACCTTTAGTCCTGTAATTAAGCCTACTACTGTTCGCTTAGTTCTTACTCTTGCTGCTACTTTTAAATGGCCTATTCGTCAACTCGATGTTAAAAATGTTTTCCTTCATGGTTTCCTCAATGAGTAATTCTATATGCGTCAACCTCCTGGTTTTGAACACCCTTCTCAACCACATCATGTTTGTCGGTTACGAAAATCCATTTATGGTTTGAAGCAAGCTCCTCGAGCTTGGTTCTCTCGTTTCAGCAACTTTCTTCTCTCTATTGGTTTCAAGTGCACCAGTTGTGACACCTCTATGTTCACTCTCAAACACAGTAGTCATATTATCATTCTCTTGCTATATGTTGATGATATTGTGCTTACAGGTAGTAGTTCCTCTTTGCTTCAGAAATTTATCAGTGTTCTCTCTGCTCAGTTTGCTATGAAGGATTTGGGTGATTTGCATTATTTCTTAGGCATTCAGGTTTTACGTACTCCTCAGGGTTTGCTTTTGTCTCAAAACAAATATGTAGTTGATCTTCTTCAGAAATTTCATCTTCATACTGTCAAACCCGTACGTACTCCTGTTGTCTCTCGTGTCACTCTTTCTCTATTAGATGGTGAACTTCTTGCTGATCCCACAGATTATCGTAGTATGGTTGGTGCATTGCATTATTTGACTATGACTCGTCCTGATATTGCATATGCTGTTAATTCGGTTTCTTTATTTATGCATGCGCCTCGTACTACTCACCTTCATGCTGTGAAAAGAATTTTCAGGTATCTGCAGGGAACTTCTGATTATGGGCTATTTCTTCATAGTACTGGCTCTCCTACTGTGACTGTTGCCTATTCTGATGCTGATTGGGCCGGGTGTCCTGACACTCGGCGTTCTACTACTGGTTATGTTGTCTTCCTAGGGAAGAATTTGATCTCCTGGCGTTCTAAGAAGCAACCTACTGTTTTGAAGTCTTCTACTGAAGCTGAGTATCGTGCTGTTGCCTACACTGCAGCCGAAACAATTTGGATTCGTCAATTGTTGGCTGATTTAGGGTATTTTCATCGTCGGCCTACCATTCTCTATTGTGACAATGTTTCTGCTATGTATCTTACTGCCAATCCTGTTCATCATGATCGTAGTAAGCATATTGATGTTGATTATCATTTTGTTCGTGAGATGGTTGCTAAAGGTGGACTTCAGGTCAAGCATGTTCTGACACAGTTGCAGGTTGCTGATATTTTTACTAAGGGTCTTTCTTCTGAGTTGTTTTGTAAACATCGTTCCAATCTATCCGTGATTCCTCCCCGTAAAGATTGAGGGGGTGTATTAGGGTAATTTGGTAATTAGACTCTTAGTAGGTTTTTGTAAAGATATTTTGTATCTCTATATATATAACATGCCAGGCAACCTAAACGGGTTAGCTATTCATTCTCAATACTTGCACAATATGCATACTGGCTGTAAATTGAGGTGTGTAGCTGACCTTGGAAGCTATAATTTCATCAATGAATGTGAAGTTTTGAGTTAAAAATTTTATTTAGAAAATTAGATTTCAATGTAAGTTAAGGGTGTCTAATTGAAATCGCAACCCTCTATCATTGTAATATGTGTAGTTAATTAATCTTCTTATTCTTTCTGACGGTCAATAGATACGTGGTGGATTGCCTATATAGTCTAGTTGAGCTTATTTTTTGTTTGAGGGTGGAATTGTTCAGTACTAGAGGTAAAGATAGAAGTAGCTTTTAGGGCCTGTTTTCTTGGAAAGAAAAATTGAACCGAAAGTAATAGTAGAATGTAGGAGTAAAAATATTATGCAGAATTGAACTAAACTGAGATGAACTAGAAATAAATAGGGAGAATAGGCCTTACAGTGTGTTTGGTATTTTTAGTAACGGAATTGAAAAGAAAGGGAAAGGAAAGAAAAGAAAGTAATGTTAGTTTTTAGTGTTTGATATTTTTGGGAGATTTGGGAGTAACATGTTTGGTTAGTCTTTAATAACGGAAAGGAACGGAAAGGAAGAAGAAAAAAATGCAAAAAGCCTATTAGTTTCTTTCCTTGCAAATTCCTCCGATTTTGGGGGAAAAGAAAAGGAAGGATTTGAAGGTATTCTTTTCCATCCACTTCCTCCCATTTTCAATCAAATCCCTCTTATTTAATTTTACCAAACAGAGGAAAATATCTTTTTTCCCTTCTTTTCCATCCAAATCCCCTATGCCAAACACACTGTTAGTGTTTTGATCTCATCAAGACACTGATTAAAAATTATCAATATTTGAGAATTTAGTGATTGAGAAGTTGAGATAAAGCCCTGTTTGGCAGCGAGCTTTTTCTTCAGCTTTTAGCGGTTTTGACCTATTTTAGAGTTTTAACTAGTCAAAACTCTAAATAGGATGTTTGGTGAGGAGAGTTTTGGAGAGAGTTTTGGAGCCCAAAACTCTGATTTGGAAAACGCTGCATTTAGCAACGTTTTCTTCAGAGTTTTGCTAAACCAAAATTTTAAACTCAATTTATTCATTGTTAATCACCATAATTAACCACCAAAATCCACCATGAACAATTGAAAACCACCGAAACCACCACAACTGTAAGTCTGTAACCCCCGAAACCCACTACCACCCCCTCGACAATCCCCAGCCAAATCCCACCACCCCAACCACTTTCTGACCACAATCCTTTCCCTCCCCTTTCCGACCCCCCCCAAACCCACAACAACCACCCCAGCACAATCACCGAAACCACCATGAACAATCGAAAAAAATCAATTCGAACCCCAATTCGAATGAACCACAGGGAAACCAATTAGGACCACTGAAAAAAGAAAAACCACAGCAAGAGGAGTGATTTGTGATGGTTAAGTTGTTGAATTCTTGACTAGATTGAAGAAGAGGAGGGAGAAAGAAGGAGATCGAACCACCACAGAAAGAGGAGGGAGAAAAAAATCACCACAGATGTCGGCGACGAGAATTGTGGTGGTGCGGGATGAACATGATGGCGGCAAACATTGACGGTTGTGCCGTGGTGGTGCCGTGGTGGTGCCGTGGTGGTGCTACTGGTATATGAGGAGTGAGAGCCAGAGGAGAGAGAAAGGGTAGAAGGTGGGTGGGGGTTGAAAGTAAATTGAAGAGATTTGGGAAAGTAGCACCACCGTCAATTTATATTAATTACAATGACATGATAATATTAATATTAATAATAATATTATTACTATTATTATATTTTTTTAATATTAATAATAAAATCTCTATATATATACATATCCATCTAAACAGCAGTCAAATCCGCAGTCAAATCCACTGTCAAAAAAGTAAATAATCTAACAGCAAACTCTAAACTCTAACAGCTAAACTCTAAACTCTGTTTGCCAAACAGGGCCAAAAGTCGGAGGTTAACGTATTAGTTGTATAGCGTTTAACAATTGTTACGAAAAGAATGCTACATGCCTACATCCTTCTAAGTAGCATGTCCCTACATCAACATCAACATCAACCTACAAGGCTACAACAAATCCAAAAACAAACCAAAACTCCAATTTTGGATGTAAGGTTTGGGCTGGGCCACGCCCATTTTTCCCTAGAGAAGGGCTAGCTCCTTTCTGTTGCCTTTCGTTGTGGGCTTTTGTTGAGGCATACGGCGCATGAATTGAACTTATCTTAAAGTGCTTCCGCCTTTACAGTTCATTGGATCTTATCAACGCTAATCTACTATGCGGCCCATATTCCTAACATCATATATTCACAACGAATATTCTATACACCATAATGTACATTGTTGGCTTATTGCAACTTGCCAATGATTACATAGTGATTACTGGTGTATGCTAAATTGCTAATGCCTCATCTGAGGCTGAGAGCTAATTGTGTACACGGGTTAGTTGGCTAGGAGTCTTGAAATTCATTTTCTGTTGGAGATGGAAGAGCTCGAGCCAAGCTGGACGAACTGGTGTGCTTTCATATAGGGTCTTGGCCATGCACCACCATTTAGTTAGTTGTTCGTCGCACCATCCCATGCCAAAATATAAGTTCAAGCACAGTTTATTTTGTGCCCGTGCCGGCTTACATGCTTTTATGTGATTTGAGTGATCTTTTATAAGTATTCAAAGAAATACATTGTCTCACTTTTGATTTTCCAAATTCAAAGTATTATTCCTTATAATTATAGGGTAGGGTCAGAAGGCAAGAGAGCGAGGATAACTTATTATATTTTGCATAAATTGTGTTCGATTTATGACTTTCAACTTTTTTTAATAATATAAACACTTTTTTGTTTTCAAATTAGAATTAGCAACTTGCATACATATGTTATATAGTTAAATAAAGATAAACAATACTTCACAAAAATAGAAAGGAACTGGGAAGATCTCTATCATATAAGGGAAGAGGAGGGGTGGACAAAAATAAAGTTAAAGGAAATAATATCTTACACACTTTATTAATTAGATAATTAATCACTAACTGATTAAATTTTTAATTGTTGCACGTATTGCGTGCATATAAGACTAGTAGTAGATAGAAAAACCCAGATTTGGGAATAATATATTACTAAAATCATATTTCAATATATATTTATGTACTGGCTGAGCAAATTCCTTAAGAACACAATCAAACCAATGAAGATCAAGACGCAAACGTAATTGACAATGCAAGCACTAAATCGAATTTCTGAAGAACATATATGACACACACAAATCAATATGACATGAGTAGATAATTGAAGAAGTTTTCTTTAGACAAATTGGATCTTTCAAGGAGCTGACTTCAGCTTCTTTGCAATGTTAGCAAAGTATTTGCCCTGGTGGAAAGCTTGCTCGAGTTCAAGCTCGGAAGGCTGTCGAGATCCATCACCAGCGAAAGTTCCCGCTCCATAAGGTGATCCTCCTTTGACCTTCTCCATCTCAAACATACCTGCTCCAAAGGTGTAGCCGATGGGCACAAAGATCATTCCGTGGTGGGTGAGTTGGGTGATGGCTGTCAAGCTGCATATATCCACAAATTAGAGCAAGTTCACTCTCTTAAGTTTGTGCAATCATGCTTATCTATTTCAGGTCACCAACAAGAACCATATTAGGATGGAAAACGCACCGTTTCACATTAGCAAGTCCAAAAACATATTGTAAGATTTTAATTTAGTTACTTCTCTCCACCGTAAAATAAAAAAAGTTTCCAGGGTAAACAGGTTCAAACTAATCATATAGTAGTTTCAAGGTTGATCAGGATCATTCACGTGTTGATAGTTCAAATAAATCCATTTCATCAAATTTCAGGTGAAACATTTTATAACCCTCAGAACAAATTTCCTTTACTGAAAATTATTTTTTCAAGCATATTATTTACTAGGTTACAAAATGCAAATTTCTGACAGTGTTTTCTTTCACTAAAGAAGTTCCAATGTATGCATTTCTGCATCAATCTCATAAAAATTCCCAAGAGTGGAATGGATCATGTAGCTATTTCGACACAAGAAAGCAGAAAAATTGAAGAAGAGGAACTCACGGGGTAGTCTCTTGTCCGCCACCTTGAGATCCTGTGCTGTAAAAGATGCCTGCAGGTTTGCCTGCAAGTTGTTGTGTTCTCCAGAGTCCCCCAGTGGCATCCATGAACGCCTTAAATTGAGCAGCCATCATACCAAATCTAGTTGGGAAACCAAAAAGGAACCCATCTGCCTCAGCAAGATCATTAGGTGTGATAACTGGGACATCACTCTTTGAGGGTGCACTCATTTTTGCAAGCACGTCATCTTGCAGTGTTTCGGGAACCTTCATAGACAAATAATTTTTACATTAATCCATCTTATTATCCAAGTACGTATAATTTGGTAATTAGGGATATAAACTTCAACCAATTTTAATTCATAAGAGGCTACATTTAAACCACACCTGCCAGAGTTTTGCTTCTACTCCTTCAATAGATGCAGCTCCTTTCAGTATCTCCTCTGCTAACTTCTCAACATGTCCGTACATTGAATAGTAACTGCACCGTACTTCTTTTGATTAATTCCAACAAAAACAATATAGCAGATTGCAACACACACTACTCATCAATAAGTCACAAGGAACAAAATAAATTTAGAGCAATCATGCCAATCCAAAAGTTAATCAGTCTTTGTTGTGCCTAAGGGCGACAAAATATTGCTTGAAGGTAAAAAGTAATTTCATAAGAGAAGATATCATTATGCACCCCCGACGCCTAAAAGCACGATATTAAGAATTCAAATTATATAACTCCCCCATCGCATATGAAGTATACGTTACCAAAAAGGATGTCCGGTATCAAAGTATGCATTATACATTCTACTCTCAAAGAATTTACTCCCTTACTTTTTCTCTCAAGTTGGGCCCTATACTAAGCCGACCACATTTTTTCTCACTTCTTTTTCAAATCTCCATAAACACTGAGAAGAACAAAATTTATGGAATAGGTATCGAACCATTACTGTTATATGAGGGACATGAAGACATGGGAATAGAAGCCGAGAACAGAGGAACACAAGCTTCAGATTGTCAAAAACAACATAGGATGTAGAAGTTTAGTAAAAGATGACAAACTCTTTCACCTACCAAAACTAGGAAAAGGAAATTGTCACATCCAGCCGAAAATGGTAATGGATTTAGAAGGCACAATTGCGCAACGTAGACATCACCCAACTAAATTTCACAATAATTAACAAAAAGTCAAAACATTTGACAAATGTTCGTCATTTTTCTTAGGCAAATTTTCAGTCTCCTTCACATGTTTACAGCTGATGTAGAAACGAAAAGAAGTTCATACTGCGCGAGCTCCTATTTACATTATGAGAATAAATTGCAGTCTTCCTTAGCTTTAGTTAGAAAAATCATCAAGAGGAAGAATATAAAACAAGATTCCTAAGATAAGAGCATGGCGCTAAAGGACCATAATCGAATAGCAAGTTCTAGAGACACTGGTCCACAGAGGTTTAAAGTCAAAAGATAGCAAAAGGAAGATAGCAACAGATCACTTTGTAACAAACAATGCATCTTCACCACCTTGCCTCTGAAAAGCTACTTTCACTAACCAATAAACATTATTATCCATTGCTTCCAACCATCGAAAGCGTAAAAAAGACGAATTAGCACCCAAGTACCAAAAATGGACGAAAATCGTGAAGGAGTTTAACTTGTAAATTCGAGTAAACCATTTGATTCTTTATTCCCACTCGGATTACAAGCAAGAAAATTAATTAACACGGACATAATGCAAAACGAACGCGTCAAATTAGACCATGTTTAGCACTAATATCTACACCACCGTACAATCCAAGTCCCGAGTTTGTGTAAAACTAAGTCCAAGGTGGATCACAATAGATCAATACTCATATTCTTTCAATTAACAATATGAAGAAGACACATTTGGTTACAAAAAGAACTGCATCATCTTATCAGGGAAATTGAACTTTCTATTGCTTCAAATTAAGAACATAAGTAACACACATAGGGTAAACATGTATAAGAAAGTGCATCCTTTTCTCCTATTATGTTATCAACAGTATGAAGAGAGTGATCTTTATACAGATTAGGGATTAATGTATCAGTACTTAGTTGCCATAATTGTTTATTTTTTGGCCGAGTAAAGAGCGACAAAGCGCAGGGATGCAGACGGAATACGATTCCAGGTATTGGATATCACTGCCACAGGGCCAGAATGCAGAATCTATAAAAGCACACTCATATACATGGAATCAAGAAAATCTGCTGTAAGTAAGATCATTCTGACAAACCTATAAAAATTCCACAGCACAGCTGACATAAAGGAAGCAAATTTGAACAGAAAACAGGCTCAATCACGAATATTCCAAATAACCCACATCAAATTGATCAAAAAAGAAACAAATTTCAGCAAATTAACCAAGAAACTAACAGTTAAGCAATAATGAACTGCCCATTTCAAACTAACCCAGATATAAAAAGGGGGTAATTTCAAGAATACAGATCCAGTAAATTATTATAACCATAAAATCATAATGAATCACAAAACCCAAATGAGAAAATTCAAAGAGATGAATAGAAGAAACTTACACAATGTAGATTTTGGTAGCCATTTTAGAAAAGTAAAATAATCTTTTCTTGTTCAGAATCAGAGCTCTGGTACTACTGTACGCTTTTGCAAGTTTAATAAATGATGGAATGATATAAAATGTTGGGAGAAAAGCAATATTTATATGCAATTTAAGTATTGAGTACAGAGTACTGGTGTATTCCAATTTCCAATTTGTCGTTCAGGAGGGCTGCAAATTAGGAAGATTACCTACTTCTTTAGCAGCCTTTTCCAGACGTGTCTCCTGACGCCTCCTCTAGTTATGGGTCATTTCTTAATTTTTATACAAGTCCTACTTCCTCCGTTTTTTAATAGATATAACAAAGGGGTAATTTTTGAGAGATATAAAAAATTTCTTTGTTGCATCTATTCGAAAACGGAGGAAGTGGTTTTTTTTTTTTTGATCGAACACAAGTACTAGTTGGTTTACATAGGGAAGTGATTTTAATCAAAAATTCACCAAAAAAAATAAAACATAGGGAATGATTTACGCCTACGTCTGTTTATTTTAATGGAAAACAATATTTATTGAAAAGTATTGTACTTTTAAGAAAGATAATATTAAATTGAAAATATGATTTTAGAAAAAGAAATTTGCTTTGTTAATTTGATTAAGAAAATTTAGAAGAAAAGGTAAATGAAGTGTCGAAGTTTTGTTTATAAAACGTCACATGTGAGAGTCTCACGTTAATTAACTTAGAGAGATGTTCACCGAATAAGGATAAAAGGCTATCCCTTATTGTCTATGGTTTTAAGGTGGAATTTCTTTTGATCTTGTGAAGTGGACTATCTCTCCTCTTTATGGGTGCGCCCTAGGCCCAAACTTACACATGGTATAAGAGTCAAGCCCACGACTAGGACCTTTAATAAACTCTAGGTCAATTAAAAAGTGACATCACATATGAGGGGGAGTGTTGAAGCTTTGGCCGCATGGAACATCACATGTGAGAGTCCCACGTTAATTAACTTGGAGAGGAGAGAGATGTTCACCTAATAAGGCAAAGGATTTACCCCCTTATTGCTAAAATGGTTTTAAGGTGGAACTTCTTTTGGTTTTGTGAAGTGGATTCTCTCTCCTCTTTATGGGTGCGGCCCAGGCCCATACTTAACATGAAGTAAAAGAGAAGGAAAGACGGGAGGAGAGAATAAAGAGATCTAATGAGTGAAGAGGAAAATGTGGCATACCTTCCTTACAAAGTGAAATCGATTTTCCTCTTCTAAGAAGATTTTTCACCTTTAAAAAAATTGTTTTCCACCCCTTACCAAAATAAAAAAGGAAAATGGAAAGACGGAAGAAAATCATTTTCATCAAAACAAACAGAGTCTCTTCTTTGCAACTTATTTTTCGCCTATCTAAGCTTAGTCCATTTTTGGTGCACCGGGAGCACGGAGCATGGTGCTCCTGGATTTTAAAATAAGTCTTCAGTAAAAACATATACTTCCTCCGTTTCGCAATACTCACAACGCTTCTTGTTTGCACACTATCCAATGCAATACTTTGAACTTTAATATCTCTAATTATTGATAAGTAAAAATTATAAAAAGTTGATATTATAATAGTATGTGTTAAGACGAATCAAATAAGACCCCACATGGCTATATTATTTCTTATACATTTAGGGGGAAATATAATATAAGATTGATGGATGAATAGTGGTTACTATGCTAATGTTGCGAGTATTGCGAAACGGAGGAAGTAATAAACATTGGGAGAACATAACATCAAAAGGTCATCAGAAAGAACATAAAGTCAACACTGGGACAACATAACATGAAAAGAACAATTACTTAAAACTAAAAAGAACAAAATACGAAATTTCAAAGAACAAAATACAAACTTTCAAAAAACATATACTTACAAAAACAATTTTAAAATTGTTAATTTTAAAAGAACATATCCTTGAAACATACAGAATAAAATACGAAAATTCAAAGAACAAAATAATTTTTTACATCAAAAGAGTATTAAACATTATTTAAAGGAATATTAAAAAGTAAAAAATAGGTGTAGATTGGAAAGAACATACAAGAATGACCAAAAGAACATAGAAGAATAACCAAAAGAACATAGAAGAATAACCAAAAGAACATAGAAGAATAACCAAAAGAACATATCAAGTATTTTAAAAGAACAAAATGAATGACCTGGAAGATCATTAAAACCATATCTGACTAAACATCATTCACAAATTCGAAGAACATCTAGTCCAAGTTTCTCATCGATGTTGCCGGTGTTAATGAAGGTCGCCTGAAGTTTTAGGGAAGGAGGAGAGAGCGTGGTGGAGCGCCAAAGCTTTGGTCGGTTGGGTATCGATGAAGATTGTCGGAAGTTTTGTGGAAGGAGGAAAGAAGGAGAGAGAGAGTGTGGTTGAAGGCGGGAGGCTAAGCGTCGTTGGAGCTAGGGTAAAGCAGCGGCAGGCTAGGATACTGGGGATGATGTCATCCCGGAGCACAGTGCTCCGTGTGCCTAGGAGTACAAAAAAGTTTCAATCTAAGCTTATCTGATGTATTCGACCTTATTAGTCCTCATTAGGGATCAGTTCTTTTCAACTTATTTTCAGTACTTATCAGGAAACAAAAGTTGGCATAAGTTCATAGAATAAGGTCAGTCATAATAAGGTCTAATAGGGTGGAATAAAGTTTAAAAGGTCAAATTAGGTATAATATTTTCAAATAAGTTAAGATAAGTAAAAGCACTTCAGATTTTTTTTTTTTTTTTTGACGAGTAGTACAGATAAGCAAAAATAACCAGAGCCTAGATGAAACCTTATTCAACCTTATTAATATATCATTATCTGAACTGATTTGGAACTTATTAGTACTTATCTATGTGAACTTCGTTTTTCTGATAAGGACTGAAGATAGGTTGAAAAGAATAGACTCTTTAGACACTCTACTCATAAGTAGAAGTGCTTAAATTAATTTTCGGAGTGTCTAAATCAATTCAGGTTTGTATCACATAATTTTTATATTGTGGGAGTAAATCTCTTTGAAAAGGACTAGAGTTGGCAACAAGTCTTGGAACCGACCCATTTACAAGGGTCTGACTTCAACTTTTTTGAACCAATTGGTCCGGCTTGGCTATGGGTCTAAGAGAGCATGGGTCCGTGTCCACATAATTCTGACCCAGACCCAACCCACATACCCTTTTAAGCTTTTATTAGTTATTTTACAATTTTGTTAAATACTTTTTATTAATAATGGTTTAAGTTGTAACACTATAGGCTTTATGAGTTTTTTTATAAATTTTGTTATGACAATGTTTAACCAGTGGTCGTGCGAATCAATAAATAGGGTGGAACAATTTATTAGATTAAAAAACGCAAATATTGCTTAAGATTAAGAGGGACTCATTACGGATCATGTAAGGACCCATGTACTGCTAGACAGCGGGTTGAGTCTAAAAAATATTATCGGGTCGGGATGGATGCGGCCCAAATCTGACTCATAACCATCTCTATGAAGGGCACTTTGGTGGGGGGGGGGGGGTTACCTTCGTCACCCTAACTTGTAATGGCTTGGCCAGGTTACAACTCGAGCAGGCACTCTCTTCGCTACCAACTTTTTTAAAAAAATCTTAGGTCCTACCGGCTACCGTCTTACAAGTTGTTGGCATTTGAGAATAAGAGTTGGAGAATTAGAAGATTGGATTGGGAGTGAGAATTTACCTTGTGAGTGTAACGAATAAATTGAAAATAAAATATGGAATTGCATATTATCTAGGAAAAATTAACTTCAGATTTCCCAACTTTGGACCGTCTCTCTATAAAAAGTCCAAATTATGAAAAATCTATGAACAGCCCAATCTTCCATAAATAGTCCGAGTTATGGCAGGTAAACCTTGATTTTTTTTTTTTGTTTCTTAGTTTTTAATTAGAAAAAAGAGTCTTCTGCTTTCAAGACACCATTAGACGTTTTTTTCTTCAAAAGTGGACACCGTCGTGCGCCCTTATGGGTATGAGGCATGAATTTTGAAAATCTCTACGGAACGAGTACCAACAAGCCGAGTTTTCGAGCACGCGTTTTGAGACAACTTTTCGCCTTTTTCTGAGCTAAAGATGACGTTTTCAAAAAATGGATACCGTTGTTTGTCCTATGGGGAACGTATTTCAAGAAGACCTACAAAATGAGTATAAAAATGGATTTTCGGGCACGCATTTTGAGGCGCCTTCAGCCTACTAAAAAAAGATAGACGGAATGATTTTTACTCATTGTCCATTCTTTCTAATAATCGAGGGGTGCAAGGCAGACAACTTCAAAGTGAACCCCCTTTCTTACCGGGCTGTTGGCACAGAGTTAGCTAAGACTTATTCCTCGAGTCTTGTCATGATGAACTTAATGAAAGAGATATACAACCAGCATCATCCTTCTTCTTTCATGTGATATTATTGGACCAGGCTGTCGCCCATTGTCCAAGATTCTCTATGGCTGCCAATCAACGACAATCTTTTTACTTGATCCTATATATATTTATATAATTTTTTATTTCTATCAAACTGATAATTTCTATGTCGTCTTTTCTTTGGACTTTATTTGTTATGATGAGAGAGAGACGGACGGGGAGCCGGAACCTAGCACACAAGCCCAAGTGAGGTTCCATCCCAAAATCATATGGCAATAAGAGGAGTAATTCACTTGACTACAAATCTCACACATGTTACAACAAATCTTCCCCTCATGTGTGAGCCTACTTGATTCTCTCTCCCACTTGAACTGAATTGGGCCAGGCAACTACTTAGATTATTGTGGCATTCCATCTAGAAAGGACCCACCAGGACTGTAGTTCCTGGCCCAATGCCCAGGCTGAATCTTGGTCTCTGATACCACTTGTATGACGGGAGAGAGAGACGGACGGGGAACCGGAACCTAGCACACAAGCCCAAGTGAGGTTCCATCCCAAAACCATATGACAATAGGACGAGTAGTACACTTGACTTATATGCTAAGCATATCCCACCAGATTTTCTGATACGGAATTTAACTCACACATGTTACAACATTATTATTTGGTAAACATTTGAGGGCTTGAACATTCATATGTTTAAATAATACAATGATTTATTTTATAAAAACAAAATTTGTCTCTAAAAAATAATATTAATATAGGTAAGTTAAAACTATGGTCAAAATTGGTCTTTAAAGTAAGTCCAATAAGATTAAGTGATTGACACTAGTCTAAATTTCGTTTGAAGGTATAGTGGGGTGCATGAAATTGTAAAGTTTCATCCCTCATCATATTACTAAAGTGGAGCTCCACAAACCTCTTGATACGCATGAATTTATAGAATTTCAACTCTTCGTTATCTCTTGTATTGACATTGGATTAATCACTAATCAACTGTTCTCTAATTACAGAATTTCTTTTCGTTAATGATCTCTGATGAAAATGAAGCCAATCTATATATAGTTCTTCTAGAAGAATGGGATATCACACCTGCTCAAATGTCACTAGCCAATTAGCCATATCATCCATAGTTGTTGGCCATATTTTATGGCTGTCTTTTTCATCCAAAAAAGATTCTTAGCCATAGAGCTAATTAGCCAGATTATGTATGTAATTAGAATTTTTATATATTTTAATTACTAATTAGTTAGTTTGTTATGAGTTTATGACTAGACAAGTGCGTATAATTAGTTCCTAATTACTTCCTCCGTTTTTTATTAAGTGATACACTTGTTTTTTTCACGCTTATCAAGGAAGCGATTTAAGGGTGCAAACGATTGAATTTTTTGATGAAATTTTAACACAAATAAGAATGAGACTCTACATTACTTGTGTTAAAATTTCATCGAAAAATTAAATCGTTTACACCCTTAAATCGCTTCCTTGATAAGTTTGAAAAAACAAGTGTATCACTTAATAAAAAACGGAGGAAGTATTATGTATGCATATATTTTAATTACATAATCTATCATTCATGAATCCTTATTCGTAATTCCCAGTAAGAAGTTGTCGCCAATCAGGCTTTTATATTCCGATGTCACTTAAAGGATTAGGGATTGCGAAATCGGGTTGCAAAATTTATAATCAACTTAATGTTATGTATTTTAATGGTCCAATATAACGATAAGTAAAGCTTTTTATTTATTTGGAATAATATCGATTGTCATCCTTTATCTCAATGTAGACGCCCCACTGGTAACAAACATTTGATGTAGTTGTAGAACTTATTTTAAGGTCGCAGGGTCAATTCCTAACAGTTACGATCCTTATTAGATAGTTATCTCTCTTATCTTTCTCCCCATTTTCAAGGATATTGGATTGAATTTACATACGGTATGGTAGGTATCAATGATCAATCCAATTTCACCGTTCTTTTTACCATATTAAAAACAATTCTTAATTCCTAGTTCCTAGTTGGTAATAAATAATCCATTGTCTTCTACTACATGCTGAAATTGAGAAAAAAAATTCCCCTTTGGATGAGCAAAATAATAAAATCCTAGAGCAAAGTAAGGAGGCCAAGTTATTTATGGAATGTCCTCATGTAAACCATCTCCTACTCCAGTTGATACTAAACCGAAAATCAGTGCTAAGTCTGAGGTTTCATGTTCTGATCCTTCGTTGTATCGAAGTCTAGCAGGTGCTTTATAATATTTGACATTTACTCGCCCCGATATATCTTATGTTGTACAGCAGGTCTGTTTATCCTTGCATCAGCCAATGGAGGAGCACATGGATGCCCTGAAGTGTATCATACGATATGTGAAAGGGACTATTCTTCATGGTTTGCACTTATATCCATCTTCGGTTACCACTCTCACTTCATACACTGATGCTGATTGGGGTGGGTGTCCCGATACCAGACGCTCTACATCTGGTTATTGTGTGTTCCTTGGGGATAACCTTCTCTTATGGTCGTCCAAGCGACAAGCTACATTGTCTCGATCCAGTGTTGAGTCCGAGTATCGAGGGGTTGCCAATGTAGTCTCTGAGTCGTGCTTTCTACGGAATCTCCTACTGGAACTTCATTGTCCTATTCGAACAGCTACCTTGGTTTATTGTGATAATGTGAGTGCAATTTACTTGTCTGAAAATCCGGTCCAGCATCAGCGTACAAAGCACATCGATATGGACATTCATTTTGTTAGAGAATAAGTTGCACGTTGTGACGTGCGTGTGTTACATGTTTCCTCTCGTCATCAGATTGCCGATATTTTCACAAAGGGTCTTCCTCTGATTCTTTTTGAAGATTTTTGAGACAGACTCAGCGTTCGTCCTCCTCCCGTTTCGACTGCGGGGGTGTGATAAGTAATGTAATTCTAAATATGTAAATATTTTGATTACTTGGTGATTAGTTAGTTGTTAGGCAAGTGCATATATTTAGGTCTTAGAAGTTGATCTTGGACTGATTTGTAATGCCTAGTATATAACATTAGTTTGTAATCATAATTAAGCAAGGAATATAAATCTAATATTCTTCAAAAATATCCCTCAATAACAAAATATCCCTATTAAGAAAAGCAAAGGGAATAATATAACTGATAGGTATATGAATGATTTTGATGGAATTTTCTTATAGAATCATACGTAACTTTTGTAGTAAAATCCACGCGAGAAGGTTTAGTCAACCTGAAAAGTAGTTTTGGCAGGAGGTTTTTTCGATAAAATATTTTCCCTTTGAAAGAGCAAAATAATAAAATTGTAGAGGGGCTAAGTGTATTGTTTATTAGGAGAGAGAGAGAGTGGGGCAAGTGCTATTTGTGAGGAAATTAATATTAAAATAGGTGGATCATATCTAAATAAGAAAATGATAAATGTAGCGGAACTGATAAAAGTAGAAAAATAGGAAATCCTTGATTTTGACGGACGGAGAAAGAAACATTTAACTTGTATTCATGTTGATATAAAATTAGTTTCATGTGCAATTAGATTATCAGGACGACTTCTTTCTTTGAAAAGAAAGTAAATGGTAGAATGTTTTTAATCTTATGCTTTTTCTTTGCCTTATAAGTTGAGACGAAATATGGCTAGAGCCTAGAGGATCATGAAAACACAATTCCAACCTATATGTCTAATCCATTATAATAGACTATTCTAGGAGGGCATGTACTTTAGTAATACATAATAATTATGATGTTAGCTTGGAGAGTAAGACAAAGTAGATTATAAACACATGAGATTAAGAAGAGAAAGTAATGAAGAATATTGATCAAAATTTGTCTTAGTTTCATTTAGCTTTTGGAAGTGTGACCAAGTCAATCGAATACTTGGCACTCTACTTTTTTTTATAAGAGTAAAAATTGGATGATTAGGAGACCTAAGGGGCACTCCTAAAGCATTGTTAATATTTTTTTGAGACGACTCAGTTACATTCCAATCCAGTCAGCTGTGTGCTTGACTTCTCTATAGACATGGACACATGGCTGATGTGGAAGTTCTCAAAGAGTTGCAGGAAGTCGTATCTTCAATGATGTTTCTTATTTGCCATGGTGGATTGCACTTTCCGTTTACTGCATTGATAAGTAGTAAGTTGTCACCCTAATTAATTTTGAATGTTTGTGCTTGGTGGCTTGAATGACTCCCCGGTGGAGGGTCGTGGCTTCAGCTACTTAGCAATCTACGTAAAGTTTTGTATTTTCCATAATATCAATCACAAAATCTAGCTACACTTTTATCTCCATCAACCCTATTATATTCTATTACACCCATCAACTAACCTACTTAGCAAGTAGTATTTAGTATCTTAGCAAGGAAATCCTAGACTATTGAATCTCATTACGCTTTACGCTTCTCTAGAAAAGCTTTGACTTATGCCCTTATGCATAGACCGAGCCGGAGCGTATACCAGTACCAGCCCACAACTAATTAGCTCTAGTCCGTATCTTTCCAACAAACAATTTAAAATAAAAATTACAATAAAAAGTCACTTGATTCGTCTAGTTGAGACTTGACAATAAATGACCCATAAAAATTGGGTACTTCGGTTTCGGACTCACTAAAGCCAGGCCTGAGTCCAAATATAAGGATCCGGTTGCAGCTGATTCTAATTATAGATAGTAAAGTTTTGGACCTGATACTCACTAGGTACCCGATATATCACACGTGATGCTTATACAAATATGTTGTAGTTATCATTTTGATATTTGTTAGCTAAACTATGAACATATTCGTTTTTGAATGCCAATGGGACCGGAATGATTCCTATCGATTTAGGGAACAATTCTAGGAAGTTAGACTCATTGAAAGCCAAATTGGCATCACTCTCACAAGGGATCGGGTGCCCCGGTGTAGGAAGTGGTCTCAAACCGATTCAGGTTCCAATTCTCAAAAATAAAGATCCGGTCCAACCAATTTCAATTCTGGTTCTAGTTTCCAGATTCAATTCGACCTATTCTGGATCTGGGTCTTGACATTTTCGCTAGACTAGGTACCTGGTTTTGCTCACACCTAGTTTTGAACTGAAGGTTTCTTTAGCGGTTGTTCATTATTGTTTTTTTTTTCATTTTTCATTTTTCATTTTCTTGGAAACTTATAAAAAAAACAGGATACCACAACAAGTAGTTCTCATTTATTTTGTTGTCAATCTTCAAATAAATCATATTTTAATAAATTTAACTAATGTTTAAATTACAATAGGACACATATCATATGACTTTCAGATAAAATAAATCAAAAAAATGAGAAGTGCAATGATGATATTCGTTCAATTTCCCTTATTTTATAATTGCCTTGTCAATTTTTAAAGCACTTCAATCAAGAATACCTTTAATCACTCTTGTAGAATTAGCTACAGATCCAACAACATTACTACACGAAGAAGAAGGGGGTGTATTATTTTTTTTATACATCTTTGCCTTTAATCATAAAGTGGAGTCAATCTTCTTCTTCAAACTTCACAATCATTGTCTTCATATGTTTCATAGCGTGGTGGTTGCAATTGCTTACTTTTCTAGAAGCCGGGTTCTTGAAAGCGCTTTCAAGCTATGTTGCATTCAAGTGTCATATCAAGCAATTAAGGTAGAAAACGAAGTCAAAATCCTTGATATTCAAAGAGAAATTGTATTAATATTTAACTACTCCTTCCGTTTCTTTTTGTTTGTCCTACTTTTCGTTTTTGTCCGTTTCTTTTTGTTTGTCCTACTTTTTCATCTTTTCTTATATGGCAAAATTATATCACCCATCTACTCCTACTTTATCACTTTTTGGTCCCACATGTACCTTAAAAGTTTCTCTCACCTACTTTAATCATCACATTTATTATAAAATAAGTGGACTCCTTACTTGTTGTCCCCACCCACATGCATATAACATCATCTTTCTTGACATTTGAAGCTACAGTAAATGGGACAAACAAAAAGAAACGGAGGGAGTACAAGCTTAAAAAAGTTAAGTTTATGATTAAATTAGGGGTTTTTGTATGAAGGAATTGGGGAAGGGATTGAATTTTATAATCCAGGTACAAATCACATGTTTTTTACGTGGGTTTGAGAGTACGAGGGAGATCTAAGATTGGGAATAAAAGCTCTCTCTATGTTCCCATGACATACAAGTATTATGATGTAGAAATTGTAATAGAATTAAAACTCACCGTATTATGATGACAAGCAAGTATTATTAAGTTTAGGGGTGTTTTGTATGTAGGAATTGGGAGAGGGGTTGAATTTTATGATCCATGTACGAAATCACATGTTTTTAAGTGGGTTTGTGAGTACGAGGTAACGAGGGAGACCTAAGATTGGGAATAAAAGCTATTATGATGTGAAAATTGTAAATAGAAGTAAACTCACCGTTTATCATTAATGAGAAGGAAGTAGGACGGGCTTAATAAAATTTTGTATTTATTTTTAATATAGACATGAGATATATTTATAAATTCCGACTCTATAATTCTGACACTCTCCATCCCATTCTAACCATAAATTTTATTGTGGCATACCAGATACCACACTTCCCTTAAAAGTTTCTAGAGGTAAACTAATAGTCCAGTAGTCCACCCCAGCCTGACTAGAAAAACTTAGGTACACGAGCTGAGTCCAAAAATGTAATCTATGTTTTATTGCTTTGGGCTTAGGTGCGCACACTAAATCTCATCCCATGACCATTGGTTTTTTATATGGCCCATGGCCAATAGTTGCCTATTTGTAAAGTTGTGAATAAAGTTTTACTTTGGCCTCTCTCCCTCTACCATTGCACTATTTATTTTTGTTTGTGTTGTTGAATGTTCTCAACCTTCCTTGGAACTTTTAGATAGTTTCAAGTATTCATACGGTGCTAACATATTAAGCACCTTTCAATTAATGTTACTGAACCTTACTAAAATGGTAATAATTTAGAAAAAAGATTTTATTATGATGCATTGACTAAAATATTGTCGTATAATACGGAAGCACATAATTCTTGATTGTAATCTCCACCTAATAATTTTCCTTATATGTATTCGTAGCGAAAAACGAACTTAGTCATAAAGAAGGACTGAAATCGAATCTCATAGTCGAATCTCTTAGCAAAATCCTCAACTTATTATCATTTTAATGGAGTAAATATTTAAAGAGATTTGATATTGATGTTTTCGGATGGGGGAAATAACTTGTACAAGTACGGAGTACCTCATGTTCTTACAACTGCACCACCTCATGTTTTTAGTAGGCAAATATTCCAACCAAAAATCTAGATTCATATGTATGCATTGTAAAATCTGAATAAAGAAATTGCATGCTATAGATACAAGGGAGCATATACTATAGAATTAATTATCCCAATACCATATTACATTGAACTAAATATGTGTTCCTCTACTAAAACATAAATGTCCAAAAACAATAACAAACAACAAAATAATACGATTAAAACGTAAAACTTCAACCACTTTATCATCATGTCCACCAAACATAAATCATAACCTATTAGAGATATATTCTGATAGACTAAACATATGATATGAGTATCATAAGTCCTCGGTAATATATTTCTAACATAACCCCACTTCATTCTTATAGCCATCACCATCACCATCACCATTACCATCATCAAGGGAAGAAAGCATTGGACCACAAAGCTGGATTAACACCATGGCTATGATATTCACCAAACTGACCCATCATCATCACCATATTCATACTATTATTATTATTATTACTTGTACTACTACTAGCACTACCATTCATTCCACCATATAATCCATTCCCTAGCCCTCCTCCTCCCATCCCCATCCCATGATGTGGATGTGGATGTGGATGTTGATGTTGATTTTGATGTTGATGTTGATGGTGCTGATCAAGCACCATCGGAGGGCCCATCATATCCATGTATGATGACCATGGTTGCGCCATCATTTGCATCTGCATGGCATCAAAATCCCCATGTTGTCCTTGCAAAATTTCGCCCTCCATCCCTGGGCCTACCGCCTGCTGATATGGCGATAGGCCTGACACTAACTGATTATTATCACTATTATTATCACTATTATTATCAATAATGTCATTGTTGTTGTTATTGTTTATATTGATATTAGAAGTACTAGCTTTTCCTTTTTTAAAACCATCAATTCTCTTATTAATTTCATTCAAATGTTGATTAATCACCCAACCAAGATCACTTAAGTCTAACAAACTCATATTTTGTATGCTCTTACCAGTCAAACACTCGTACATAATTTGAGTCATCTCTTTCTCTCTATTGTCCTTTTGTTGCCTCTTTAACTGTTCATGTGCCTTAGCCACCCTCTGCCTTAGGAACTCCTCTTGGCTCACCATTTTCTTCACCTTCTCCATCTCAGGCAGCCGTTTGAAGCTCGCGATAACATCACGGGCCCCCGTTGGTCCGGGCCACACCACAGGCCGGGCCTCATACGAGCTATAGAGAACGGCACAAGCCTTGACATCACATAGGGTCGTCAGCTCGTCCATCTTCTTCAATAATCCTCGCTTTCGCTTCTTGTAGGTTGCCTTTCGGGCCGAGTCGTTTGTGATGAAGGCTAACTTAACCTTCTTCCTAGTCATGGTGTTGGAGAGGAAAAAGAATGAGGAGGTGGTGTTTGTGTTAATGTGTATATTCTCCTAAAGTAGTAGTAGGGTTTATATAGGGATCTTATTAGGGTTACTAATTTATGACATGATTTTGAAAAATAATTATATTTATTTACATCATTATTTGTGTCTTAAATTGAGGGGAAAATGCATGATAATAGCTAGATGAATTTTTTTGATTAATTATCAGAGATTGTTTGAGTTTTTATAAGTTTATTATTAAGATAAGATTTAATTATTGCTTGGTGGGTTATGAATAGGCATATATTTGAAAATCTTAAAAAAGGAAATGAATCCTTAATCATACTTAATTTTGTGATATGTTTTATTAAAATTAAATCGTGTATGAAAATGGGTTAGTCTAAGACTTTGTCTCTAGACAGGGAGGATCAAATGGTGCGTTGATGTGTTCATACATAAATGCAAGGAATACAATCTATGTTTATAAGGTAATGGGAGCAATTTCTTTTGGAATAAATCTAGCCAAATTGGTTTCTTTTTTAGTACCACAATCAAATGCAAAATGCATAGTTGTTGTGCCAATACATCGAGCCTAATTGATCCTTCAAAATTAACATTATACTTGGCCATTTGTTCATGCTTAAATGCATGAAATATCTCAAATTGATCAATTAAACAGTGATTATGCTAGCAAGGTTATCATATTTGTAAGATTTTTCGGATATCTTTGAATTAAATGTTCGGACAAAATTTATTCTTGGATGATTTAGGATTCACAAATTTTTCTTTGATACTTTAAATTTAGGTATTTCTACTGTAAATACTTCAGGTTACAAAAAATAGGTTTCCATCGGACCTCACCCTAACAACATTAGTATTTTTTTTGTCAAATTAAAGTTCATTTTGTAAAGCAAATCGTTTCAAAAAGATTATAGGGGAACTGAATTAAAAACAACAAAGTTCTAGAGGTTGTGAAAATGCAAAGTTTTCCAGAAAAATTACAAAATCCTATAACCAATTGTTTAAAAATATAGTACTTTCCTAAGAAAAATTACTAAATATGATAAAACACAGACATTTTTCTTCGAGCTCGATTTTAAAAATGGGTCATTAATGTATTCTCATGCTATGAAATACTACAGTTGTTGAAGGGTAATATTATGAAACAGTTTTACCATATTCGAACCATTAAATGCAAGAGTTGTTTTTCATTTCAATATTCACTAAAGATATGTGGTAGTCCATGATCGGCAAAAAAACATGGACTTTTAGTGAGGGAAGAAAGAAACCGAAAAGATGGCATACTCCGTCCAAGTATTTGAGTTCAAAATGTCCATAAAATTAATTGTATATACTATGTTAGAAGCCGATGTGTTTCTCCGCGTGTTGAAGATGTTTCAAGGTATGATGAAATTATACATGTGTCTCTAAAATCCAATACATATCAAATACAAATTTACGACTAACATTAAATGTTCGTACAACCTAGCATAACCTAATCCAATTAATTGAAAGGGAGCAAGAGAAGGACATGTTGAGTATCTTGTCAATTATGTGCAATGGTAATTTATTAATGGAAAATTCTACATGGTGACCTCATGGTATTGCTTTTTCTATATGGTGGAAACAAAATATTTTGATTTTCTATAGTGACCTCAAAGTTTTGTTTATTTAACCAGGGTGTGCAAATCATGAATTAACAACTAACTCAAAGTGAGTTAACTAATCGACCCTTAGACCCTAGCTAATCCACCCAAAAAAAAAATACAAAACACTTATAGCTCCACCGATTTCATCTTCTTCGTCAACGGTGGAACTTAAACAGATTGTATTGTTGCCGATTAGTGCGCTTTGACCACAAAATTCTGTAATTGGGAAAAGAATAAAGGATAAGGGCAAGGATGATTCATTACTTGGCTAGAGAATGTGGTGTAGTCAAATTTGTTCTTTTCATCTTGTTTAATGAAAAACTCTTGTTACAATCAATTTTGCAAATCCTCCACAATTTATCTACGATGACTTATTTTAGAGTGTGTGTCACAATATCAATTTGCTACTCGCTTAAAATTAGTTTTCAACCTCTTATCCTCCCTTTCAACCGTTGAAATAATGTTTAGTGAAGGGGTTGGTTGGTAATGGTGGCCATTATAAGTGAGAGAGAATGAGAGTTTTGGTATTCTGTGAAAGGGAAAGAGGATATTGAAGAAGAAGATGAACTTGGTGGTGTAAAACGTGGGGATTTTTTTTGGTTAGATTCTTTAGCATTACTTAGTCAAATTACTCTTTCAAGCTCTGGATTAGTTGTTAAATTCATTATTAGTACACTCTAATGAAATATACAAAACCTTGAGGTCACTATAAAAAATTAAAATATTTTGTTTCCACCATATAGAAAAAACAATACTATAAGGTCACCATATAGAATTTTCCTTCTCTCCATGGCCCCCCAAACAGACTTGACCACCTTGTTACCCTCTCTAGCTGCTTTGTGAACAATCGTTGGGATTTTTCTAACCTCTCCTACCCTATACCTGATTCCATTCTTGATAGGATCGAGGCAATTGATGCCCCCACCACTTCTAGAAGTGACACTCCTATCTCTGACTTCGTAGCCAAAAATAAATTCTCTTTAGCCTTGGCCTATTATTCTCTTGTGGAAGATAAAGGCAAAAATTTGACCCTTACTAGTCTTTGGAAATGCAAAGTTCCCCCTAATTTCAGGTTCTTCTTGTGGCTCATGTGGTGGGATCGCATCCCCACACAAATCTCTCCTCCATACTAGAAACATCATCTCTGAGGCGTCGTGCCCAACTTGCCATACCATCCAAGAAAACACTCTCCATGCCATTAGGGACTACCCTTTCTCTAGCGCCGTCTGGACTAACCTAGGTACGCCCACCAACCTTCTTAGGGGTAGCCTTAGAGAGTGGATCTCCTCCAATATTCAGACCAACAACCACTACCAGGGCCTCCCTTGGAACATTCTCTTCCCCGTGGTAGCCTTACAAATATGGAAAAACAGGAACAAATTTGTGTATGATGGAGCGGTTATTGAATGCTCTTAGACCATTGTTAGGAAAAGCCTATACCTCACTTGGGAATTCCATGCCTTTAAGGGAAGTATTGCCATTACCCCCACTAGTCCATGTGCAATAGGTGTCATCAATTTTAATCCTTCTATGATGTATATCCATGTTGATGCCTCCTTCCATGGGAAAGAGGATTTCACTTACCTTGCAGGAGTGATGCGCAAAGGAACTGGCGAATGGTGTTTGGGTTTTCAGAAAAAGACTTATTGCAGCAACACCCTTCATGCCGAACTAATGGCCATTAGGGAAGCCTTATTGGTAGCAAGACAGGAAGAACAAGGAAGAGTGTTTATTATCTCTGATTGCGCCACTGCCGTGGAGATGATCAATGAAAATTGTGATTCAAATGACATGCATGCTAATATTACCCAACATTGCAGGGAGCTTAAAAATGGATTCCAAGAAGTGGCGATCATTTGGACCAACAGGGAAAGGAATGTTTTAGCGGATGTATTAGCTAAAAAACGTTATTGTTGTAATTTGGTTACAAACATTGCAACGATACTACCCCATCCCCCTAATTATTGTATGAAGTTCTATCTAGAAGACCGTAGTACTCTGTTTGAGACTTGTATTGGGCCTTTGGCCAACTCTATCTAATCTAGTTTCTCCCTTTTTTCACCAAAAAAAAAAATAGAATTTCCCTTTACTAATTGATCTAATATCATAGAATAAACTTTTTAAAATTATTTTAGAATTTTTGTCATTTTTATTACATTGGCGAAGTAGCGTAAAGAAGTACAATGTGAATCACTCTATAAGTGCGGAAATGGTTGAGGTTTTTGATACGAAAATATGTCCATAACCAAGAAATCTCATATTCCATCAATTTTCAAGTTTCATTAGCACTAAAATGTCTAGGTATATTCTAGAATGTAGAACTATTTTGGAAATAAGAAATTATAGAAATATTTGAAGCTCCCATGCTTATAGAAATTTCTAGTTGGATTAGGTGATCTTATGTTCTTGGAAAATGTTTTATCCTTTCTCAGCAAAAATGCATCAATATTGTACTTGTAAAGTTTGGTCCCCTTTTCTCCTATTGTCACACTGAATGTGGTCAATATGTATCCTTTGCTCTAACACACTAATATATTCGAAAAATGATAGGGGTACTAACAGTTAGATGTTACCGACAATATAATTATCAGAAAGACAATCTATTACCATGAGAAAAACAATATATTTCAATGTAAAAACCATGTTAAATAAAATATTTTTTACTGTCTTGAGTTTACCCTTTTTTCCTCATTTAATATGTAAAAAGACTATTTTACCCCTCATTTAACATGTAAAATGACCATTTTACTCCTGTTAGATCTGTTAGCTCCTATCAATTCTCAATATCTTCAGCAGCAAGCCTACCTTGAATATCTTGCTACTTAAAAATAAAAATAAAATAATGGAAGCCTTGTCTTCCTGATGTCATCCAATTTAATAAGAGTATGAACAACAAATGCAAAATTGCAAAAGAAATATAGTAGGTTTTGTTTTTCAAGTACTTACGTTTATAATCATTTATATTAGGAAAAATTATCTTTTAAAATATTTTTTACAAAAATTATATTATAAGTCACTTTTTTTTGCAAACGACTACCTTTAGTTTACAATTTGGCCAAATAAATAAATTTTCGACTATTAGGACCCATTCATTATTGTTTTTAGTTTTCAATTTTTTTAAAAAACTGAAATCCAACATATGGAAACAAGAAAAATAGTTTACAGTTTTTTTGTTGTCAGCATACATAATAAGCATGATTACTATTAGTTTGCCCAATTTTACATTCATTATACAACTTATATCTTATGAATAAAAAATCATAGAAACCAAAACTGCAAGCTGAGAATGATAAATAATGTTACTATTAAAATTATCCACCTCCTTTTCGCAAATTCTCCTAATTGGTTGCAGACAAATCTCTAGTTTAATAATCTATCTATATACATATTAAAATGCGTAGGCAAGATTTGCAACTTACCACATGTCATCGTCACCATTGATACATTACAAAGTTTATAAAATGCAAGTCATAGGTTTTGAACATCTAACCTCTTAATTGTAATGTTATAGGCTCTACCACCAAGCCACATCCATTTTTTGTTGTCATATTGCAATTAACAATTCATTTTTCCTTAATCAAGCTTAGGAAAAAAGTGAAGAGATCTCCTTCATTATAATTATTCATAATCCTTTTATATTGTTTAATTGGTTCTTGAATTATATTCTTGAGATTTTAATTTTAAAATAAATAAAATTATTAATTAATGAGAATATTATTCTAATCCAATTAAACATAAAAAATGGACCCGGGACGGCAAGCGAGTTTATCTCTTATATATGTTCATTGAGATGAAAATCGTAAATAGAATGATGGAAAATGTTGAAATTATATGTTTATCTAGTAACACATGTTAGATTAATTAAATTCACACAAGATGAATATATGAATGCGGAAATTTAAGGAATTATGAAATACCTCCAGCCATTGCACAAATTGAAATATTGAGATAAAGAAGATCACAAACGCTTGCCCAAAACCAACGCTTTATAAAACTGTATGAATATACCCAGAATAGTTGCTGAATCCTTCTTCCTCTAGTTAGATGGTGTAGAGATTTTTAGAATGAAGTGGATACAGTGACCTTTTTCTGAGAGATGAATAACGTTATTTAAAGGGAGTTGTACCATCAACAGAACCCCTTTTTCTGTAAACGTGATAACGTTATGGAGAAGATAATGGAGATAGTGGTGGGAAGTGGTTGGGCTTAACAGAATCCAAGTAGAGATAAAGGTGGACCATATTAATTAATTAGTCAATTAAAATAAATTATTAACTAATTAATAAAATTCCAACATTCTCCCACTTGGTCCACTTTATCTACAAAGTCCTCATATATGGATCATAGCGATGAGTTCTCTTAAAACGAGAACTAATCTTCCATGTATCACAATATATTCGGCCTTTCACCACTTACACTACTTAATGAGTAAACCCTATGCTTACTCTAGGTCAAACATAATGACATTTCTCAAATTTCAAAAACAATATGTACGTACATAAATTCAGAAGAGAAATATCCAGCTGAATGAAAAGTTACAACATAATATAAATAGTATACTAAATTATGGAACCAAGTCCCATGCTCTCTACATGACCCTTGAAAACTTTAATTTGCATGCCTTTTGTCAAGGGGTCAGCAATCATTAATCCAGTACTAATGTGTTCTATGATCACTTTCTTTTCTTGAACACGTTCTTTTATGGCTCGAAATTTAATGTCGATGTGCTTACTTCGACTTCCACTCTTATTGTTCTTAGCCATAAAAACAGCAGCTAAATTATCACAAAACATTATTATTGGTCGATTGATTGAATCAACGACCTTAAGTCCAGATATGAAACTTTTCAGCCATACACCATGTGAGGTAGCCTCAAAGCAAGAGACGAACTCAGCCTCCATAGTTGAAGTAGAAGTTAAGGTCTGTTTTGCACTCCTCCAAGAAACGGCACCATGGGCTAGCATAAACACATATCCTGAGGTGGATTTTCTTGAGTCAATGCAGCCACTGAAGTCGGAGTCAGAATAATCAACTACTTGGAGATTATCAGTCCGTCTATACATAAGCATGTAGTCCTTAGTACCCTGAAGATATCTCAACACTTTCTTTGCAGCCTTCCAGTGATCAGAACCTGGATTACTTTGATATCTTCCTAATACTCCAACAGCATATGCAATGTCAGGCCTAGTGCAGACCTGGGCATACATAATGCTTCCAACAGCTGAAGCATAAGGAACATTTTTCATTTGTTCCTTCTCAAGATCATTCCTAGGACACTGGTCTAAACTGAACCGGTCACCTTTCACAATGGGTGCTACACTTGGTGAACAATTTCTCATATGAAATCTATCAAGTACTTTGTTGATATAGGTCTCTTGAGACAAACCCAAAATGCATCTGGATCTATCTCTATGGATCTTAATGCCAATGACATAAGATGCCTCACCCATATCTTTCATGTCAAAGTTACTAGAAAGAAATTGTTTCACTTCATATAACAACCCTTTATCATTGGTTGCCAGCAAAATATCATCCACATACAACACCAGGAAACAAATCTTACTCCCGCTGACCTTATGGTATATACATTGATCCATTATGTTTTCTTCAAAACCAAATGAAGTTATCACTTGATGAAACTTCATATACCATTGGCGAGAAGCCTGTTTCAATCCGTATATGGATTTATTTAGCTTACAAACCAAATGCTCACCCTTTTTAGAGAAGAATCCTTCAGGTTGTTTCATATAAACCTCTTCTTCTAAATCACCATTAAGAGATGCCGTTTTCACATCCATTTGATGTAACTCATAGTCAAAATGAGCTACTAATGCCATAATAACTCGGAAGGAATCTTTCTTTGACACAGGAGAGAAAGTCTCTGAGTATTCAATTCCTTCTCTTTGAGTGAACCCTTTGGCAACGAGTCTAGCCTTATGTCTCTCGATGTTGCCCATGGAGTCTTTCTTTGTTTTAAAGACTCATCTACATCCAATGGCTTTTACACCATCAGGCAACTCTACGAGATCCCAAACTCTATTTGATGCCATGGAGTCCATCTCATCTTTCATGGCCTTCATCCACAATTCAGAATCTCTCGAACTGGTGGCTTGCGAAAACGTAATTGGGTCATTGTCAGCTTCATCAACACAATCCAATTCTTGCAAATACACTTCAAAATCATCAGAAATAGCTGATCTCCTCATTCTAACAAATCTTCTCAAAGGAACTTGATCAAGGTGTTGATCGTTCAGATGCTCCTCATGTTCTTCATGATCTATTAAATTGTTATCAACATTGTGTGGAGGTTTTGCTGCTGTGTCCCTAATACCCATTTGTGATTGAGGGGTGTGAATGACAATCAACCTATCACTTGAAACATCACTTAAATTAGGGGGTGGAACTTCAATGTGATCTGTTTCAGAAATAATGTCCTGAATTTGATCACTCCCACTAACTAAGTCATTCTCAAGGAATTTAGCATTTCTTGATTCCACAATTCTGGTGCTGTGAGATGGACAATAGAACCTATAACCCTTAGACTTCTCAGGATATCCAATGAAATACCCACTAATAGTCCTCGGGTCAAGTTTCTTTTCTTGTGGGTTATACACTCTTACTTCGGATTTGCATCCCCAAATGCGCATATGCCGCAAACTCGGTTTCCATCCTTTAAATAACTCAAAAGGTGTCTTAGAGATAAAGGTGGGCCATATTAATTAATTAGTCAATTAAAATAAATTATTAACTAATTAATAAAATTCCAACAACACAATCATCGTATATAGTTGGTGGTATGTAAAAAAAAATGACCTTCTTTAGTAGAATTTTAGCTAATAGATAGTGGTTCGTTGAATAGTAGTTTACTAAAAAGTAGTTTTTTAAAATAAACTAAAAGGTAGTTTCTTGCAAATTACATGATTCCTTTGTTTCTTTTTAAGTGATACATTTTGACTTTGACTCTTTCCACCGCATATGTAATTTCAATTGTTTATATCTTCAAGTGTCTACAAATAAAAAATACAGTACCAAGTAGTACTTGGTCTAGTGGAAAGGATTGTACCCTTCCAACCTCAAGGTTGGGGTTTCAATCCCCACTAGGGACACTTTGAGGGTAGGGATTTCCCTTACCCTTCCCCCTACTCTCAAGTGCCTGGCCCAATAGGACCCGAGCGGGGTCCGGGCCACTTCTCCTTACCAAAAAAAAAAAGTAAAAAAAACAGTATAAAATTTTGACTCCTGTAAAATATACAATAAGAGGATTCTACATGACTATATTTCGTCTTAAGTATAAATCATAAAAGATAATCAAAGTATAGTTGTGAATAGTACCAAAGTTAAACTGTGTCACTTGAAAAGACACGGAGGAAGTATTTCAAAAGATAATTTTCTGAAAAGAATCTAAAGAAAAACAAAATAATTGCAATGAAACTTAGGAAGTTGTCCCGGAGAGGGGAAGAGTATGAACCATGAAACACCTCCATCAAAAAAAAGTTTAACTATTTAGGGCAACTTAATAGGGGGTGCTTGGTTGGAAAGATGTTGAAATCTAATGGAATTGAATAGATGTAATACTATTAAAGTATTAGTGAACAAAAAGTTATTTGGTTGAGATAAAATGTTTCGGAACCTCATACCCGTTGGTTTCTCATCCTCCGTCCCCCTAAACCCCTTCAATCTCATGCTGTCATCCCATATGAATTGAGATCCCTATATCTTCCATATAGTAATATCTTATAAATCCATACCTTGAACTAAAATAAAGGAATGGATATATTCCGTTTATATTAAGAATAAGGTTCGGAGTTCTTATGTGCCTCCAAATCAGCTAGTTGATTATGAAAGATGATATGCAATATGAAGATCATTTGTACGGTTAGCGAAGATCAAGTCAAGAAGCAAATATATTCTCTAGAAAGAATAACTAATAGGCCTTGCGATAAGATAAAAAAAATTGATATTCATCTTAACCTGTAATAGTTCAAAAAAAACTTAAAAATAAGGATGTTTGTAAATTATGGTTCAACACTTGATTCAATATATTCAGGGCCGTTGAAGAGGGGGTGCAAGAAGCTCCTCTGCACAGGGCCCCCAAATACATGAAATTTAATAGGGCCCCAAATCCATTATGTTTCATCAGCCCAAAATATCTGATTGATTGATTCTATAGCTAGCAAATTAGAACAATAAAAAATTATTTTACCTTTTCAATCTCAACTCACTCATCACGTCACTCTTTGTTTCTCACTCCTCTCTCAATCTCTTCCACCTTCCATTTTTACTCTACAAAACCTTCCATCTTCTTCTTAATTTTCCCACACAAATCAAATTAATTTTTTTTGCTTATTTCCCAAACAATCTAATTAATTGATTCTCATTGATTTATTTTCTGATTACATGGGTATTTAATTCCTTTTCTTTCCCTAACAAAATTTTCAGCAGGAGAAGATTTATTTTCCCCTAAATTTAGCTTCTTCTTCATCAAGAATGCAATGAGCAATTAATTTCAAGATTTCTTGATTATATCTTGTCAAACGACTAATTTTTTCAGCTATATATAAATAAGTTAGCTTGAAGTTTATTCACTCATCTAAATCCCAATTGCGCAATTCTGGTTTACTTACATCGGCGGCATGGTCTCGGCTAATTGTTGGCGAAGTTTGGCGAAATTGACGGCACTTGCAATTGCGAAATTGAGATTTGGTAAATGAATCTCTGAGCTTTTTGTTGTTTATGTTGTTAAACTGTTAATTTGGTAGCTCTTTGGAGTATAGACCAGCAATTAGTAGCCATAGGGAAATTATAGAGATATGAAATAAAGAATATGACTTTCCTCTTTTCTTGCAGACGAAACTTGTTGTTGTTGACATCCATGAACTTATAACTAGTGGCTAGATGACATATTCCATATTCAGAAGTCTTATTGTAATTGTCTTATCATTTGTGGTGTCAAAATTTTGATTGTTTCATGTTGCTTTTTGTGAAACTGGAATGAGAGAGCAAGTGTTGCGATCATTTTAAAACTATTTTCTCTTAATTGTTTCATGAGCTTTATATTAAGTATTAACCAAGGTAATACTAAGTGACGTCATATAAGTTTCAATTATTAAGGTTGAATGTGTTTTGAACTTAATAAAACTATAGTCGTTAAATAAAAGCTTCGGATTATACAAAGTTTCCGTAAGTGTGTGATGGTAAAAAAAAATTTTTATTAATGTTGAAAGTATAAACTATAGAAGGGCCCAATTTTCATTTTTGAACAGGGCCCCAAAAAGCTTCAAAACGGCCCTGAATATATTCCACCAAATATTTTTAATAGACCTACTTTTTAGATCTACTCTTCACATTCTTTCTTAGGCCTTGTTTGGTTGTATATAGGAAGTCATACTTCCTAGGAAGTTATTTTTTCCATGTATTTGAAATTCCTAGGAAGTGTAAAATCGTGTTCGGTTGATAATGGGAAGTATTCCCATGGGAAGCTCTACTTACCTAGGGGGACATAGGTAAGTAACTTCCTCCATTTTGGAGGAAGAAGAACTTCCTAGGAAGTGCAAATTCCCATGGTTTTGCCAACCAAACAACTTCATATACTTCTACTTCCTAGGAATTTGCACTTCCCATGATTTGTTTTGTCAACCAAACAAGTCCTTAGAAAATATTCCAAATTCCGAGATTAGACATGTTACATGAAATTAGTTTTGGTTTTTGTGATTCCAAAAAAGGGAAAATATAGACACTTTTTAGGTTATTACTAGAAAAGAAAAAATTAAATTGGCATATGTCAAGAAACCATACTTTTGTTTTAGTAGATGAAAATATATATCTAATAAACCTAATCTGGAAGTGTTCCTAGACAACTACAAACAATTAATCAAATTGAGAATAAATAAAAAGCTAGGCTCTGGTTAGAGGAGACTGGATGAACCACCTACCCAATCAAGTGGTTAATTCAAGTCAAACAATTGCAAAATATAGAGTAATAGTGTTATAGAATGATTCTAGAATTGATAGAATAGGTAAAGTACCAATATTAGTTGAAAATCACGTGTATAATATAATTCATTAAGGGGCCCTTAAACATTGATGCTTTTTCATATCTGTTTCAACAAGAACTCATCAAGCTGGCCAAGAACCCTTTTTCTAGCATTTCCATGGCCCCACAAATGGAGTCAAACCAAATGACAAATTTGTACACAAAATTTTGCTACATCTTTATAATTTTGGATTGTGAAGTCACATCTGAACTATTTTGGGTAGGAAAAAAGGGTCCTTGACTGGCCTCAATTTGTCCACCTATGACATTAGTGTGGGTTCATTAACAACACTACAACACAATCAATCACTCCTCCAATATTTTTTGAGGATGAAATGATCCCAAATGGCAAATATTAGTTGAGGATGTTTCAAGAATCTCAAGCCTTTTGAGACCTTTGATTGGTTGATTAAGATGGTAATCCATTTTGATTTTGTCTGATTCAAAATACATTAGTTATCCGAAGGTTTTTTGGTAGGAATAATCTTGTTATTGCCTGTTACCATTTGGAATGCTCATTAATTATTCAATCTTCATTTGTATAAGAATAATCTTGTCATTTGTAGGGTTCATTAGAGATCAGATTACCTTTTCCACAAGAATGTTCACCCATGAGTAACAACAAATATCACCATCCAAATACGTACTTATTACTAAAACCATTTAAAATGTCATTTCTACCATATATATGTGTGTATTGATCCGATATGCCGCCATATCTTTGTCTCGTGATTGAAACTTTAGCTTATATAGAAGGTGGAACTTAAGAGCAGCGAGGAGAAAGTCTAGTATTCCTTTTTCAAGGTATATGAGTCACGAGAAACTATCCTATCTCATTACTATAACTAAATAAGTTTAAAACCTAGGTCTTAAACTAAACTCAACAAACTATATAATACTACTCGTACCAAGATCAAACCCTAGATTTCCGTAAAGAAGTGAAAGCATGATAACATTAAATCAGAGCTCACTTGGCGAAGGCAGAAGGTATATAACAATATTAGAATCTCATACATTTAAACCCTCAAAGACCTACTTGTTTTATTGTTATGGAATGTCAAAATGCCCCCTTTAATCTACCCAATTACTTCCTTGATTCTCAATGGTGACTATTAATAGAAAATTAATTTGTTTTGGACCTAATTTTGTGATCGTTTATCTCATCCAAAGTTGATTCTAACCAACTTTTTACCCAAAAAAATGTAGAGAAGGTATTGTGTCAGACGCGTCTGACCATAAGTTATGGTCAGACGGATTTCAGTTGGTTTCAATTTTTTTCAGTTGGATGTATTTTGATTTTAGTTGTTCAGTGGATAAGTTCAGTTGGACCTTCTATTCTTTCAGTTAAACTTTTTATTCATTCAGTTGGATGTATTTTGATTGTAACCAACTGAAAGAATAAAAGAACCAACTGAAAGAATAAAGTAACCAACTGAAATAATAAAATGACCAACTGAAAAGATAAACCAACCAACTAAAATAAAACAACATCCAACTGAAACAAAACAATACCTAACTGAAACAAAACAAATACCAAATGAAACAAAACAAAGTTCCTGGAAATGGAATAGCACAAACAATACCTAAATTATGGAGATAGCATTTCAATCGAGCGGCCAACTCTTGTAATCGACATTACCAATTGTAGTCCAACCAGCTGAATCTCCCACCTTGTACACAACAGCATTCGCAGTTAAGAACGCCTGCTGTCACCAAATCAAGGTTACCCATCATCGGTCTCGCTGCCGCACACTTCATCACTAATGGAAGACAATAGGACAGTATGAGTTTAAGAAGGAAAAGTGTCTTTCAAGTGTGACAATCTATTTTGGGGGTTGATGATTCGGGTGCCGAATTGGTTGTTTTGTAGAGTAGTTCGTCGGGTCTAATGGTTCTTCAAATTCGTGAGGGTTAAAGGGAGTTATGGTGATGAGTTGAAGAAGAAGAAGTATTGGGCTCCTGTCAATTGGTCAGACGGTCTGACCCAATACTTTCACAAAAATGTAACCCACTAAGACCAACGAAAGGAGATGGTCAATGTTAAACAACATTATCCACCCCTTAACTACAATCCAAAGGCTTTAAACACTTACGAAAGATTACATTGGAAGACACACTACACTAGTAGTATGCCAAGATCATCATCAAAGTGTAACAAATTTAGTTTATTGCCCCCACCATGTTATCATCATTGAAACAAGAAACTTCTTGAATTCTATTCTTAGACATTTAATTAATTTAGTGGTATGATGATGATGAAAATGGTTTCCACATTGGAGTGAACATCTATAGGAACAAACAATGTACAAACAAGATGTTATTTGTTGAAGTATTATGCGGGATTTTAAAGATTTTAGGGTTGATTCTCATTGCTTTTGTTATACACCAAAAAGAAGAATAGTACGAAATGAATTTTTCCAAACTAACAAAAAAGATTACAATAATTCAAAGAAGAAACATTCTTCCCATTAGTTTATTAAACATATATACATTGAGGATTGATACAACAACAAAAGAAACTTCTATTCTTTTTTTCTTTTGTACAACAAAAAGAACTATCAAAATTAAACAAAACATCTGAAGTATCTCTCAAAGGGTAAAATTTTGTGGACCCAACAAATTCAATCAAAACTCAACCTCAACTTTTTTTCTTCTTTCCTCCTTAATTTTCTTGCAAAACTTTAGCCAAATTTGAAGCAACCCTATGAATTTTCTCATTATCATCTTGAATTAACATCAAACAAATCTCTAAAACCCCATCATTTCTCACTTCTTTCTTCACTTTCTCACTACAACAACAAAGCAAATTCAATGTCAACAATCCATATTGAATCCCTCTTGAACTCCCATTCTTCACATAACCCACCAAAATCTCAACCACACCATTACACTTCACCATCTCCTCCCTTCCTTCTTTACACTTAGCCAACAAACCCATCACTTCAACAGCCCTTTCGAGGCCCGATTTCGCAATCCTAACCAAAACCGCAACCGCCCCACAATCAACCGCTCTACGACGATTCTCGGGGAAGCAACAGAGAGTGAAAAGAGCCGTAGCAGCCTCTTTCCTCTCCCTACCCTTCCCCGTTCGTAAGAGGTAAACAAGCGATCTAACAGCGCCCGGGTGGGCGCCAATAGTCGCCTTGTTTACCTCCACAACAGCGAGGCTGGTTAGCACCGTTGCTGCAACAGCAGCAGCGGGGCCAACCAGTGCGGTGACGATCTTCGCCACCGCACCCTCGGCTACTAACCCGACTTTATTGTCATCTGAGTCGAGGCTCAAATTCAGGAGAAGCGATAAAGACTTCTCCTGAAGGCCCGGGTCGTTATCCGGGCCGACACAGCGGAGGACTGCGGATACCGCGCCCGACTCGGTGAGACGGGCGCGGAACCCCGGGTTGGATTTGGATAGCGCGGTTAGGTGGGTTAGAGAGTCGAGCTTTTGGGTAGGGGAGGTGGTTCGAGAGGTGAGGGTGGAAATGAGGGAAGTGAGTTGACTCAGTGAGTCGGGTACCGAGTCGGGTTGAAGGTGGTGGGTATTGTGGGGTTGAAGGTGGTGGTTTGTAGGGGCATAATTGGAAATTAAGCTGCGGAGGGCGTGGTTGGGGATGAGGGGAGGTGGGTCAGGGAGGGGTAGTTTGGTAATTGGACAAGTGCGGTGGCCGGAGTCAATCCATTTTTGGATGGAGGTCCGGTCGAAGGTGTGGCCGGAGGAGAGGATAACCGGGTCGGACATGATTTCGAGAGAGATTGGGCATTTGAAGTATTCAGGAAGATCCGTTGCCATTTTTTTGTGGGTGGGAATGTAAAAAAGGGGTTTTGTGGGTTTTGTTCTGTACTCACATATTCAAGGAAAAAAGAGAGATAAGAGGAGAGAGAAAGATAGTTTGGTGGTGAAAGAGTTCCTCGTTCTAACCAAAAAGAACGGACTAAAAATCAGAATTTTTATTTAAGAACAAAACTAAAATTATACTTATATAAAGGATAAAGGTAAAAATAATCCATTGCATTCATATATGCTTTAACATTTGACAAAATCCTTACAACTAAGGGGTAAAGCAGAAAATTTGGGTATTCGGTTTTAGGCTCGGATGGATGAGCGGATTTTAGACCTGGAGTTGGTCTTATCAAGCCGATTGTAAGTTGCGGCTGTTTTCAATTTAAGACAGTAAAATTTTGAACCCAGTAGGCAATCTCCACTAATTATACAGTATATCAAATGTGTCAGTGTCACTAATACGAATATGTTATAATTATTGTTTAGTCTTTTTTGTTGTTGAACAATGAGTTGTCTAAACTCTGAAATGCAGCTAGATAAACTGGGTTTCTGGTATTGCAACTGATTCATCAAGTCTAGTTCTAGGAACTGGTTCCGAGTGTGAGGAATCGGTTAAATATGTGTCGATCTCACATGAAATCAAATTTTAAGTGGATTATGCATTAACATCCCTTCTCATTTGTTCTTCCTATTTGGAATCAGGAAAAACCATTGCATTATAAAATACAGATAAGATTCCCCTTTATGAAAGTATAAATAAATAAATAAATATAGATTTTGGCTTGTTTACCCAATGAGAGTAAATAGATTGGGGATCACCAATGTAACCGCATTGGTGGAAAAACATGAACCGAGAGTAAATACATTTTGATTTTTTTCCTCTTCTTAGAGCGCTAATGTGAACGAATTATATGCAATCGCATCTGAACACATTAAATAAGTATCAAATGTAACCATATGGAAAATATATTAAAATTTCAATGATGGGATTTCATCCTGAATATGAAATCATCATCATTATTATTATTATAATTATTATAAATATATACTCCCTCCATTCCTATTTGATGTTCCCATTTGGAATATGGGGGAAAACCAATGCAAAATGAGGTGGATGAGAATCTTTTTATTTTTATATTATATAAAGTGTACTTTGCTACTTTTTGTTGTTGAAAAAGTAAGAGAGAGAAAGAAAAGTGGGTGATTGAGAATTAAAAGATTCTAAAGTGGGCCCATGTGTAAGATAAAAAGTAAAAAAGTGTAGTAAATATTTGGTTGTTGAAGGGTAAGATGGGAAAACAAAAGTTCTTAAAATGGAAAAGATTCAAAGTGGGAAGAACTTTTAGAAACACCCCAAAAAGGAAAATGGGAACATCAAATGGGAACGGAGGGAGTATGTATTAAAAGGTAACTAAGAAGGGAAGAGCAAAGAGAATGGAATGAGTATTAAAAAGTAGAAAATTATGGGTGAATAAACGTGGAAAAAAATAGATAGAACATGTTATCAAAAATAGAAAAAGCAATAACGTGTACAATAAAAAGAAACGAACCAAAAAAGAAGACGTGTAAACTAAATAAAAATTGAGGGAGTAATTAGTATTACTAGTTACTACCGGTATATTTCTTATACATATATCATTTTAATCATTATTCATATCACTATTAATATAATTTTATTATTAATATCGGTAACAGTATTACACCATATTATGATATTAATATTAACCTTAGATTATTAATGGTAATATGGTTATTATTAATAATAATAATATAATCATTTTCATCGTTTTCATTAATATTATTATTAATTATTATTATTCTTAAAATATTAAATAGTTATTTAATATTAATATTAATATTTTACCTCAGTTCCTTTTTGTTGGTTGCAATTATAATAGAAATATAAATCGAGGTAAAGGGGGATTCAGAGAGCATTTGTGGAGTTTATATAAGAAAAGATATAGGAAAGAGATTGTGATATATTCGGGGTTTATGAAAAAACAATAGAGAGAGTATTCATTGTGGGGTTGGAAGGGATAAGGTGGAAACATGTATTTGCTAATAATCAAATGAAGTCTCACGGCCATATCAAATAGAGAATTGGTGCCTGAAATTCCAATCTGTCATTGAAATAATACAACAAACCTGGCTTATCCCTCATCGAGGGTCAGCAAGTCATCATTTACTAGGAAATGTGACTTAGTAAGACTTAACCTCAAACGTTGGTCACTAGGTTTTAAACGGTTCAAAGGAATCAATTGGTGACAAATAAACATTGACCTACATTCTCGAGGTAAAAATATTAACACTTTGTCCCAAGCTAGGGATTAAGGCCTCTTCTCCCATAACCAAATCCCTACCATCGAGCTTGACTACCAATATGATGTGGAATCGAAGAGACGACTCCAAATTATGAATGTATATGACCTTCGCAATTATTGGGTATGGTTAATTCTTCGAAACAAGGCTATGGGAGTTATGAGTTCAAGCTCAACGCAACCTTTTCGCCCACGTTAAGGTGGAATGAAGATGTGTTCCAAGAAGTGTCCAAAAGTGGCGTCCAAGTTGAGTCAATTAGGAGTCTTAGTTATTTTATTTAAGTCATTTATTTTCAGCAAAAAAATAAAAGGGCCGATTTTTTCTACTGATTTTTGGTTCTATTTAGGAGTCCTAGTTGAGTTGTAATTCCTTTTAGATAAGAATTGATCTAGCTAAGGGATAAGGAAAAGATAGGTATGTAAATAAGATAGAAAGGGCCAAAATCCCTATCATATCTTATTAACTTATCTTCCTTATTTTTATCTTTATCTTTTCCTAAATTCTAGGGATTAAGATTTATATGCTTTCTAGATAGAATTTGGTTTCCTGATTATACTAGGAGTAGTCTAGTATAAATAGGCATTCATATTTTCAATAAGAAGAAGATATTATTTTTGAGTTAAAACTTGTGTTTAAGAGTTTAATTGTTTTGCACAATTATATTCGACCATTTAGTAATTTTCAGAAGTGATTATTATTGAGTATTTAATCTACTTAATTCCAGGAGTGGTTTAAGGGAGGTTAAGAGTTAATTAAAACTTTCAGGAGTGTTAGTTTTAATTATCATATCCGTTTCTTTGTTCCTTGTTTTCGGATTTAGGCAAATTAAACCTAAATTCCTTGACTTGGATTTCATTGATTGAGACTCTTGGAGTAGCAATCATAACCACTTGATATGATTGCTACTCCAAGAGTCTGAATCAATGAAATCCAAGTCAAGGAATTTAGGTTTAATTTGCCTAAATCCGAAAACAAGGAACAAAGAAACCGGATATGATAATTAAAACTAACACTCCTGAAAGTTTTAATTAACTCTTAACCTCCCTTAAACCACTCCTGAAATTAAGTAGATTAAACACTCAATAATAATCACTCCTGAAAATTACTAAATGGTCGAATATAATTGTGCAAGACAATTAAACTCTTAAACACAAGTTTTAACTCAAAAATAATCTCTTCTTCTTATTGAAAATATGAATGCCTATTTATACTAGACTACTCCTAGTATAATCAGGAAACCAAATTCTATCTAGAAAGCATATAAATCTTAATCCCTAGAATTTAGGAAAAGATAAAGATAAAAATAAGGAAGATAATCTAATAAGATATGATAGGGATTTTGGCCCTTTCTATCTTATTTACATACCTATCTTTTCCTTATCCCTTAGCTAGATCAATTCTTATCTAAAAGGAATTACAACTCAACTAGGACTCCTAAATAGAACCAAAAATCAGTAGAAAAATCGGCCCTTTTATTTTTTTGCTGAAAATAAATGACTTAAATAAAATAACTAAGACTCCTAATTGACTCAACTTGGACGCCACTTTTGGACTCTTCTTGGAACACATCTTCATTCCACCTTAACATAGGCGAAAAGGTTGCATTGAGCTTGAACTCATAACTCCCATAGCCTTTTTTCGAAGAATTAACCATACCCAATAATTGCGAAGGTCATATACATTCATAATTTGGAGTCGTCTCTTCGATTCCACATCACAATATTGGAAGCAGCGAGTTAAAGATAAATGGGCACAACAAGGCGATATTCCAACAAAGCTCATGTACAGCCAAGTGAAGAGAAAAAAAAGGAGGAACAAAATTCTCATGCTAAAAAACTCAATGGGAGAATGGATACAGGGGGCGGACAAAATCTCACACCTTATAACGGAATTCTGGAAAAAAAATTTACGTCAAAAGTGGACCCTCTCACGAATCCCGAACAAGATGTACATCTCCTACTTCGGGAACTACATCTACCTGAACTTACTTCTAAGCAAAATAATCGCTTCATTTCACCTTTCACTCCAGAGGAAATAAAACTGGCAATCTTTTCTATTCGCGGAGGAAAATCACCTGGTCCAAACGGTATGACAGTTGAGTTCTACCATAAACATTGGAATATAGTTGGATTATCAGTGGTTAACGCTTTCAAGAATGTATGCACAACCAACTTTATTCTCAATAGTGGAACAATACTCTCATGGTCCTCATCCCAAAAGTAACAACACCAGAAGAGGTGGGCCATCTACGGCCAATTAGTCTTTGTGACACCATCTACAGATGCCTCACCAAATGCATGGTAAACCGAAAGAAAACAGCACTCCCCTCTATCATCTCAAACTATGAAATGTCGTTTGTTCCGGGATGACATATGACGGATTACGTCATGATTAGGCAAGAACTGTTACACCAAATTATAACCTCTAAATCCCCTAACAATCACAAACCAGCAATCAAGATTGATATGAGCAAAGCCTACGACCGAGTATAATGGCATTTTCTCCTCAAAGTCCTCAGGCCCTACGGTTTTCCTAACCAATGGATCGAGCTCATTAGCCAATGCCTCACGACGGTCTCTTTTCGTATCTTAGTCAACGGTAATGTCTCAGAAAAATGTAAACAAGCTTGTGGATTACGCCAAGGGGATTCTCTCTCACCGTACCTTTTTCTTTTCTGCATGGATATTCTACCCCGCATGCTCACTCTATCAGAATAAATACGGCAATTTACAGGCCTAAAAATTTAAAGGCCATCCGTCGCACATCTCCTTTTCGCTGATGATGTCATGCTCTTCTTTCAAACAAATAACAACTCTTCAAAGGTCGTTGTTGCGGATATACTGGGACATTTCTCAAGAGGTTCAGGGCAACAAATTAACTTGCTTAAATCCTATGTTAAATTCAGCTCGCTTATTTCTCAAATAGACAAATCAACATGCCTTCATCACCTCAAGCTGCCAAAAACTGACCAAATGGGTCACCACCTAGGGTCCCCTATTGATCTGGAATGCAAGAAAGGACAACACTACCAATTCCTACTTCATAACATTACAGAAAAATCCTCTCCTGAAACAGCACACATTTATCACAGCCGCTAAAGATCATTCTCATCAACGCAATTATCATTCCAATGGCAGCACATACCATGAATAGTATTCTCCTACCAGCCTCAGTGGTGGGGAAAATAGATGCCATTATTACGATGTTCCTGTGGGCAAAAAAGGACGAAAAAGTATCCACTAGATAAAAAGAAAATTGTACAAGCACCCAGGGGAATGGGAGGTCTCGAAGTCCAAAATATCAAAATCGTAAACCAAACCTTGCTCATGAAACAAATTTGGAGGATGCATAATAATCCTCAATTATTGGTCTCCTCCTTAATTGGTAGTCAACTAAATACTATCAGGAAACTTCAACCTGGCCACCAAGCGTGTAATATCCGGAAAACAAACGGATCTTTCATGCTCAAAGGCCTAGTCATGGATGGGGAAAACCTTTTACAAGGATGTGCTTGGAAAATAGGTAGTGGTTCCAAAACACATGCAGCAAGTCATCCCTGGATTAATGGTAAGATTCCAGAGGTTAAATCAGATATTACGCTCACCACAACGCAACATTGGAAAGTCTCAGAATTCATACAGAACCACCCGCGACGATGGAATGCGGAGAAAATTTGTAATCCCCCGCAATTTTATGAATTTTATAAATATATTTAAAGTATATTTATAATCATTTTCAAACTTATTTTATTTAATTATTTAAGTATTGACTATTTTATAAGTCAAATGATTATTTAAACGTTTTAAATGATCATTAATATTTATTTAGTTGCATTGAAGTATTTAATATTTTATTTAAAGATTTTGGGTCGTGTTTAAAATAATTTTAAATGCTGGGTTGAGGAGCTCAACCAATTGGTTTAAGTGTCATGTTCAACTTAAGCCCAAACCTAAAGCCTAATCCTCTCCACCCTAGGTTTTAGGCAAAACCTATAAATACCCCCAAACCCTTAATTGAACACTTTTGTTTTTCCTCTTCCTCACTCACCCTCACTCGTCCCTCACACTCTCTCTCCCTCTCCTCCTGTTTTTCCGGCGCCGGTCACACACACCGCCACCCTTACCTTTGCTCCGCCGGCCACCACACATGCCACCACTCCCCTTTCTTCCTCCGTGCGAGCCGCAGCAACAGCAGCCAACAGCAGCACCGCCACCACGCGCCACCACTCGTGCGTGTGTCTCTCTTTGTTTTTCGGTTTTTCGTGGGTTTTCTTCGGTTATTTCTTGACCCTATCCTCTACTTTAATGTTTAAATTATATTTAATGTTAAAGTTATAATTTTTATGATTTTTATATGTTTCTATAATAAAGTTGAAAACTTTATTATTCGAATTATTAAAAATCTAATTTTTATTTATTATGAATATAAATTATAATTTCAGATTTATCATTATTGATTTAAAGTGAGTTTTAAGTATTAAATTAGTGATTTTTGAGGTTTTAAAGTATAGATTTATGAGTATTATATTAAAGGCCGTTAAAGGTTGGCACTTTAATATATTTAAAGTATTTTAAAATGAGTTTTGAGACGTTTTAAAGTAAGTTATATTGTTGTGAATTAATTAGTATATTAATTCATTGTTGTATTATTATTTTGATAGGCGAAGAATTTACTTTAGGCGACTTCTAGATTTGTAAAGTGGCCTCTCACTTTGTCTACACAAGGTACGTACATGTCCTTATGTGTTATATTAGTATCATGTCCTAAGAATTAGGATTATTCATAGTATCATGTATAGGGAACCCTTTTATGGTTCATACGTGGCTATTGAATTGGAATTTCATGTTGTTGAGCATGTTAATTGATTTTATGATTTATTATATGATTGAATGGATGTTTGATTCAAGCATGTTATATGGGAATGTTTATATTTTAATCCATCGTGTGATATGGGTTAATATTATTTTATTATTGGATTATGGATTTTGGTATTATTTCCCTTATTAGATATTTATTACTCTCAAAGGCCGAGGACTTTATGAGTAAGTTGGACTAGTATTGGATATGGTTATTTTACTACTTTGCAAAGACCGAGGTCTTTGTAGGGTATGTATATTTATTGGACTTTCGATTGTTGATTTAAGTCAACAGATAAATTTGGAGGCTTAATTCTTGGTCAATCGGAATTGTTTGATCACTTATTTAATCCTAAGAAAAAGAGGAATATTTGTTGTAACCATGTTATGTGTTGGTTGTCTATTTAGAGTCCAACATCGAATAACTTACTAATACTTAAGTGAAAGTGAATAGCAATCGCTTTAGACTATTGCAAGTCTGAAGTTATGGACTAGTATGAGTTGGAGTACATGGTGGTAGCCTATGACTTTTCTTGGGCTCAGATTGATCACCGTATCCTATTTTTATTTCTAAAGGTTCTTCGACATCGTTAGTCAAGGGGTTACGGAGTCGCGCCCGTAACTCGGTCTTTCATTTATGAAGACTGGTTTTTGGTTGGACAACTCGATCCATTGCCTATTCAATTTATTAAATATTTATTATGTTGTGTGTCTTGTAGTCAAGTCTTATTTTAAGAGTTGTAGTATTTTATTATTCATGTTTGGTTGTTCATTAGTATCATGTTAGGTTTCGTGTTTTATTTATTTATGTATGTACTCAGCCTTGCTGATTACGTGCTTTTCTGTGTGTCGATCATGGATGTGCCTATTATCCTGTGATGACCCTTTATTGGCGAGCAGTCTTCAATCGAGTATTTGCCTACAGGTTTGAAGGCATGATCCATCATCTTAATATTCATTTGGGGCTTGGGAGCGTTGTTGGGAGATCATTTTATTATCTTTAGTCTCCTATTCTTACATTATTTTAATTACGTTGCTTATGGATTATTTATTTAAATGTTTTGTTTTGGTTTGAATTACTTTCGAGGTTTGAAGTTTAAGTTTGACAATTATATTATTTAAGTATTTACTAAAGTATTTTGATATTTTCCGCTGCAATACTCTGAGCAAGCCGACGTTTTCACACGGGCGATAATGCCTTGATGATTCTCTATTTTAGTTGGAAAATATATATTTTATAAAGAGAGAATTGTCGGGTGTTACAAAATTAGACAGAGTTTCGAGTGTATGTTTGGAATTGCCACAGGATAAGGAACATGATTTCCTATACTGGACTCATCATTATTCCGGTAAGTTTACAACAAAGTCGGGATATGCCTATCTAATTGCCAAACAGCAAGAGGATCAACACACTCCAGAAATAGATAAAGACCAACTCACTAGGATAGCTAGAAAACTATGGCACACCAACATGCCTACAAAATGGAAGTTGCTCCTTCGGAAACTATGGAAGATTATCCTACCAACAAAATATAACCTCACAAAACGAGGCATCACACTTGACGACGTATGTGCGCTATGTCGTCTTCAGCAAGAAATGACTATTCATCTATTATGCACTTGCCCACAAACCAGATTTGGCAAACTACACCAGAAATCAATCTAGTAAATCTCCAACCTACTACTATGATTGGAGAAATTATCCAAAACTCAATCGACCTTCTGCCTCGATCCCTAGAAAAAATGGGGGTAACATTTACTCCTTTACCATCAATCTCCGGACAGCTCTGTGCATACGAAATAACTTGGCTTTCGAGAATACCCTAGCTAGTCACGAGCAATTCAAAACAGTCAACGACAAGGCCTGGGCTAACTTACATATTTATCTACAGGGTCAAACTAAAATCCAGACCCTTAGTCAGCCACTGAACAGACCGCTGGATCATCCCCCCCTTGGTTTCAACATTGTCAACATTGGTCGACGTTTGCATGGTGCTCCCCAAATTGTTTTACATGTCGACAGGTCCTGGGACAAAGCCACAAAAGCAGCAGGGACTGGATGGGTGGTACAACACCTCACCAAGCCGTCAACATATGAATACAAGGAGGTAGCTGTCGGGAAACTAGCATGCGGAAGCACTGACATGTCTACAAACTTTGACCTGAGCCTCCCGACAACCTACAACACATATCAAAATCAACACAGACTACAATAAATTGCTACAACTCCTGCGCCCCAATGCGGCTCCTAATATAGATATCTACTGGACTATCAGTGACATTAAGAAATTGGCTCAAGATTTCGAATGGTGTACCATTGTCAAAGTGCCAAGGATGAATGTTGGTCAAACACATCAAATTGAAAATCAATGGTGCCGCACCCCGTTTCTTTTAACTGATTTCTAGTAGACGAACCTCCATCCTATGTCAAAAAAAAACAATCAAATGAAGTACAAAAGTAAAACCAATAAAACAAACACATGGAAAAAGTGTCACATACAACAAAACATAATGGAGGGGAGTGATAATAATTATTACTCCAGTTTAGTTCAACTCCTTTCAATCCAAAAAATAAGACTAAGCATGAAGAAGATCACGTCTTCACTTCTAATATGAAAGGTGCGGGGGATGGTGTGGATGGAGTTAATTTTTTTTATGAAAGGGCATTAGGATTAGTAGGTTTATAGGATGATGAAAGAAAATTGGAAATTATAATATGGCAAAAAAAAATATAGAAACTTTCTTCCTAGCCACTTAAAGCAGGTTGATTATCACTCTCTCTTTATCTATACTAGTCTTATATACACGTAACGAGTGCGAAATAGCCGTGTAATAATTAAAAGGACAAACGACGCCAAAAACCCAAAAACAATTAACAATTCGATTTTGAGATATGGAGATTGTCGGGGAATTCGGATAAACTACATTGCAGATTTATAGTACATAATATAACTTTTTTCCTTTCTTTATAAAATAAATGTTCAACTTCAGTTATTTTATATTTTATCTAATGGTGTATTTGGTAAAAGAAATCGCCCTACTCTTCTCTAGTAGAATAAAGATGTTTGTGGAGAATTTCAAGAGAGATATTAGAATTTCAATTTTAAAAGTTGGTTTGAAAAATTAGTAAGATAAAAATATTACTGGTTATATCTCCTAATATTTTGGTGTTTTAGTTTTTTATGTTTTCTAATAATTAAAATTATGGATACCACTTCTTCCATAACCTGCTTGCACTAGAATAGTGAAAGAATAGTCGAGATAGCTCAGCTAGTGTTCATGCGTTCCCCTTATTTATACTAGCCTTATATGCACGTGATGCATGCCTCATGCGAAAGAGTAATATATAAGAATTTGGGAGAAATTATATTTCTCCAATGAAGTGTATATATATTTTTCATACTTCAAAAATAATCGTCAAGTTTTAATTAATTTGTTTTTTAGAGGGTGTATGTAATGGTAATTTCAAAAGAGTTTAGATAGTGAAACAATATAAATGCATTAAAAAGAATAACAAATATTAAAGAGTAGATTAGCAATAGTGATTTAAAATAAAATGCCAAAAAGACAGAAAATCTTACCAAAAATTAATGGAAGATGTCATTTAGAGTATCATCAGTCTTGAGTAAAAAATTACATCAACCCCCCCTTTACCACTTTATCACTCATTCTTAAATACTTTATCATGCTTCATGATCAATCATGATCAATTTGATTAAATGCACCCAATTCATGAGCAATCAATTACTCGTGCATTTGAAAATAAAAAAAATCAAAAATATAGGAAAACTATAGCAAAGTGGGCGTCTGTTTATAGATCTCAAGAAAATATAACCATTGATAATTTGTTTTTACTTTGTAAATTTTCAGATATTTTAGTTTGAAGTTTTAAACATTTTTTGCTAAAAACCTGATGACTAAGATTAGAAATAAAACTTAATTCTTTAATTATTGGATTTGAAAACTTACTTGATTAATTTTATTTTTTTCTTATTTTTGGTGCCCACCGCCTCTTCCCTTATAGTATAGAGATATCGAGATATACTAAAAAGTTTAGACAAAAATTGCAAGCCGCCATGTATCACCTTCACTCTTCCAACCAATGTTTTGCAAGAGGTCCCTATGAGACAGGTCTGGATCTATTATATTCACATCATTCTCATATATTTTAAAAAAACTTCAATGAGAATATTCGAACTCGCGGTATCAAATATTCTAGAAGGTCCAAATATCAATCCACCATACTATTATTCTTTTATCAATATTAACGATGATATCTGAGTGAAAATAAGAGTTAAGTAATAACTTTTGAAATCCATATTGTAAATGAGATAATGTGTTTGGCAAATTTTGGGTTGCTTTTCACCGGTTTTTTCCTTTTGGCTTTTGTTTGTGGCCAAACAGCCAAAAACAAGGGTTTTTTTTATCAGAAGGAACATAATAGAACACAAGTTTTGTAGGGAAGGACCTAATAAAAATTTTTTTTGTCTAAAAACCTAATAAAATACTTATGGTTGTTACTAACAACCTATTTATGATTTTCAGGCCAAAAAACACTTTACCGGCGTTGACTTTTTTAACCCTCAATTGACTCGTTTTTTTAACTCCTCTCCCATTTACTGATTTCCCACTCTCAGTTACGGCTCTCCCAAATCAGTCTTTTTCACTCAAATTCTCTCTCCACATTGAAGTCATCTTCTTCAACTTCAATTCTCCCACCTTCCTCATGCTTCTCTTTCATCTCGCCACTGTAAAAAGACACTAACACTGCCTTTTCTCTTTCTATTTCAATCAACACACTAAGAACCACAAGGTAGGTTGTTGGACTAGAGTTGAAAATTGCGTTATTGAAACAAAAGGAGGGGTAAAAGAAATCATTACTGTAAAAGGCTCTCAATTTGAGGTAAGCAAACAAAATCCACTATTTAATTGAAACCATTTAAAGCTCAGTTGTAGATAAGCTTAATTAAAGCTCAATTAAAAAAAGGTCTGAACTTGGGTTTTGTAAAAAGTTAGGTTAAACTATTGTAGCTCAATCAAATTTAAACTAATCACTTATATTAATTGGCTTTTTTAATTGCTTACAATAATATTGTTGTATGCATTTACAACTTTTATTGCATTTGAAGATTTTTCATGGGGGCAGGTAGAAAACAAAAAAAAAGGAAAAACTGAACACATTGGAGGAGAGTTATTTATTGCTGAAAATGTACCTTGTGAAATTGAGAGAAAAAAATTAGAAGAGAAAAACATACATTGTGTTTGATAAAGATTGCAGCTTGAGATCGAAATTGAAGCCTCAATGGTTATTTGAGAAGAACTTAAGCTTTGAAGATTTGGGAGGAAATTTGAGTAGAGAAGAACTGATTTGGGAGGAAATTGAGTAGAGAAGAACTAATTTGGGAGAGCAGTAAATGGGAAATGGGAGAGCAGTTAAAAAAACCTGAAAATCGTAAATTGGTTGTTAGTAAAAGCCGGAAATGTTTTATTAGGTCTTTTTAGACAAATTTTTTATTAGGTCCTTCCCTACAAAACTCGTGTTTTATTAGGTTCCTTCTGACAAAAAACCCCAAAAATAATGTTTGGTAACTGGTTTTTACAGTGGCTGAAAAGCCGGATTTTCAGCCAAAAGCTGCTTTTACCAGCTTTTTTGTTGACTTTTAGCTTTCGCTTCCATTTTTCACTAAACAGTCATTAATAACAACCGTTTTTGACAAACACTTTCTTTAACAACCAATAATTATATAGCCATTAGTTCGGACAAGTTATAGTTTGCACCGAGACCCTACTGATTGGACCGGTAAAAACTAATAAAATTATATGAAAAAGGATGGTTTTCTAAGATTCTAACCAATATCCTTAATTGTTGATCATTTCCGCTACTCATCAGTAAATAACTGAATATGTAAGGAAAGGAAATATTTTATATGGAATTAGATACATAATTTTTAAGTAAAAAGAAAAACAAGTTTGGTCTAGTCTAAACCCAACAATGGACCGGTCTGGAAAATAGTATTTGGCGATCCGATATTCGGATCGATTAAATCAGGCTCGGTCTAACGCAATTCATATTTAGCTCCAAACCGGTTCTCAAACAATCATATATATATATATATATACTTCCTCCGTTTCTAAATAAGTGGAACATAGAGAAAGTGGGGGAAAAACCAAGGAGGTTAGAGAGAGAAAGTTGGGGACGACAATTAAAAAGAGAAGGAGTACTTTAATTAAATAAACAATTGGATATATATTGCTTGAGTAAGGATAATCAAGTAATTTTATTATCTAAAATGTCCTATTTTGAGCTTGGTGTCACTTATTATGACATATTCATCTTAGACTAATGTGTAACTTATTTAGAAACGGAAGAAGTATATAATACTTCATCCGTTTTTTTTAATCACTATATTTCTCTTTTTACACTATTCATCCATCCCCTTTAATCAACTATAATGATTCGTTTACAAGGCAAAAAAAGTCATGTGGGATCTTATTAGATTCGTCTCGATATATATTTAATAAAAATTAACTTATTATAACTTTTACTTGAACATAATTAGAGTTATTAGCATTTAAAATTATGCATTAAAAGACGTAAAACTGTATATATAGTGATTAATAAAGAATGGAAATAGTATGTAGTTGCAGTTTGTTCCAACATTTTGAACTCGAGATGCAAGTGCAACGAAGGTCGAGGGTTTGAATGGTCCAAATAAGTTTCCTCCGTAACGCGTGAATGTGTAAAGATAGAACCGGGGGCGTTCCTAGGAAGGTGCTTCTTTGACTTTAATGCCTCCGACTCCATTTGTCAAAGACTCATGGATAAGCTCTGTTCAGAGGAGTCAGTCACTGCCATTTCTTTGCATAAAGTCAACTATCTGAGAAAACGTCCAAATCCGTGAAAGGAGTCATACAATTAAGCTTAGGCTAAACAAGAAGGATGGATTACATTTAGTATAGCGTGTATGTTAAATACTTTCCAAGAAGGATAGATTACATTAGCGCTTTGTCAACAAACAACCATTATACTCGCAAAAATGTTGGTGTCTATCTAGTTTTTGTCTGTTGAGAATTACGAACTGACTGAATTGAAATAAAGTAAATGGAGATAAAGTGAAACTGAATTGAGTTGAGTTGAGTTGAGTTGAGTTGAATTATACTCCTTCCTTTTACTTAAACTCTACCCAATTGAAGAAAAATAATATGAAGATGTTAGTGATTAGTTAAACGCCATAAAATTTAATTATTGTCAATTGAACACCATTATGAGCGTTTTTTTATATCAAAAATCAACCCTCCACACCGAACGGGCCGAACCTAGTTGAACAACATAAAGCAGAATTATTATAAATTGAACACCATCATGAGATTATTTGCTTTTCGGCACCATTTTAGGAAAGCGTTCAGCACAATTACACTAAAGGAAGATGTAATTTATTAGATATATATATAATATATTACAAATCTATATATAATAATTATGTTAAAAATCTCATCTAATTATTCTCATAATACAAACTAGAGGATAAAAATGTCCAAAATGATAAAGATTTAACAAAGATCCCTTGAATATGAAAATAAGATTAATCTCTTTCTTTTTAATTAATATTGTGTTTTCATATATACATATTCTCCCTCTATTATATAAGAGTTTGCATACTTTTATTATATATTCACAAGTAAAGTTGTACTTAACCAAGGAAGGCTTGGCCTAGTGGTTAAGGATTTGACATCATGACTTCAAGGTCATGAGATCAAATCCCACTAGGGACATTTATGGGATTCTCTTACCTTTCCCCCATACTCTCAAATGTCGGGTCGCAAATACCAGATCAAGAAACTGTGTTAGTTGAGATATGGTTAGAGTCCTCCACATTACCTTACCAAAAAGTAAAGTTATATTGATAATTTTAATTTTGGCAATGCTACACTATATTTTTGTATCTATTTCTTCTCACTTTAACAATTTAGGGTACCATACTCTTTCTTATTCGATTGTTGTATCATATTTTATTTCGTCATATTTAACTTTGAATAGCAATAATATTGATAATTCAAAATCAGCTTATGTCCAAAATTTAACATTTTTTATGGGTAAATTATTATGAATGAAGGAAACATAGTTTATATACTATAACTGACCCGTGCATTGCACATACTTATAACTAAGTTAGTTCCCTCTTAGTCAAATGACTCGTCTCTTTAGGCTACCCACCCCCTCCCTCTTCTTAACCACCACCCAATACAACCCTCTGAAAATCGCACTCCAACCCACCGAAAACCACCTATCACTCACATTTATACTCTCCCGGTCTCTCCCCTCTTTGACCTCACCAATGTTCAGATACGCTACTCGTTCCCCCACCCCGCCGAACCCACTGAAACTAATACTCCTAATCTAGCATGAACAACAATAACAACTTATTTCTGGAATAGAGAAATACAATTATAGAGATAGTTTACTAATGATCACATAAAAACATATGTCTTTTAATCTTTTTGGTGTCTAGAGAACGACAAAAACCCGGTGATATAGATGAAATTTGATCCCATGTCTTGATTATCATGCCTACAAGGCTTTACCAATTAATATATGTGACTTCCGCACTAAAGTCTATATGGCACATGCAATAACAAAATAAGTATTTATTTAACCCGTTCCTAAGGTGGCACTTGTGTGACACTTTTTAGTTTAAGACTAGTAGTTTATAGTGACAATAACCAATAAAAAAATAGCGTACAAGTAATAGAAACATTGTCGGATAGAACGTCTAAATTCATCAACGACCATGGACCATCAACCATGGTAGTAAGTGGAGAGTTCATTTGCCGAATAAGCTCCAGGACTTGATGATGATGGATCTACATTATGGCAACTTCCGTTGTGCATAAATGCAGGTTGATTAGGAAAAAGAAGTTCCACTTTGTTGCTTAACATAGATACAACTGCACATAATAGTCCAATTTGTATGCAACTTGAGAGTTCCTCATCGACAACATCATCTTGCAGACATGGACCCACAATCTCCAGGGATCTTCCGTCTTTCCAAAGCTCCTGAACCTGTAAAGAATTGTGCAAATCCATTGTTAGTATCATATGTGTTTAACAAGAAAGATATCTATATCATAATCACTAATCAGAAAGTTACTTACATGACCAAGTAATTTGATAGCAGGATTGACAGGATTAAATCCTGAGTTTTTTCTACCAGTAATAATCTCCAATAATAGGACTCCAAAACTGAAAACATCTGACTTTACTGAAATCAATCCTTCCAATGGATACTCAGGTGCCATATAGCCACTGCGAAATAGAAGTAACCAGAAAGATAAATCATAAACTTCTTTTTCTTGCTTCCAATGCTTAGGTCCAACACTCGAGAGCAATTGGAGCATGATACGCAACTATATGTTCCTTTTCTTACACCTGTTGACCTGTACGTTCCAATTAAAGAACATAGCAGCATCATAATAAAAGTACATGCAATGCAAAATGCTAAAAGCTAAGACACTGCAAATATACTTTTAAAAGATCATTAAAACATGACAATAATAACATGCAGATGCGATAACCCAGAGCGCGACATGAGCTTACTATGTTACAACCACCCTGGTTGTGTTAACTTGCACTGGTTCATTTCCAAATATTCTAGCCATTCCAAAATCTGAAATTTTGGGAATCATGTCTTTGTCTAGCAGGACATTCCCCGCTTTCAAGTCCCTATGGATTATCCTTAATCGTGAGTCTTGGTGAAGATATAACATCCCTCGAGCGATCCCCATAATGACTTCAAAGCGTTTTCTCCAATCCAAACATGACTTATTCTCTTCCTCTGTGACGAAGTTAATTAATCAACATAATATGTGCTAATTTCTTCGAACAAAAACCATAAGTGACCAAGGCCTTTTCTGAAAACTGATTTACAGAAGAAAAAAAGAATTTTTGGGAACAGACTTACTGAAAATAATAGTGTCCAAGCTTTTATTTGGCATGAATTCATAGATCAACATCTTCTCGTCTCCTCGGATGCAATACTCTAAAATCTTCACAAGGTTCCTGTGCTGAAGTTTAGCAATCAGCCTAACTTCATTCTTAAATTCTTGAATACCTTGTCCTGAATTTGGAGCCAGTTTTTTGACAGCAATCTCTTGTCCATTCTCCATCCGGCCCTATAAGTGTACACAGATTTTGCATCACTTGAATATATGAACCATGAATATAAGGTGATGTCTCTTAGAACTAGTTATTGGGGGATCAATAGTGGGTCGGTCATTCGTGGGTCAGTCCATTGTGAACCAATAGACACTTATGCACTATACATAATAGTAATGGTTTAGTAGAAGATAAGCAACATACTTACATACAGATATGAGCCAATGAGGACACATAAAAGTTAAACCATACCTGATTTTTTTTTACTATATGAGCCAATGAGGATTTGAGGACACATAAATCTTAAACCATATACCTGCATTTTTTACTGTCTTCTCTTTTGTAGAATATTTGCCCGACTGGTGTTGAAAAGTAATTCAACTTTAGCATAACAAATGAAGAAACTCACCTTGTACACTGATCCAAAGCCCCCTTCTCCAAGCTTATTAGCCAAACTGAAATTGCCAGTGGCTGCAGCTATTTCGCTACGAGTATAAAAGGGTAAATCCGAATTCTCATCTCCGGAGTCTTTTGTCCACAAAAACCTTTCAGCAGCCTCTTTCCACTCTATCATCAAGTACATATGTGTCTGAGTAATGCTCTTTTTAAAATGTATCCAGCTAAAGGAAAACATCTTGGCATTACACCAATTCCTGTTTAGAACATAAGCATGCATCTGATGTCTATGTACATAAACAAAGGCAAATTAGACAAGCTGTATCTATATACTTGTACCATGAGCATGATGCATAAGGCTATTTTCTTGCTCATTGCTCATGTGGAAAACACAAAATGAGGGAAATTTGCACTATGGGGAGAGTTCAAACGAGCAAATGAGCAAAAACACCCTTGGTCATTGGATGTGATCATGATGTTGAATATTTAGAGTATTTGGTTGATAATACTCATGAAACATTAACTTAAGATGCTAGGTTATGGTGTCGCTACTTAAGTGATGTTTAGATATGCATGTTGTAATGTTATAGCATTGGAAATTAAAGCTATTGAGCATGGCTTTGAAGTGATCAAGCAACGAGCAAACGAAGAGAGCCAAGTGATAGAGCTGGGCAGGCGCGCGGGGGGCGACCCACCTCGCGGCCCGCGACTCGCGACGAGCTCCTGATTCGCTTGTGCTCCGGATTTCGTATGGTCGCGACTCGCGACTGGGCAGTTTTGCGGACGTCTAAATTAGACCGTTTCATGTTTAATGAGCGGTTGTGGTCGGTTTTCCAATGCTTTTGACGTGCATTATAAGAGGCCAAGCCTCTGATGAATGAATCATTATGTTATGATCACTCTCTCAAAAGCACTAAAGTTTCTCTCTACTTTTCATTGATCATCAAAGCAAAATTTACAAACACGTTTGTTCTCATTTGGTGATTCTCATACGAGCGTGATAATCACTGTCTCTTCTTTGTATCTCGGAGGTGAATTCCGTGCAACCCGTGCTTCGTATGGGGTCGGAATATCGGTTTTGGGAAAGTGTTCCCATACACGCCTAGAAGATCGTTGTTCGTTGTTGTTGTCAATTGTGTATTCATCTTGTTTTCCCGGTTACTAGCACTAACAATCCAAAAGCGATATTTATTCGAAGATGACAACGATCTATGAAATGACAGCGAATTTCCAACCACGTTCAAAGGCGTAGTATTTTCGAAGATGAAAAGAAGATGATGAGACTATGGAGATTATAATGAGGAACAAATGGAGGTTCTTGTTTCTCATATTTCAATGCTTAATTGAAGACACTCCAAGTAACAAGTTTTATTTTATAAGTACATATTTAATTGTTTCTCTATGGTTTAATCTTGACATGTTTTATCAAAGTATATTGATGTTGTCTTGATTATGTTTAGAGATGTTTTGCCATGTATTTATACCCATGAAGTTGATTGGTAGAAATCATGATGATTGGTTAAAATCATGTAATTACTTAGCATTGGTAATGGATGAACAAAGTTTATTGTTCATGAAATGGGTGTTATTAATGCAAATTACGCATTGATAATATGAGATTTGTATGGTTTGGCTGGATAAATCTATGATAATATAATCATAGCAATTTGTCAAAGTTAATACAAATGAAAATCCTTTGGCGGTTATCATTTTGATGTTAGTCTTTCCTTAATGCATGTCAGTTATTTTCTATAGCATGGTTTGATGTTTTTACAATGCAAATGTGACGGTTAGTAATGTTGGCAAATCTGGTTTGCATGATAAAGTATAGATTATTTATTTTGTTTTAATTAATAAAATAATGTAGTTGACATGAAAATGATTATTGTGAATGTTGTCGTTATTCTATGGTTTAATAGAATAATGTAATTGCAATGAAAAATCTTTCTTTATGTCATGCGAATTTGCATGATGATTATTGCAATCAATTAATCATGAAGTTCATAATCTTTAGTTTAATAGATTATGTGGCTTATGTCAATGTTCAATTTAATTATTGATGTTATTCTATGGTGAAATAGAATGATGCATTGTTAATGATAATTCTTCTCTATAGTATTATCGGCTTGGTCTATTAATTATAGAAAGTTTTATTCTATGTTAAAGGATGATTTGATTCCTAGTTTTGATCCAAGCATAGAGAAGTGTAGAACATGCATGCTTACTAAGATAACCAGAAATTCTTTCCCAAATAATGTGGAAAGAGATACTAATTTGCTTGATTTGGTGCATATGATTTTCATAGCACTCCTTCTTTAGGTAATAAGAAGTATATCATAACATTTATAGATGATCATTCTAGGTATTGTTATGTTTATCTTCTATTCACTAAAGATGAAGCTCTAGATAAGTTTAAGATCTATAAAAACGAGGTTGAATTGCAACTAAATGACAAAATAAAACGGCTTAGAACCGATAGGGGTGGTGAATACCATGATCCTAGTTATTTCCAATCATTAGGAATCATACATGAAAGAACCGCGGGTTATACACCACAACAAAATGGTATAGCGGAAAGAAAGAATAGAACTTTACAAGAAATGGTAAATTCTATGTTATCCTATTCGGGTTTAAGTGATGGATTTTGGGGTGAAGCGGTTTTAACGGCTTGTTATTTATTAAACCGTGTTCCTATGAAAAAGAACAAAGTTACACCCTATGAATTATGGTACAAAAGAAAACCAAATCTAAGTTATCTTAGAGTTTGGGGTTGTAGGGCAATTGTAAAAGTGCCGGAACCTAAACGTAAAAAGTTAGGTGAAAGGGGAGTTGAATGCATCTTTATAGGGTATGCTATTCATAGCAAGGCCTATAGGTTCTATGTTATAGAACAAAATGACGTTTGGTCAATTCACACTATTGTGGAGTCAAGAGATGCAATCTTTGATAAAATCGATATTCATCAATTCCTAGACAAAAGGATGTAACTCCAAGTACCATAATACAAGATGATGATCGGTTTTTAAATGATCATGAATTAGATGAACAAACTCTAGAAGAGAATGTAGCATCGACTTCATCACAACCTAGGAGAAGTAAAAGGGCAAGAAAGGAGAAATCCTTTGGCCCGGATTTTCATGTATATTTGGTTGAAGGGTCTAGAAGTTCTATATTGACTAAATTTCCATATGTGTTTAATGTGGAAGGTGATCCTTTGACTTATGGTGAGGCCATGAGATCTCAAGATGCTCCTTTTTGGAAGGAAGCTATTGATGATGAGATGGATTCCATCATGGGGAATAACACATGGGTTTTGGCGGATTTGCCTCCCAAGTGTAAACCTATTGGGTGTAAATGGATTTTCAAGAAGAAAATGAAAATCGATGGAACTATTGATAAGTTCAAAGCCCGGTTAGTGGCTCAAGGCTTTTCCCAAAAGCCGGGTATCGATTATTTTGATACATATGCACCTGTTGCTAGAATCTCTACTATAAGGTTGTTGATTGCTCTTGCGGCTATACACAACCTTGTGATCCATCAAATGGATGTTAAGATAGCGTTCTTAAATGGAGAGCTAGATGAGGAGGTTTACATGAAACAACCCGAAGGGTTTGTTGTAAAAGGTCAAGAAGGTAAAGTTTGCAAACTCGTTAGATCTTTGTATGGGCTAAAACAAGCACCCAAGCAATGGCATCAAAAGTTTGATGAGTTTGTGTTGTCTAACGGATTTAAATTGAATAATTCGGACAAGTGCGTATATAGCAAATTTGATGACTTAGGTCATGGTGTTATGATTTGTCTATATGTAGATGACATGTTGATTTTTGGGACTGATTTGTCACAAGTTGAGTGGGCAAAGGCTTTCCTATCATCAATGTTCTCCATGAAAGATTTAGGAGTAGCGGATGTCATTCTAGGCATAAGAATTAGAAGAAGCAATGGTAAATTGAGTTTATCTCAAACGCACTACATTGAAAAAGTACTTAAGAAGTTCAATGTTAGTGATTGCTCTTTTGTATCAACTCCTATGGATCCAAGTGAGAAATTAATGCCAAATGATGGTAGTACGGTATCTCAGCTTGAGTATGCACGGGTCATAGGATGTTTGATGTATGCTATGTCGAGTACTAGGCCGGATATCGCATTTGCGGTAGGAAAGCTTAGTAGGTATACTAGTAACCCTAGTATGAAGCATTGGCATGCTATTCGTCGTGTCTTAAGGTATTTGGGGAAAACCAAAGATTATGGTTTATCCTACAGTGGATATCCTTCAGTTTTATAAGGTTATTCGGATGCAAGTTGGATCTCTAATAGAGAGGATCACTCTTCCACAAGTGGATTCATTTTCCTACTTGGGGGAGGTGCTATCTCTTGGGCTTCTAAGAAGCAAACTTGCATTGCGGACTCCTCCATGACTTCGGAGTTCATAGCTTTGTCCTCGGCTAGTAAAGAGGCGGAGTGGTTAAAGAATCTCATGATTGAGATTCCTTTGTTGCCAAAACCAATATCGCCCATAGAGATATATTGTGATAACGATGCAGCTTTGGCAAGGGCATATAGTCAAGTTTATAATGGTAAGTCAAGGCACATTGGTGTGCGGAATTCCTATATTCAAGGACTTATCAAGGATAGTGTTATCACTGTTGACTATGTGCGGACTACGTATAATCTAGCGGATTGTTTCACTAAGGCCTTGGCTAGAGATACGGTGAAGAGGATGTCAATCGGTCTTGGATTGGAGCCTTAGTTAATCACGAGTGAGGGAATCTTAACTTAATACCCAATAAGACGTTGGGTCTTAAGTTCAATAAGATTAATTCCTTCATTTGATGATTGAAGAACATTTGTAAGTATCCTCTAAGTATTGTTCTTATATTGACTATGATGTTGATAAGAGGTTGTATATACTTAATAGTTCTCTTGTTATGCCTTGTCATAGTGGCATGTTTATTTAAGAGTTCTACCTATGTAAGTGTGAAGTTTAGCCGCTTCAAGTAGCTATAGGGGCATAGCTATGATACACTTATGAATGATACGGACACATGGCTTAACGTGTCAAGTTTAATGAGTTCAAATAGTTAATCTTGTGTGTATGGTATCTTCAAGCTTTCCACTATGTATTGAGATTGGTTCAATCGCTTGCGACACCTTTCGGATACGGATTCTTGGAATGTATATTATACTAGGTGGAAGTTCAAGTCTTAGTACACTTTCATTGATGCATGAGGTTGTTTGTTTTGATGATGTTCTTGTGCTTAGTATCTATTAGAATACTCTAAATGGGGGAGGATTGTTGAATATTTAGAGTATTTGGTTGATAATACTCATGAAACATTAACTTAAGATGCTTGGTTATGGTGTCGCTACTTAAGTGATGTTTAGATATGCATGTTGTAATGTTATAGCATTGGAAATTAAAGCTATTGAGCATGGCTTTGAAGTGATCAAGCAACGAGCAAACGAAGAGAGCCAAGTGATAGAGCTGGGCAGGCTTGCGGGGGGCGACCCACCTCGCGGCCCGCGACTCGCGACATTCGTCGCACCTCGCGACGAGCTCCTGATTCGCTTGTGCTCCGGATTTCGTATGGTCGCGACTCGCGACTGGGCAGTTTTGTGGACGTCTAAATTAGACCATTTCATGTTTAATGAGGGTTGTGGTCGGTTTTCCAATGCTTTTGACGTGCATTATAAGAGGCCAAGCCTCTGATGAATGAATCATTATGTTATGATCACTCTCTCAAAAGCACTAAAGTTTCTCTCTACTTTTCATTGATCATCAAAGCAAAATTTACAAACACGTTTGTTCTCATTTGGTGATTCTCATACGAGCGTGATAATCACTGTCTCTTCTTTGTATCTCGGAGGTGAATTCCGTGCAACCCGTGCTTCGTATAGGGTCGGAATATCGGTTTTGGGAAAGTGTTCCCATACACGCCTAGAAGATCGTTGTTCGTTGTTGTTGTCAATTGTGTATTCATCTTGTTTTCCCGGTTACTAGCACTAACACATGATACACTCAGTTCTATAATGATTACACGCGTACATACTCATCCCTCATTTCATTCTGCCCCTTACCAATTTTACTTACCATATACAATCTGTCAATGGGTTACTTGGTTCAGGTTTGATTCAAATGACTTCGACTTAAGGTCATTTCAAGTTCGGTTCCAATAATGTTTGAGTCAAGACGTAGAGCGTCTCATTCCGGATAGACTAGCAAGTTAAGAGATTTCAGTACAGTTGTTCCAATTTGCATTTTTGAAAGCGATATACATACAGCCTTTTTCTGAACAAAATCTACAAATATATGCAGTAAATGTCTACATATAGGCATTGGTAGCCACATCCAACCATACAAGTGATGTTTAACTACGATAAAATCCATGTTAAGGGTGAGTTTATAGGTAGTCTTAAGGGTGAGTCTTAAGATAAGACTTTAGAGAGTCTTATCAAAGACTACCAATAAACTCCCATCAAGATTTGGGAGTCTTAAGGTGAGTCTTAGAAATCCAAGACTCACCTTAAGAGTCACTTTAATACTAATGACCAATGGTGTGCTGCCAAGTGTCAATATTTTCTTTTGTGAAATAATATGAAATGCAGTCTGAGGGATAAAGATCAAAACTGGAATGAGTCTTATGTGAGTCTGAAATATTAAAGAGTAGATAAAGTTAGTGGAAAGCTGATGTGACAGAGTCTGAAATATGGGAAAGAGTCTTACGGATAAACTCACCCTAGTCCAGCAGTATAAGGATCTGAAGTTGTTCCTTCGCAAAGAAAAATTATCCTATTTAGATGAAATAATTTTACGTTTTGATTGTGAAAATTGGGTATGTAGAGTTACACGATAAACTTATGTCGAAACCCACTTTTCATATCAGATATTGGGTTGAGTCAATTTAACAGACCTTATAAACATGGACCTTTTGTAGTGATTATTTGTATGTCACCATCGCCATCTGGTTATTACGTTAATTTTCATGGTCACAGAAAAGCCACTACATTCACCTCTGTACTGCAAACCAAAAGCATAGAATGTGATTGACAAATTAAGTACCTCTTTTCTTCTTCTGGTACACCCAATACGCCACGAAAATGATCAATAATGTGAATGTCAGCACCAGCGCAAGTACTATGATCACTATTTTCAGTTTCTTATTTGCAAATGGGCCTTTGGACTTGTGATATTTTGCTGCAAAGGAAAAAGAAGTTCCTATAAGATCCTGTCTTATGGTGTTCCTTAGCAAATTTCATGACTAGAGAATTATTTACCGTCATAGATAACGAGTAGCCTTCCTTTTTCACCCCATGATGTGCACAGGTGATTAAAGTATACAGTCTCACACCCAGTTTACACTTATTTTTCCAAGTATTAACGAGCAAGTGAGCATGTCGCCAAACACAGAAAAGTTGATCTGACTCGAAATGAACCTTTGGGAATTGAACACGATACCATGTGACAATATAAAAGTAGTGTTCACAAGCTTACAAGAACTAATTTTCCAAGGAACATTAGAACTAAACCTATACACTTTTCCAAGTAGGTTAATTACATAAGAAAACAACTGTCACAACTCAAAACCAAATCCTTTGATGACTTGATGAGTAGTCAATTAGAAACATGGATGCAGTGCAACCACAACTCTCAAATATCTAGATTTATAAAGGAACCACAAAACTTAAAGACAGTCGTACCTAACTCAACTGCATCGGCCCGAAAGTATATATTGTTGGAGTTTGTTCATAAGTGTTGTGAGAAAAACTCTTAATTGCTTCAAAAGAATGTGAAAGGTTAGTAATTCTACATAAGAAGAGTGAAAGGTAAGTAATGCATTTATTAATATTATTCTTCCTATTACGTATTGAGTTGGTTACTTGAGAAGTTTTTTTGTTTCCACTTCCTGTTAGTGGGCTACTTCCACCTTCCCACTATTGTCGTTCCACTTCTCTAAAGATAGCCATGATTTGTTTCCACTTCTTCCCAGTCTCTATATATTAATGGGTTCTGGTACCGTTTTGGGACACAGAAAAATTCCTCCTACTCTCTTTTACAATCTCTATTACTGGGCAATATTAAGAGCGTTTTCAAACTGTCTCTCTGTACTTCACCGGCGAGTCAGTGTCGTGTTAACCCTGGAGGTTGGTTTGCCATGAGTCCGTGTGTACGTAGCGGGGCAATTTCAACTTTAGGGCAGTGATAATATCACGCCACGACAATTTTTCAGATAAGTTTATTATTTTACCAGTCATAATTCCTACAATCTAAAGTTGAAATTGATTCTCTGTTTATCGTTTCAATATGCTAGGGTCTTGTAAACCTTAATTTGAATAGGCTGGTTGGATGGTATGAATTTCGTAGGTTTAATGACAAATTTATTTATGCGAAAGGTTTTGACGAAATCTGCAAAAATCTGCGAAAACTTAAATGTCTCTGATTTGCGTTTTTAAGTAGTGTTTTTTGGGTGGAAATAGCGTTTTGAGAAAGACTCACTACTATGTAGTGAGCACTGCCCTGTCGAGTCCAAATTCGATTGGGAAAAGTGTTTTTCCAGCAGTTTTAGTTTTCCAAGTCATAATTTAATTTGGATTTGATTCGAAAAACCTTTTTCAAGACTATTATTTTAAGATTATCATTGGTATAATGTGTGGGAATATTTTTCTTGATTGCACACCAAGTGTTCGATGAAATGACTCAAAGGGCAAATGTTGAAAAGAGAGCGGTCAAACGCATATGGAATGCTATCGAAACTTCAATGTACTTAGGGAAGTTTCCTGATCATCTTATATGCTATTAAACCCTAAACTTGCATAATATGTTTATTGAATGTTCAATGTTTGTTTTCATTTACATATTTATCATTGTATTATATTGCAATGTGGGGGTAAGTTAGAGTTTGAAACAAATAGGAACGTTGTTTGGGCTCTCTTTTGAGAGTGTTGGAGAACGAAACTTCCATGTGTTTACTTTGTTTTATGTGTGGACTTTAATTGCCTATACAAAGTATGCTTATTTATTCTGCTAAGTGTGTTGTGTGGGGTCCATTGCTAAATCTCTTGATTGATTAGGATTTGTAGTACTCTATTATGCAAAGTGTCTTGAGTTGATTACCATCCTCCTCAGCCTAGGGAGCAATGGATTTGTAGAGCATGTATTAAGAGCTAAGTTTGAGAAACCCATTGGTTTGATTTTAGAGGAAATAAGTGTTTTCCTAAGTATGTTTTCTAAACTTGATGGTTTTGTGTTGTTCTTAACATGTATTGCTTATGCACTTAGTTTGTCAGCTTACCATATATAAAGCACAAGGTTGTGGATTTGTTTTAGAAAGCGTTTTTCTAAATGACGATGTAAGTGAGTTACAAGTCTAATATGCTAGTAATATGTTCCTGACTTGATGTTGTCTTGCAGTAAGAAAGTTTATGATACAAAACAGTTTTAGTCAATGTACTTTCTATGAGTATTGGTGCGTTGGTTTGAATTGCAACGCAAGAGGGGATTGCAAAGTCAACTATGAATTAGGATTCAAATAGTTGAATCAGTCAAGTCAAAAACTTGCTTTTGAAAGATTTTTGCCCATTGTGGGGGTAATTTGATGGCATAGGCCACTTCTTAACGGTTTATATTGTGTTTGTCAGGTTTCATGTCTCTTTGCAGGTATGTTTTGTGTAGCACTCACCATGCATTAAGAGGTTGAGTTGTTTGTCCATGATGGATCTATAGCCTATGTGGTGGTTCTTTAATTGGACTTGATGGATTCATCACTTGTATATGAGATTGGGCAATGAGTGTCCTTAATTTGTCTATACTCCATTGAGATGGGATAGTCCTATGAGAAATCATAGATACATTGTGTTTATACATTGTGATATCACATGAGTATGTAAAATCTGAGAGGGATATTGTAGATCCTCTCGCGAAAGGCCTTTGTAGAAAATATGGTGCTAGAGTTAGCACACGGAATGGGTTTAAAGCCTATTGTGGAGTGAATTATGATGGATACCCTTCTTAGAAATTTTCTAAGTTCAAGGGTCAAACTAAGTCATAAAAGAACTCAAGTAGTAGATACTACTACCATTCCTATATTAATAAAAGTGATGTAGTATTTTCTTACTGTAAAATGTGTAAGGATGAGTAAAATGCTCTTAATAAGTTCATAGCCTTGATAAGGTGGTTTGAGACAGTACAAACTTGATGAACTTACCTATGTGAATGTGGGGTTACGCCCAATCCCCTATGAGATCCCTAAGGCTTAGGATCTCTTGAGCATTCATGAAAATCCAGGCATTGTGGGGCACTTATATATATATCGCGAGAACGTTTCTTATTTTGAAAAAGGTTTAGTGCGCAAGTATTGATTATGAACTCCGTAGAAGGTTCAAAGAGAAATCTACCTAATACGACAGTATGACATACTTGTATGCACTGGGTATCAATTCAAGTATCTAAGACATTGATGCTTACAAAACTGAGTATCTATTGCCCATATCATCATCTTCCAACCCTGTTTCATTCTGTTTTCTTCTTTTGAATCATGTGGGGGATTGTTGGAGTTTGTTCATAAGTGTTGTGAGAAAAACTCTTAATTGCTTCAAGAGAATGTGAAAGGTTAGTAATTCTACATAAGAAGAGTGAAAGGTAAGTAATGCATTTATTAATATTATTCTTCCTATTACGTATTGAGTTGGTTACTTGAGAAGTTTTTTGTTTCCACTTCCTGTTAGTGGGCTACTTCCACCTTCCCACTATTGTCGTTCCACTTCCCTAAAGATAGCCATGATTTGTTTCCACTTCTTCCCAGTCTCTATATATTAATGGGTGCTGGTACCGTTTTGGGACACAGAAAAAATTCCTCCTACTCTCTTTTACAATCTCTATTACTGGGCAATATTAAGAGCGTTTTCAAACTATCTCTCTGTACTTCACCGGCGAGTCAGTGTCGTGTTAACCCTGGAGGTTGGTTTGCCATGAGTCCGTGTGTACGTAGCGGGGCAATTTCAACTTTAGGGCAGTGATAATATCACGCCACGACAATTTTTCAGATAAGTTTATTATTTTACCAGTCATAATTCCTACATATATCTTGTCCTCTTATCGGGAATTAACCGGATATCTATCAACTGGCCAAACAGTGAAATGCAGCCACTGCCACCTGCACTGGTATATCGTACGCAAGAGCAGTTCTTCAAGCATTCTTCTTCACACTCTTTCAATGTCGAGTTCTTGTTTACCATTGCTTTAGATGTATCAGGTAACTTAATGCTTTCTAACTTCAAAAACCCTTCGCCGTTTTTGCACATTGATCTATTTTCATGTCTCACACAGCCTTGTGAACCGTCCCTACGATACCAATCTCGTGGTGCTTTTGGTTGATACCTGTTGCAAGATATGATGCTTGTGAGCAAAAGTATCTGTTGGATCACAAGGAGACACTCAAGAAGGGGGGGTTGAATTGAGTGTGGTATTTTCTGAATTTTATCGAACTTTATTTCGAGATCTCATAGACCTTCTCTGAGCTTTTGTGTTGCCTATATGAATATTGTTAATTCGATAAGAATTTCTCGAATAGTAAATAGAAAGGCAGTAATAAAGAGACGAGACAAACAATTTTATCGTGGTTCAATCTCACCTCTGAGATCTACGTCCACCCTACCTTTTCTTTTATTAATTGAATCACAAAATACCAAACTCTTGATACAACTTGATTCCCTCACTACTAACCCTAGTAGTGCCCCCCAACACTTAACTCTAAGTGTTGCCTAAATAAGTCTAATTCCCTTAGGAACTCAACTCAACACTCTCTATAAAAGATGAAATTACAGAAAGATTTGAATCCTCTTTTTTTGTGCTTCTTGGTTAAGCAGTTTAGAGGTATTATCGAAGTTAAGTATGTGTTTTTCTGTCACAGATCTCAGTGCTAGTCTCATAGAGGTTGAAGATATGTTACTGAAAATAGCTCTGTAAAGAGATTTCTGAAAAAACGTATCTTTTTATTTTCTGATCTTTTTGCTCTTATAAAGGCTCACGTTTTCAAATCAGTTCTTCAGCTTTACAAAGGTAGAATTTTCCTCTTGATAGTTTCCTAATCCTAAGCAAACAATTATCTTTAAAGAAGATTTTATCTCCTTTAAGATATTAGTTTCCTAATAGGATTAGGACTGATTTTGTAGACAAATTCTTTCCTTAAAATCAGAATATTACTAAAATCTTTTTATTCCAAAACTTATCTTTTCCCACAAAAAAGATTTTTCAGATTTTTTACAAAACAATCTTCAACAAAAAAGATTTCCCTTTTTCTTTTCAAGTTTCGCAAATCGTTTTATTTAGGTGTTATATTATAGATTGCATTTATTTTACTATCTCAAGTAAAATACCTACAATCTCTAATATTACACCTTAGCACTTTGATCCGTTATTTACGAACACACACTTTTACATATTTGGAAATTGGCCTTAGTCTAAAGCGTTTGACAATTGATTCTTCGAGACTTCGTTTAGGCATCTGCAACAAAACTTCACCAAACATGTTAGATCAACTAATTGTGTTTGTCATCATCAAAATACACATGGACAATGTGTCCCAACAGTATCATTGCAAAATTTCTGATGTTTTCTAAATTAAGGGAGCATGTCTGCTTAATGCAAAAGTTGCCAAGTCAGTAAACTAAGATAAGTCAAAGCAATTGCCATAGTATAGCCATTGCCCATTGCTATGCTTTTAGATGCAACCGACACTAATTTGCAACTCTATGTGAGGCTAATATTGTTGGATAATTTAGAGTATTTGGTTGATAGAATTCATGAAACGTTAACTTGAACTACTTGGTAAAGGTGTTGTTGTTCAAGTTGCGTTTGTATGCACGTTGATGTTTGCGGTTTAGTGAACATGTACTAAATTATGCATTGGAAGTACACGAGCCAAAAGCATGCACAGGGGCAGCAGTGGCTGGCGACTCGCGAGCACCGTCGCGGCTCACGACGGGTCACTGCCAAGTGACGCTTCCTTTTTGCGGTTTTGCTTTTGAGCGGTTAGTGTCCGTTTTTCCTTTGTTTGACGTGCCTATAAGTGGTATTAACCATAGATGAATGTTCAGATGTTCATTAGCATTCTCTCAAAAAGCACTCTCAAGTATTCTCTCTTTTACATTGATCATTAAACACATAATCACACAAAGTTTGTTCTCATTTGACAAGATTCATACGAGCGTGACTCTTGTTGTTCTTCTTTGTATCTCGGAGGTGAATTCCGTGAAACCCGTGCTTCGTATAGGGTCGGAATAATGCTTTTGGGAAAGTGTTCCCATACACGCCTAGAAGATCGTTGTTCGTTGTTGTTATCATTGTTGTGTTCATCTTTGTTTTCCCGGTTACTAGTACTAACAATCCAAAAGCGATATTTACTTGAAGATGGCTACACTTCGTGAAATGACAGCGAATTTCCACAAAATTGATAAGTTTGAAGGCGTGGGTTTCCGTAGATGGCAAAAGAAGATGCACTTTCTTCTTACCTCTTTAGCGGTGGTGTACGTTCTCACATCCCCGAAGCCTATTGAAGTGGATCATGAGACGATTGAGGCTACTAGGAAGAGGAAGAAGTGGGAGAACGACGACTACATATGCCGTGGTCACATTCTCAATGGTATGTCCGATGATTTATTTGATGTTTATCAATACTATGAATCCGCTAAAGTTCTTTGGGATGATTTAGAGTCTAAATATATGGCCGAAGACGCTTCTAGTAAGAAATTTCTAGTGAGCAATTTTAATAACTTTAAAATGGTTGAGTCTAGGCCAATTATGGAGCAATTCCATGAAATCCAAAGAATTTTAGGAAGCTTTAAACAACACGATATTAGTATGGATGAAACATTTGCCGTTTCTTCAATAATCGATAAATTACCCTCCTCTTGGAAAGATGTTCGAAATAGTTTGAAACATAGGAAAGATGAAATGACTATTGAACAATTGGGTGCTCATCTTCTGATTGAAGAGGGCATTCGGGTTCAAGATGGTCAAAAGGAGGTAAATCCTAGTTATTCCACTATTAACATGGTGGAGGATGGAAAGTCTCATGACTCTAATCCTAAGAAGAGGGCACATAACTTCACCAAAGGAAACTATGGTAAGAAACCAAAGTTTGGTGGAGGAGGACAACAACGAGCTTGTTGGGAATGTGGAAAGCCCGGTCACTTCAAGAAGGATTGCACCATTTGGAAGAAAAAGATGAACAAGAATGGGCATGGTGGTGGGAAAGGCGAGTCAAGCCATACCCAACCCAAGCAAGGTACTTGTGCACAAGTTTCACTTAATTCGGTTTTGAATTATGTGTGTACGATTTCTGAAATCTTTTGTGTACAGGATGATTGTTCATGGTACATCGATTCGGGAGCTTCAAGACATGTATGCAAGGAACGATCTCTCTTCAAGACCTTCAAGGAGGCGGATGAAGGAGAAGTTCTTTACATGGGGAACGATTCTACTGCTAAAGTCTTAGGAGTAGGTCAAGTTGAGCTAGTTTTTAGTTCCGGAAAGTCTCTTGTTTTAAGAGATGTTGTATTTTATCCGGACCTTAGAAAGAATCTAGTCTCGGGAGCTATCTTGAATCGAATAGGTTTTAAAATGGTATTTGAGTCGGACAAGTTTATTTTATCTAAGGGAGGGTCGTTTGTTGGTTTGGGTTATTTATGTAATGGTATGTTCAAGTTAAGTATTTCGAATACTTTGTTAAACAATGTTTGTGTTGTTAATGATAGTTCTTCTCTATGGCATTACCGGCTTGGTCATGTTAATTATAGAAATCTTTATTCTATGTCAAAGGATAATTTGATTCCTAGTTTTGATCGAAGCATAGAGAAGTGTAGAACATGCATGCTTACTAAGATAACCAGAAATTCTTTCCCAAATAATGTGGAAAGAGATACTAATTTGCTTGATTTGGTGCATAGTGACCTATGTGATTTTCATAGCACTCCTTCTTTAGGTAATAAGAAGTATATCATAACATTTATAGATGATCATTCTAGGTATTGTTATGTTTATCTTCTTTTCACTAAAGATGAAGCTCTAGATAAGTTTAAGATCTATAAAAACGAGGTTGAATTGCAACTAAATGACCAAATAAAACGGCTTAGAACCGATAGGGGTGGTGAATACCATGATCCTAGTTATTTCCAATCATTAGGAATTATACATGAAAGAACCGCGGGCTATACACCACAACAAAATGGTATAGCGGAAAGAAAGAATAGAACTTTACAAGAAATGGTAAATTCTATGTTATCCTATTTGGGTTTAAGTGATGGATTTTGGGGTGAAGCGGTTTTAACGGCTTGTTATTTATTAAACCGCGTTCCTATGAAAAAGAACAAAGTTACACCCTATGAATTATGGTACAAAAGAAAACCAAATCTAAGTTATCTTAGAGTTTGGGGTTGTAGGGCAATTGTAAAAGTGCCGGAACCTAAACGTAAAAAGTTAGGTGAAAGGGGAGTTGAATGCATCTTTATAGGGTATGCTATTCATAGCAAGGCCTATAGGTTCTATGTTATAGAACAAAATGACGTTTTGTCAATTCACACTATTGTGTAGTCAAGAGATGCAATCTTTGATGAAAATCGATATTCATCAATTCCTAGACCAAAGGATGTAACTCCAAGTACCATAATACAAGATGATGATCGGTTTTTAAATGATCATGAATTAGATGAACAAACTCTAGAAGAGAATGTAGCATCGACTTCATCACAACCTAGGAGAAGTAAAAGGGCAAGAAAGGAGAAATCCTTTGGCCCGGATTTTCATGTATATTTGGTTGAAGGGTCTAGAAGTTCTATATTGTCTAAATTTTCATATGTGTTTAATGTGGAAGGTGATCCTTTGACTTATGGTGAGGCCATGAGATCTCAAGATGCTCCTTTTTGGAAGGAAGCTATTGATGATGAGATGGATTCCATCATGGGGAATAACACATGGGTTTTGGCGGATTTGCCTCCCAAGTGTAAACCTATTGGGTGTAAATGGATTTTCAAGAAGAAAATGAAAATCGATGGAACTATTGATAAGTTCAAAGCCCGGTTAGTGGCTCAAGGCTTTTCCCAAAAGCCGGGTATCGATTATTTCGATACATATGCACCCGTTGCTAGAATCTATACTATAAGGTTGTTGATTGCTCTTGCGGCTATACACAACCTTGTGATCCATCAAATGGATGTTAAGACAACGTTCTTAAATGGAGAGCTAGATGAGGAGGTTTACATGAAACAACCCGAAGGGTTTGTTGTAAAAGGTCGAGAAGGTAAAGTTTGCAAACTCGTTAGATCTTTGTATGGGCTAAAACAAGCACCAAGCAATGGCATCAAAAGTTTGATGAGGTTGTGTTGTCGAACGGATTTAAATTAAATAATTCGGACAAGTGCGTATATAGCAAATTTGATGACTTAGGTCATGGTGTTATGATTTGTCTATATGTAGATGACATGTTGATTTTTGGGACTGATTTGTCACAAGTTGAGTGGGCAAAGGCTTTCCTATCATCAATGTTCTCCATGAAAGATTTAGGAGAAGTGGATGTCATTCTAGGCATAAGAATTAAAAGAAGCAATGGTAAATTGAGTTTATCTCAAACACACTACATTGAAAAAGTACTTAAGAAGTTCAATGTTAGTGATTGCTCTTTTGTATCAACTCCTATGGATCCAAGTGAGAAATTAATGCCAAATGATGGTAGTGCGGTATCTCAACTTGAGTATGCACGGGTCATAGGATGTTTGATGTATGCTATGACGAGTACTAGGCCGGATATCGCATTTGCGGTAGGAAAGCTTAGTAGGTATACTAGTAATCCTAGTATGAAGCATTGGCATGCTATTCGTCGTGTCTTAAGGTATTTGGGGAAAACCAAAGATTATGGTTTATCCTACAGTGGATATCCTTTGGTTTTAGAAGGTTATTCAGATGCAAGTTGGATCTCTAATAGAGAAGATTACTCTTCCACAAGTGGATTCGTTTTCCTACTTGGGAGAGGTGCTATCTCTTGGGCTTCTAAGAAGCAAACTTGCATTGCGGACTCCTCCATGACTTCGGAGTTCATAGCTTTGTCCTCGGCTAGTAAAGAGGCGGAGTGGTTAAAGAATCTCATGATTGAGATTCCTTTGTTGCCAAAACCAATATCGCCCATAGCGATACATTGTGATAACGATGCAGCTTTGGCAAGGGCATATAGTCAAGTTATAATGGTAAGTCAAGGCACATTGGTGTGCGGCATTCCTATATTCAAGGACTTATCAAGGATAGTGTTATCACTGTTGACTATGTGCGGACTACGTTTAATCTAGCGGATTATTTCACTAAGGCCTTGGCTAGAGATACGGTGAAGAGGATGGCAATCGGTCTTGGATTGGAGCCCTCAGTTAATCACGAGTGAGGAAATCTTAACTTAACGCCCAATAAGACGTTGGGTCTTAAGTTCAATAAGATTAATTCCTTCATTTGATGATTGAAGAACATTTGTAAGTATCCTCTAAGTGTTGTTCTTATATTGACTATGATGTTGATAAGAGGTTGTATATACTTAATAGTTCTCTTGTTATGCCTTGTCATAGTGGCATGTTTGATAGTTCTCTTGTTATGCCTTGTCATAGTGGCATGTTTGTTTAAGAGTTCTACCTATGTAAGTGTGAAGTTTAGCCGCTTCAAGTAGCTATAGGGGCATAGCTATGATACACTTATGAATGATACGGACACATGGCTTTAAGTGTCAAGTTTAATGAGTTCAAATAGTTAATCTTGTGTGTATGGTATCTTCAAGCTTTCCACTATGTATTGAGATTGGTTCAATCGCTTGCGACACCTTTCGGATACGAATTCTTGGAATGTATATTATACTAGGTGGAAGTTCAAGTCTTAGTACACTTTCATTGATGCATGAGGTTGTTTGTTTTGAAGATGTTTAGTGCTTATTATCTTTTAGAATACTCTAAATGGGGGAGGATTGTTGGATAATTTAGAGTATTTGGTTGATAGAATTCATGAAACGTTAACTTGAACTACTTGGTAAAGGTGTCGTTGTTCAAGTTGCGTTTGTATGCACGTTGATGTTTGCGGTTTAGTGAACATGTACTAAATTATGCATTGGAAGTACACGAGCCAAAAGCATGCACAGGGGCAGCAGTGGCTCGCGACTCGCGAGCACCGTCGCGGCTCGCGATGGGCAGCTCGCGACTGGTCACTGCCAAGTGACGCTTCCTTTTTGCGGTTTTGCTTTTGAGCGGTTAGTGTCCGTTTTTCCTTTGTTTGACGTGCCTATAAGTGGTATTAACCACAGATGAATGTTCAGATGTTCATTAGCATTCTCTCAAAAAGCACTCTCAAGTATTCTCTCTTTACATTGATCATCAAACACATAATCACACAAAGTTTGTTCTCATTTGACAAGATTCATACGAGCGTGACTCTTGTTGTTCTTCTTTGTATCTCGCAGGTGAATTCCGTGAAACCCGTGCTTCATATAGGGTCGGAATATCGCTTTTGGGAAAGTGTTCCCATACACGCCTAGAAGATCGTTGTTTGTTGTTGTTATCATTGTTGTGTTCATCTTTGTTTTCCCGGTTACTAGCACTAACAAATATTATGATTGTCAGCTACCTTGTCTGAATTGTCTTTAGAGGTTATCTTGGAAAATTGAATTTTCAAAAACCGTTGCTTCCAACAAGATTTTAAAAATGTCATTCTTTAAAAGCATAAACTAATATAATGGTAGTCTATAAGCCTACATTTTATTCCATATATGATTTTATAATGTTGTTCACCTTATTGAGTCATTATTTAACCTGCGCGTTTTGAAAATATCAGTCAATACCTCAGTGTAGGTTCGGGTTATAAGTTTCTGAAGAAAATAGATATTGATAATCCCAATACTGCCATTTTCAGTTCAACTCAATGGACATAGACCAACTGCCATGAAAAGCACACTTGGGTAACAATCGCCTATCCTCTGCACCCGGGCAGCATAAAGTTCTTACGGCAACTTACCTATGGCAGAATTTACCCCTTCATCTTTAGATATACACTAGATTCATTCATGCAGCGTCTGTCTGAAGTTCGAGTGGCAGAGATATTCTCAACGGCAATATCTGCTTGACCATACACCAGCATACACGTCTAACATTGTCTATCAATAAATGACTATACAGAAATTGCGAGCTTAAACATCATACACCATAACATAAGTCTTATATATTAGATCCGAAGCATATGCCAATAGACTCAATTCGCATTTCATCCATCATACAGTTACAGTAAAGTATCGATGATTAAACACGTAGCTATTTTGATTAATTGCCTGTGAAAGCTCAATAAACAAGCATCATAAAAGATGAGAAAAAGAGCTGAACAATGCACACAATTATTATACATGAGAACGGAAAGCTACAAGGTAAGTTGCCCAAGTCTTCTAATCAGAGTAGTAGATATGAATCCAAAAAAACTTCGTAAATTTCTATTAACAATGAATAATTAAATGAATATATTATCTTATTATAATTCATTATTACATAAATAATTAATACTTCAGACATATATCTATACTTGTTGCGTAGAAAAATTAAACCTCTCGAGGTATTCTAATTTGGCATGCACAACAATAAAAGCTTAGTAGCTTAGTCTCCAAATAGTAAAAATCAATTACAGAAACGATTTACCTATGATCGGCATATACGTATGTACGAAAAACTACTAGCATGTACAAACAGGAAGTAAGCGTTATAGCCTAGCCCATCACTCAGCGACCATCAACCATGGCAGTAATCGAGAGTTCGTTTGCTGAATATGCTCCAGTACTTGATGATGATGGATCTACATCATACCGACTTCCCTTGTGAATAAATGCTGGCTGATTAGGGGAAAGAAGTTCCACTTTGTTGCTTAACATGAATACAACTGCTGACATTGTTGGTCTATCATCTGCACTTTCTTGCACACACAATAATCCTATTTGTATACAAGTTAACAGTTCCTCCTCAACGACATCATCTTTCAGACACGGATCCACAATTTCCAAGGATCTTCCGTCTTTCCAAAGCTCCCAAACCTATTAAAAGATTTGTGTAGATATGAGTCCAATTAGCATCATAAAGTATAGGTTTGACAAGGAGTTTAATCATCATGAGAGTTTTCTCATAAAAAAGGCAAAAGTTACTTACATGACCAACTAAGTTGATAGAAGGATTGTCAGGGTAAAATCCCGAGTTTTTTCTACCAGTAATAATCTCCAATAATAAGACTCCGAAACTGAAAACATCTGACTTTACTGAGATCAGGCCCTGCAATGCATACTCTGGTGCCATATAACCACTGCAAAGTATAACAGTGACCAAAAAGATAAATTACACACCCTGCCTTTTAGTCTTCAACACTTGGAATCACATTTATAAGTTCTTTTTGTTATACCTGTGTGTAGTTTCTATTACATATCTATGTTCAAATCATAAGAACACTGAGTCCTAGAGGTAATTTAAAAGAACATACATATGCTTCAAGAAACCCTATGCCAACAGATGCAACTGCAGTGAAAAGAAAATGCAAAGTACATATATTGAAACAATCATGCAGGTGTCGTGTCTAGGATCTATATGCTAGGGCTTATTCAACCAATCTGATATTATGCGCAAATATGTTTCATGAATTGAGCTTACTAGGTTCCGACCACCCTGGTCGTGTTCACTTGCACTTGCTCATTTCCAAATATTCTAGCCATACCAAAATCTGAAACTTTCGGAATCATGTCTTTGTCGAGCAAGATATTGCCTGCTTTCAAGTCCCTGTGAATGATCCTTAATCGCGAGTCTTGGTGAAGATATAACATCCCTCGAGCAATTCCCATTATGATGTCAAAGCGTTTTCTCCACTCCAAACAGGACTTATTCTCTTCCTCTACAATGAAGTTAATTAATCATCAGAATATGCGTTATTGTTTCTTTGAACGAGATCGACCTCAAATAACCTCTACTGAAAGCCAGTTTAAGAAACTAATATACTCGAGAAAACAGAGAAAAAGAATTTCTGGGAAGTAACTCACTGAAAATGATAGTGTCCAAGCTTTTATTCGGCATGAATTCGTAGATCAACATCTTCTCCTCACCCTGGATGCAACACCCTAACATCTTCACAAGGTTCCTGTGCTGAAGTTTAGCAATCAGCCTAACTTCATTCTTAAATTCTTGTATACCTTGTCCTGAATTTGGAGCCAGTTTTTTGACAGCAATCTCTTGTCCATTCTCCATTCGACCCTAAGAAACATAAACACATTTTTTTTTTGACAGCATCACTTGAATATACTAGTTCTGAATATAGGCTGCTGTTGAAAAGTTATTTCCGTCTAGGGTAACAACATAAGATACTTACCTTGTACACTGTTCCAAAGCCCCCTTCTCCAAGCTTATTAGCCAAACTGAAATTGTCAGTGGCTGCAGCTATTTCACTACGAGTATAAAAAGGTAAATCAGAATTTCCATCACTTTCGTCAGCATCTTTCGTCCAGAGAGACCTTTCAGCTTCCTCTTCCCGCTCTATCATCAAGTATTCAAAGTCAATATTAACGCAATGTCCTTAAAGTTTGTCAAGCCCTAACATCCTCACATTTTGCAAATCCTTATTCAAAGATAAGCATGCATCTAAAACATTACAAAAATCTTAGTACATACACAGATGCACATTAGACATAAAATATATCTCAACATGACTTATCCCTTATGTTAGTCTGACTCTGCCTCTCACCAGTTTTACCTACCACATACATTAGACATGCCAAACAGGCCGGTCGGATAACATTTGATTATGATGACGTCAGAGATTGTAGTCTAATCGAGGTATCCAACCTTTTCTCGACATAATAAGCGTATCTGGTCCTTTACTTAACAAGAGTATCCATAGGCCTTTACATAATAAGTGAAGGGGTGCGTTTTGCAAGAGAACTATCATGTCACTAGTCACGGAATCTTGTTCCAACTCAAGTTTTCAGGTCTGCTCATGGATGCTTGTACTATACGTATGTACCATTGCCTTCATTGTTTCCCATGTCAATTTTCACAGTTACAGAAAGGCCATCTGCATCAAAAAGATTTACTGCAAAGCAAAACACAAATTGTGTTTCCACTTCCCATACTAAGTACCTCTTTTCTTCTTCTGGTGCACCCAGTACGCCACAAAAATAATCAATAATGTGAATGCGAGCGCTGCAAGCACTATGAGTGCCATTTCCAGCTTCTTATTTGCAAGTAGGCCTTTCGACTTCTGATACCTTGCTGCAAAGAAGAAAAAAAAAGTCTGTAGAGATACTTTCTTAGGATCTTAGCATTGAGTGTTAAAGGTGTTGAACTATTTCTTTTCATCAATATACTAGAAAGACCATAGAAATAAAATCCGTAGTAGAATGACTAGAATCTCATGACTAGAGAATAGTTTACTATCATAGTTCATCAAGTAAACGTCCTTATTTACCACCCATGATTCGCAAGTGATTAGAGCGGACAGTCCACACTATACAGCCAAGTTGAACTGTTATGCTTATCTTTTCATGTACCAAACAGTAAGTGAGCATATCACAAAACAGAGCGAATATTAGACCGGACAGTCATCTGTTTGGTTCACGTTGGATCACACCGGGTCGCATGTTCTCGGGTCAGGTTCATTCGGGTTACAAGTCAAAAAGTGGACAAGCTTAAACCGTAGCAAGATTTTAAATTAGATAGTGAATCTACCATATTCAACAGAAAAAGTGAGGAAAACAAAAGACAGAGCTATAGTTAAGGCCTACAGAACTAACCTCAAAAGATTTCTAAAAACTAATGTTGTAAGAAGATTGCATAAAGTTCAAATCAAAATAAAGAGATTACCTTAAAAAATCAAGGTTTAAACACATTACATGACACAGCAACTTGACTAGTAAAGTAGTGTTCACGTACTCGATAACTTTCAGGACCTTCTTTTCCATGTAATTAAAACTACAGCACTTCTCCAATTAGGTGCATTAAAGTAACAACTGTCACAACTAAAGGTTAAGTACAATGTTGGATGCAGTACAGCCACAATTCTTGACATGAATATCTAAGTTCATAAAGGATTAACACAACTTAACTACAATCATACCTAACTCAACTGCATCAGCCCGAAAGTATACATCTTGGCCTGCATTGGGGTATATCCGGGTATCCATCAACTGTCCGTACAGTGAAATGCAACCACTGCCTTCACCACGGTCATCTGCTCTGGTATATCCTACGCAAGTGCAGTTCTTCAAGCAGTCTTCTTCACACTCTTTCAACGATGAGTTCTTGTTTACCACTGCTTTCGATGTATCAGGCAACTTTACATTTTTGAACTTCAAAAACCCTTCTCCGTTTTTGCACATTGACCTATTTTCTTGTCTCACACAGCCTTGTGAACCATCTCTTAGATACCAATCTCGCGGTGATTTTGGTTTATACCTAGTGCAAGACATGATGCTTGTGAGCTAAAGAACCAATACGAAGATACAAACTTCATGGTGCATTCTCTTCACTTTTAAAAAAAATATTAAGTTTCACAACTGATCATATCTAATCGATTAGGTCCCATACAGGTAAGCCTAAAATGAAATCAATCAACTCTAATAATTCTAGCAAGTCCAGTTCAAATAAATTTATAGTAAACGAGAGCACGCTAAGTAAAAAAGCACACACTTAAAAAGCAACCAACAAGCAAACAAAAAAACAATGGTATCAATTCATTTTTCCCAAAAGATGAGGTTGGTTATATGTAACAAGAGTATATCTCTTCTAGAAAAAAGTATGCAACAAATATTACCCAGGAAAACAATTGCATTGAAATTGGTTGCCGTTATTGGGATTGCAGCTACCAAAAGCACCACACTCTCCATACTGATCACAAAGCTCCTTTGGTGCTGACCAGAACTCAATCCAACGTTTAGTACTCTCATGCCATGTTCGTCTCTGAACAGTTCCTGAAATTTCATCCACCAAGAATATTGAGATAATGTGCTCATTAAGAACCGTGTAGGTTACATAAACCTCATTTGGATCACTGATAAAACTATAGTTAAAGATATAGGCACGCGTCATCTCCGGAACTCCACTCCATTTCTGTCCTACCCATGGACCTGTACGCCATACTGGGTCCGAACCTTGATACAAAAAGAACTGAGGAGAACCATTTGGGTCAACACGAAAAGAGAAATTCCCATAACTCGGATCATCTTTTGATTTCCAAGAGGTTAGAAAACGGTTTAACCCGGTTCTTCTGTCCAACCCAAGCTTCATCCCTGGCAGAAAAGTATCAGTTACATGATCAAAACTCTGCCAGAGCAAAGTTTTGCCCTTTTCGGTAGTCAACACTAAATTCCCAGAATCCAGCAACTGGCATGAGGTACTGTTAATGTTGTTTGGAGAAATTGGAACCGAAATATTAGTAAACCATAAGGCAGTTTTACGGGAGGTGAGCGTAAGACGCCCATCTCCATCGATGGAAAGGATGGCAAGGGAATCATTTATGGGTTTATCTCTGTTAGCAACCCAAACAACAGTTTGCACAGAAACCTTGGTGAACCAAATTCCAACATATTTTCGGGTGGACTTTCCAGGACTGAAGAATCCTAGAGTAAACTTTCCTGCTTTGGATGTCAACACATCCCCTTCTTTGAGAGGAGTGGTAGGAGTTATAGTATCAATGGAAGCACATAACTGCAGTGAAAGAAGCAGAATAAGAGCTCTAACAGGCATTTTTTTCAAAGAGTATCAGTAGAGGACACAATCTTGACAAAATGGAAAAATAACATCATTCTTCTTGTTGGTGCATTTATTAGCTCAATCTTTTAGTTGGGTATGTCAACTTCTTCATAGAAAGTGATGGAGCTCAATCCCCAATATTGGCACACAATGTGTTGGCATTATAGTGGCCTATTGTTTTCATTTTTGGGCAATCTCCACTGCATTTAAACATACAGGTATAGTAGGGTCTGCAAGCTTTGGACTTGAATTTATGATACTAAAGTTGCCAAGTCAAACAATTGTAACACTAACAGTGTCAAATTATCAATAGGTATGTTCAAATTGAACTGAATACAAACCCGATATAGAAGTTAAAAGCGACCCAAATATATATCTTGGTATTACTTTTATCCGAAATCCATTTTTATTACATCATCCATTCTTTCTTGACATGAAACAAAGCCAAACAAACACTAGGTGATTCTGCATATGGACTGCATCATATATGATATATGAAAAGAGAATAATCGATTGATAGTTTGATACTAACTGTGAGTTTTGTAGACGGTTGTAAATGGTGGTAAGTTGGTAATACTATAATTTTAGTTTAATTTTGTCAAATAAACTAGTTATATAAATGTCTGTGAAATAAATGTTAATCCGCTCAACATATTATGTTAAAGAGTACACGTAATATGTTATGTTATGCCAATCATAAAGCAAAAAATTGGTGGATACGCTTGCTTCACATGGAACATTGCATTCAATACTTCATTACCAAACCAAACTAGAGAATTGAGAGTATCATGTATGATTGACTATTCAGAACTCAAAAGCAAATTGGCCTATCACTATAGAACACCAACATATGACTATTATGAGGATATACAGTACGTAGAGGTGGCCATTGGGCGGGTTGGCCCTGACCCAGCCCTGAACCGATCCGGCGAAAAACCGGTCCGGCCCTAAATCGGAAAAAATCAACCTTGAACCGGTCCGGTCAAGGAACTGGTTCGGTTTAGGTTCATGTTTTCAAATTTCAGAATCGGTCCTAAATCGATCCTAGCCCTGAACCGACCCTGACCCTGACCCGGCCCGTAAACCAGCCCGCTCTTGAACCAGTCCTTGAACCGGCCCATTCTTAAGTTTTTCCTTGAACCGCCTCTAAACCGTCACTAAAACCCTACGATAAATTTAAATCTTAAACCGTAACCTTATAGCATTTACCCTAAACCCTATACCCTAATTAAAATCATAAAAATTATGTTTATTCTTATGAATAACTAGTGGAGTGGTGAAGTATAAATTATGATTAAGATTTTGATAAAAGAATTATAATATGATTATGATTTATGATCTATGAAATTGAACTATGGTTATGATAAATAAACTTTAAATTATAATTATGATCAATAAACTATAAACTATATTTATGATTATGATTAATAAACTATAATATACGATTATGATTATTATTAATGAGTATTTGTTATTGGGAGTTGCGATTGGTGAAATTTCTATATGAAATTAGTAATTGATTTACTCTATGAGTTATTATTTATAAGAATTATCCTTTTTAAATAATAAAAAAAATAATTTTTACTTAAGGTGCATTTCCAATATGAAAAAAATTGTATTAAAAAGAGTTGTATTAAAAAATGAAATAACCATGAACTGGCAATGAACCAGCCCTAAACCGACACTAAATCTAGCTCTGAATCGACCCAGACCCTGACACTGAACCGACTCTGAACCGGCACTGAACGTTCCTGAACCGCCCCCGAATCGGTTCAGGTTCAGAAAAACATAACCCTGACCCAGCCCTGAACCGGCCCGGGGTGGTCTTAGGGCTGGGTCAGGGCCAAGTTTTTGTGAACCGGCACAACCCGGCCGGCGGCCCGTGGCCATCTCTATATAGTAGTGATTGTGAAGGTCCAGTTTGCAACTCAGGAAGAGGGTAAATGGACAACTTTCGGTTCAAAATTTGGTTGATTGTATTAAATGGTTTGATTTGACCTGTTCGTAATGTCTATTTATTTTGGCGATTTAACTAGTGGCTGTTTGTAATAGTGTTTGGATGAAACCGGTTGATTGTTTAGTGCAAAATAGAAACAAAATCCCTTCCCTCTTTTTATTTTTGGTTGAAAAATTGGCTTTTACCAAGTACTTATTATTTTGACTCTCACCACATAAAAAAGCCAAAAATCAATCAATCAATAAAAAAAGTCTCCAAAAACCATTAATTAAACACCCTCTAGTCTCTAAATTTTATAATGAAAACTTCATTGTATATATAAACAACAGGTAGTTGTTTCATCCAACCAGATTTTAAAGAATCTCAGTTACCTGACCGGGCTGACTCTTCAAAACCACATGTTAATATAATAGTCTATAAGTCTTTATTCGATTCCATATAACAATCCTTGCCAACTTTGATCATTGATCTATATTCCCTTTCACTTGATTTATTCCTATCCCTATTTCTATTGATAGTCAATTCAGGTGGGCTTATTAGACTTATTACTGATCGAGTCTAGTTCTTGGGCCGTGTATAAGTCGGGTTAATTTCGAGTCTCTGTTTGCGGGTCTCGGTTCGGATCTTGGGTAGGGTCATTCGTGCCAGAAAATTTTTGTGAAGTCTACTCTCTCCGTTCTTTTTTTGTTTATACACTTTTTTCTTGACACTATTCACCTATTTTGTTCTGACCATCGTCTCTAATTTACACATAAGAAAAAATATAGTTAAGTAAGATCTTGTCAGATTTGTCTCGACTTATATTTTCCAACACTAAATTTTTTACTAATATTAAATGTGTGTAGCCTGTAGGCAAGCACTGATTAACTGATTCTGTAACTGTTTACAATGCGGCCAACGGCCTGAAAAGAGAAGCAAGGAGAATCAAAATCCACCGACGGATTCTGATTGCAAAAGTGATATTCATCTGCTATCAATTTATCCCCAGTTTGCTGAGCTTCAAAAGCTAGCTGTCAATAAAGTCCTACATACTGAGAACTGAAAATTTCCTAAAATGATATCTAAAGCAGGTAATTCCAAGCAGGAACTGGTAACTTTTCTTGAAGTCAATATTGAAGAAGACGATGTAGGAGTGTCAGAAGAAGATGCTCCAACATCTCCACCCTACATCACTACCCATATAAACTTGAAGGCAATGCATCCTTCTGAGAAGATGGATAAGGATGTGATTTTAAGGCGCATACGACACCGTAGGAGGATGAACAAGGTCAAGAACGCAGTTGAAGCGCTTTTTACCTGGCCTGTTACTACTGATGACATGAAGAAGGACCATGAGGAGTTGCAGGGATGGGTTGATGATGCTTTCACTGCACCTTAGTATTTCAGCTCTCTTGCTTTCGTATAGGTACATGTAAGTCTGGGCTACTCCCACTTATTTCAGACATATATATATACCACCCTTGTGCCGCGAATAACTGAGCTACCCTCCACCTCATAGTTATTCAACTTTGTATTGATGTGATATGTATACTTCTTCATAGCATAGGTCGCGCCTCAGGTCATTCCTTGCCAAGGTAAATATTCAAGCATGAACCTGGCCTGTTGAGCAGCTTTTCTCAGTATCCATGGAATTTGGTCATGCTTTAAGAAGATTTATGGAAAACCTCCTTTCCATTCGAGTGTTAGTTCAATGTTCAGCTTGCCCCCTTACTTGAAACGGAAAATAACCATTCACACCTCCAAACTAGGTAGACAATTGTTGAAAGGGTGTTTTACCAGGTTCCAAGAGACTGAGGATCCAAAAGAATCAGCATGATGATGAAAAACATAATTGGAGTCTTTTGAAAACTGTACTTTGGGTAGCATATTCGGATTGAAATAGCTTCCTAGCTGATGTACTATTTTGAATGTTAGGATGAAAAGACCTTTAGTTAGCATATAATCCGGAAAATGCCATTCCAGCCACTAGTTAAGCTACTATCACAGCAATAACTTCAATTGAACTTACCTCGAATCTGAGAAATTATTAAAAGCAAGCTCAATAACACCTAAAAAACACACGAACACTTAGATGTCATTTTCAATTAATAGTTGTTACTTGTTAGGGTGCGTTCACTTTACCTTATTTTCCTGAATTATTGGAACTTATCTGACATTATTAAACCTGAAACTTACTTTTTCAAGATGAAGAGAACGCACCCTAGTCATACTAGCAAATAAAATTAACTAACTGATAATGCGACTTCGCTAGCCACTATTTTAAATGCAGCTTCCTTCTGAAAAATCTGAAGATACTATATAGGTTGCAGCACACTCACAATAGCAAACATCAGATATCCAAAGCACCTGAGAGCAAAAACACACCTTGTCCACTGGCATGGAAAGTAAACTTGAGAACAATCCTCTGAAACTGGTAGCACATGTAAAAGCTCACTTCGGAAATTTCTGATCTCCTCACCCCATCAGATACAATCCGGGACAAGTAACTAATTAGCCGTGCTGTTGAAATCATAGTTTGCAACTGTAAAGCAGTATACAGTAAATGGCCTGAATGAAGAATTTCTCACATAATCACTGAATTGCATCTAGACAGTTAAGAAAAAGCAAATGTAATCAAAATAAGCAATTACCAGTCACAGTCTGTGGGAAATGATGGAACCCTGACTTGAGCTGCCCTTCAAGTGCATATAAAAGTTCATGTTTGCCACAGGCAATAATCGTAGATGCTTAAGAGAAATTTGACTTGTTAAATGCATGCTTCTACAACTTGCGATATCCCCCAATCTCTGCTAGCGGGTTATGGAACACCTCAAGTCCAAGAAAACTAAGTAACAAAATATATCAAATCCATTTCATTCTCCGATAGAATGTTGCTTGCACTGAAATCTACAGAATATATTCTGAATATGGCTTCAGGGCGAATCATAAATCTCTAATAACCTTGATATTATACTTTCACTGTGGCCTGGTTTGAAAGGATGGCATTTAAGAACATTATGAGTCTCATGCATTTTCCAGTTGCTCAATTCTTGAGCAGTCCCTTGTCTCTTGCAAATCCTTGGTCTTTACTTCATCAATGATAAAGTTCTCTCCTCTCTCTGGTTTTTTTCCCCGATCAACATTGCTCAAGAATTGACAAATCTATCTGACATTCGGGCGACATATTTTCTATTGAGGATGTCTGCCTGACCGTATGCCAGCATACACATAAAACACTGTCCACATACCATTGCTAAGCAACTTGGAAGCTTACAAAATGCCATATACAATAATCTAAGTGTGCAAAACATACTAGATTCAAAAAAAAAAAAAATATGCCAATGATATGACCAGCTTGAATTTCACCCATCACATCATTGTAGGATAGTATCACTAATTTCACACATGTTGCTCTGATTAAATGCCTGTGAAATCTCAACAAGTAATACACACAATTACCATGCACAAACTAGAACAAGCTGAAGCTGGAAGGTAAGTTACCCAAGTCTTCTATTCAAAGTAATAGAAACAAGTCCATAAAAACTGTATCAATTGCATAATGATCCATTGTTTTCCCTCCTTTTGAGCTTATCCCGGAAGGAGACATAAGGCATTATTCACTAGAATGTTGGAAGTACATGAAAATAAACCAAAAATTTCACAAAGAAACACCATTCTTACAAAAACAACAACGGATACCCTGATTCAGATAAATATTGCCTAAGCTAACTCATTGAATCCGAAATGAGCGAATGGATCACATCTTAGTTGGCTTAGGGAAGATATTGGAATCTGATGTGGCTAAAGGAGAGCAGGAGAGGAGAGAGAAGATTTTAAAGGGAATTGGAGCCCCAAGCATTGTGGGTGCTCTTAAGATCAACAGTATAAATCACCTCATTGAACCCAATTTTCCGCCAAACAGGAAAATCCCAGATAAAAAACCTAATCTTGGAAAATATCAAGCACTAAATAAGCATTAAACATAAAAATAATAGTCTTGAGTGTACTATGCTTACGGTACACCCGAGTATATAATAAAAATTGTATCATGTTGAATATGCATATATTGTCCTCTGTTTTTTCTACTTGAAAGAAGCATACTTCCTTCCTTTTTAGTTGTAATTTGTGACACTTTGACTAGAAATTTTTTACAATTTTGATCAAAGGTTCACAACTAAAAAACAGAGGAAGTATTAAGTACTCCCTCCGTCCCTCAAAGGATTTTCCATTTTTTTCATTTATGTCTGTCCCAATTATATTTCTCATTTCCTTATTTGGATATGGCCCACATACTATAATAGTTATTTTCTTTATAAAAAGTATTTGTCCCAACACTCTCTCTTAATAAACAATTTTTAAAAATACCCACTACCTTACTTTTCCAATTTAAAATGAAAACTAGGTCCTACATCAACATTACTTCTTAAACTTTGTGCCCAAAGAAAATAGAAAATCCTTTAGAGGACAGAGGGAGTATATGTGAAAAGGAAGGTGTTTCTGGACCACTCATGTATGATGTCCAATAATTCCAAATCCATGCTTGCTTTGTCTCTGTCTTTCTATGCAACTGGTTTTGACAAAGTCTGCCTTGTATTTTGTTTGCCGTGTTTTTGGCCTTTGCCTGTTGTATACCTTTTCATGTTTGTAGGATCTAACTTTGTTACCAATATGGTCGGTCCTCCTCTTATTGTACCTTTTACAATTGGCATAGTTTTTCATTAAAGCTATGTTATTTTTTTCTTAAACTGTTTTTCGAATTTGGAACTTAAAAAGAAAATGCATGAAGTAGGTAAATATTCAAAACAAACCTTGGTTCGTAATTAGGTAAGTCAGACCATGGATAATTGTTTTGAAAATTTAGGATATTGTTGATTACATAAGGGAAGTCATATCACGAAGTACATTGTTATTATTTTTAGAAGAATGAGATTCTTTAAGCATGAACTTCAATAGAAACATTGCATTTAGTGATGTTGGAAGTAAAGGAATGGCTTTATACATTGTAGACGACCTTTTTATACTGTAAATCTGAAGGAGTAATTAATTTTCTGTGACCCTTTACCTTTAGAACAATTTTGACTTTTGTACAAAATTGATGCAATAATAGTGTCCTTTTGTTTACCAAAACAAGCACACAAACTGGTTGCAAGTACTTGGTTGTCTTTGATTTTTGAGGTTGCAATCAACTACATTGCAGAAGTACCTATTGTGCTTTCAAATGTTTGAAATTTCACAAGTTTATTATATAACCCGTCACGTATTATAGCTTTGTAGCAAAGGAGCCCATAAAGTGAGCATATTATGTCTTCGGATTGGGTTTGGCAGGTTTGTTTGGGTTGTTAGATGGATCCTTATAAAATACAACGACCTTCTCATGTATGCAAGAAAATTGTGTTCTAATAGTATTCAGATTACCCTACATCTTTCTTACGGCTGATTAAGAGTTAGATTCAAAGTTCTTAGTTCTTCATAAGTGTTTTAAAATTGTATTCCTTTGGAGATGAGAACTTTATTGGTTTAGAGGTTTGCATACGTTGTTGCTTCCTAAGAAGGTCGCTTCGACTTTGTTTTATTGCTTTGGCTGAATTCATGCAGCCAGGATGTCACTCTCTTTACCCTTTTACATTGCTTACCGGGAGTATATATATTTACTTAAGGTGTGTGTTTAGAGTGCAACATGCAATTGGACACTCTAGGGAGCTAAAGAAGCTTCATATGGCAATTGGAATTTATCTCAAATGAAGACTCTTTCTTTTGGAGTGGACTGGACCGAACTTAAATGATATGAAATTAATGAAGCTGAACGGAAGATGAGTGAAATTAATTGCAAGTAATCCACTCTAAAAGAGCAGGGCCAAAGTTTATTTTTGGAACTCCAACTATTTGAATTGATTTTGCTAGGTTAATCTCGGATTAAGACATAAAGTATCTTTTATCCAAATAGGAATTAAGAGGAATGCTCTAACCAACTGAGATATCCTCGCTCTCATTTGGGAATCACTTGGGAAGCATTATGCCTAGAATAGAATCATCCAATCCAACTAATACTTGATGCTAAATAAAAGCCAAGATTAAACCTTTTAACTGTCTTTCTCTTTCATTTATTTCTTCTGCAATTAATATCTTACACACGTAGCTCTTTTAAAAATTTGTACAACTTCCTCTTATAAACCATCAATCATCATTATATTTTATTTTTGATTCCTGTTCAGTTTGCCCTAATCCACCCAATAAACTTGATTTCTGCCCTAATCGCCATTGAAGAAGGTGGAAGAAGAAGAAAACGAACTTTACCCAGATCATACTAACCAGGTTTGGTATTTTATCTTTTCTTCTTCTCTTCAAATCGCGCTTTTTCCGCGATCCGCAACGAACGACTCAGATCGGAGATATGCATGAGTATCTCTTAATTGTCATTTCTTTAGATATGCATGATGATTTTATTATGCCTTTTTTTTATGATGTTTATAATAGTTTCAAGTTCATGCCAAATCAATGCCAAGTAAAATAAAAAAATTAAAACTAAGAATTGAATATGGTATTATATTTTACAAGCTAAATTGTACTCCTCCCTCCGTAACGCAACATAAAGTGTGAATAGAAAATGTCTAATTGTTGCAAGTAATCCGTTAGGGAGGGAGTAATTACAAATTCAAACAGAAAGGATGTATCTTTATATGTTACTATCAAATTGGGAGAATATTGATGCCCTTTAAAATAACATTATAAGATTTCCAAAAGAATGGCTCTCAATAAATTTGTGGGAAATCAATGAATTGTGAATCCCAGCTATATGAAGTTATAATTGTTGATTCTTACATTTTTGAATTTATGAAACTGACCTGTGAAGTGTGAACCGAAGCTGTAGAAATACTGAATTGTTGTTTTCTAATTCTTACATGAAATGATATTTTCATATGAATTGCAGAATGGACCAGCAAGGGCATGGTCAAGCCCCGGTCGTAGGAACAGTGAGTGGTGCAGGCCAAGTTCCATATGGTGGCGCATACCAACCGAATCAAGTTACTGGGTCACCCGTAGTTACGTCTGTGGGTCCCCTCCATGGTTCAGCGCAGCCTTCTGGTGCACAGATGGCTCAGCACCAGCTTGCTTACCAGCAGATCCATCAGCAGCAGCAGCAACTTCTGCAGCAGCAACTCCAGAGTTTTTGGCAGAACCAATACCAGGAAATCGAGAAGGTCGCTGATTTTAAGAATCATAGCCTTCCCTTAGCAAGGATCAAGAAGATTATGAAGGCTGATGAGGATGTAAGGATGATCTCAGCTGAGGCTCCTGTTGTATTTGCCCGCGCATGTGAGATGTTCATACTTGAGCTCACCCTGCGATCATGGGGCCACACTGAGGAAAACAAGCGGCGGACACTACAAAAGAATGATATCGCGGCAGCAATTACAAGGACTGACATCTTTGACTTCTTGGTGGACATTGTTCCAAGGGAGGATTTGAAGGATGATGTGCTTGGCAATCTCCCAAGGGGCACAGGGATCCCTGTTCCGGGCCCTGCAGATGCACTTCCCTCCTACTACTATGTGCCACAAGCACAGAACCCAGGTCAGGCTGGAGCTCCTGGTGTGATGATGGGAAATCCTAATGCGTATGCCGCACAGTCTCAGCCTTACATGGGTCAGCCAATGTGGCCTCAGGCACCCCCTCAGCGACAGCAATCTTCTTCTGATGCTTAGCATCCTTTAATGTAAAGGTAGGTACGTGCCTTTTGCTTTCTTTAACCTAATCTTATGTACTAGCAAATTAATCTACTGTTTGACTTGCTCATTGTTGGATTCTTGACTAAGAGATAGAGGGGGAAATAAAACATTTGCCATTGCTTGGGATTGCTATGCTTTATCCGATGCGATATATAATCACAAACCATTCCTAATTGCAAAAGTTTACGGAACAATGATTTTGCTTCTTTTTCTTTCTTTTTTTAGTTTGAATGATGCTTTAAAAGCCAGCCTACATCTTCCAGATGTACTTTGGAGGTTCGGCCACTTGCTCACTTGGATGCAGTATGGCTTTAGGCATTAGGCAGTGAAAACTATTAAATTGTGGACTTCCAATGCCAGTTCACACTTACAGTGGTTTTGGTTTTGAGATGCCACTTAAAGGAGGTTTTTGTTTTGGTCATCCTACTTTGTTTTTTGGTGAAATAGGAAATGTTATAGCATGACTAGTTCAAACCATAGAGTTTGTTACAATCCAAAACATAATCGTTCCAAGAATATCTAAGGGGATGGGTAGATACTAGTTACATTCATGGTCGATTCTTGGCTCCTACAACATTTTGCGAGTCCATCTGCTAGCTTGTTCGTCTCCCTCGGGCAATGCTTTAGAGAAACTTCATTGATCTTGGAGCATAGATCCCTGCATACATGAATCAAGTTGTTGTAAAAAGATGGAAAGTTATGGTTGTCTAGTATCCTGTCTATAGCGTTCTTGTAATCTGAGAGGAGTATCTTTTGCTAAGTACCGCTTGTTTGAGGCCAAGCATGACCATTAATCCGCTTGCAGGGGTCAGTTGCATAACATTTCATATCATAGCCCATAAGCCATTTTCCTTCATATTCACGCACAATCCCTGCTATCCCCACAGGTACCCATTTTGTTTCAAAAGATGCATCAACATGCATGGTAGTTGGTGGCTGGATAGCAGTCCGAGAACATGAGAAGTAGCCTGGTTTGTGCTTTTTTTAAGTTCAGCTTTTTGTGTAGCACACAGGAACAAAAGTGTTTGGGATTTTGCTTGGTTGATCATTGCCATAGCAGATGTGGCTGGCTTTTCGTTGGGTCGAAAACAGCTATCTTCCTAGCTTTCCAGAGGTTAAACACAAGACAGCAAATAGAGAGCAAGGTACTCCAAAGACCAGAGCAGAGTGGGTGAGGTTATATTTGAGCCAAGCTTTTGTTGGACATGGACACTGCCAAGACCCAAGACTGCTTCACACATCAGTGTGAAAGGTGCAGTATCTAAGGACGTGTTCAGAGTTTTTGAGGGTTGAAAGGCAGGAGGGGACATGAAGCATTTGGTGGGACATTTCTAGTCCTCAAGAGGTATTTGTGTGGTAGACGGTCCAGAGCAGAGTGGGTGAGGCTATATATGAGCAAAGCTTTTAGTTCGCAATTTTGTTGGACTTGGACAATTGGACACTACCAAGACTGCTCCACACATCAGTGGGAAGGGTGCAGTATCTAAGGGCGTGTTCTTAGTTTTCGAGGGTCGAAAGGCAGGAGGGACATAAAGCATTTGGTGTGATATTCTAGTCATTGAGAGGTATTTGCGTAGACGGGCCAGCCACGCTAACCATAAGAAGAATTGTATTCTTGGTTCGCAACTCACTTTCCAAATTCAGTCCGTGCAATCAGAGTTTGCACTCATGGGGAGTTGGGCTTAGTATGCAAGAGATGGTGAAAAGCCTTTGTGGTTGATGAAAGGTGGGAACGAGAGGTCTTGTTCCCCTCTAAGTGAAGGTAGTGAACCCTTAACTCTGTCGACAATGTGCTGGGGAAGAAGTGTAGCTAGATTGTCCACAGACCATTCATCATTTTTTACATACGTGCACACAGTTTTCCCACCCTTATTCTCCTCTAGGGGTCCTATACTGTGGTCTCTAAGAGCACCTACCTGAAGCTAATTATCATACAAGAAGCTAGCTCGCGTTCCATCACCCAAAGACCAAAGATTGTCCATTTGGAGTAAATCCCACCCTTTTCCTACGTTTTTTCATATTGTCGATCCATTAGTGAAAGGTATGATTGAGTTATCTCTCTCATATCTGGAGCCTGGAGGTTAAACAGGTTTGTGCTAGGTTCTTAGGGCGTTGTGAGATTTTCCAACCTAGTTTTGCCATGACAGCCTTGTTCATGAGGATTTGGCTTCTTGTACCTAGCCCCCCTTCACTTTTGGGCATAAAGGTCTTGTCTTTTGACACTAGATGTAACTTTTTACCCCCCTTTTCCTCACCCCTAAGAAACTCATTACTAAGGAAAATACATTTCTAACTTCTAGGATAAATGGATGATTACAATGAAGTGGTCAGAAACTCATTTTCACATGGAAAATCATAACTGTTTTCTAGAATTGTTTTTTTGTTTCCTTGTAGCTGTTTGATTCTTCTTACAAATTTACAAACTTCTAACGAAACAAACCTTGTCACTGGTATTTGGCAGATCTGCAGTTGGGACCGAGGACACAACTGGAGGTTAGAGCGACAGTTTAATGATATGTAATCAGAGTAGCTTCATCTTTGATAGAATGAACCTGTCTTTTTTTTAAATTGTGTAGTTTGCTTTAACTTCTGTTGTTTCTGTAAGGTACTTTAATTAATGGCTGCCATAGAGATTTTAATTTGTCGTCCTTACCGAATTAGAATGCATAAGTAGGACAGGACAGTTGCTGCTGTTTTGAAACTTGTATTCTCTTGTTCCTGCCTTTTCAGCCTTTTGGAAGTATTGATATATGTATTATTCCCGAACTGTCTTATTGGCGTCAGATTTGCGAGCTAAATGTTTTGGTGTTATGCAGCCATCCTTTCGATTTTCCTTGAATGGGTTCTCCTATTGCTCCCTTTCACTGCCTATGTATTCGGACTTGGATACTCATGTCAGTCTCCAACTTAGCACTTTCTGTAAATAACCCTTGCAATTTAGCACTTTTTGTGAATAGCCTCCAGCAACTTTTTTCTTCAAAAATAACACCCAGGAACTTGTGGAAGTTAGTGGATGCACCCCCTAAACCCTAACTCTATGAAAAACTTTTGTTATATAAAGCCCACCTTAATCTTTTCCTCCCAAAAACATTGTGAAATTATTTTTCTAGCTCCCAATTAAACTCCCAACTGATTTCCATCTCCCTCCTCGTTCCTTCCATTTTCCACCTTCATTCTCTCTCCTCTTTCCTTCCCATTCCCACCTGCAATCTCTCTCCTCTTTCATTTATTTTTCTGTTTATATTATTAGTTGAGTCAGTATGCATAATCTAAATATCCTGACATCCTGTTTTCTGTTAATCTGTATTACCTGACAGCTTGTTTAGAGTTGGTTAAAATCTCAAGAGTCTTCTGGCAGCAGCAGCAGCAGCAGCTAGTCCATTATGGTTCTGCTGTTCTGTTTTTCCAGTTTTATCATGGCTGGTTTATCATAATCCAGCTTGACTAGATGGTTGATTCAACGATCTTTAAGATCTAGTTTTTCTGGTTTTCGCTATTCTGATCCGGTTGGGGTCCATCAAATTAACCTGTGACTGTTTTCCTTTTGGAACTAATTGACCAGCAAATGCAAAATAATTCTCAGACCTTAATTAATATTTATATGACATACATTCCTTGAATTTTGGCCTTTGCTAGAATCTCGTTTATCTGCAATTTGTAAATGCTGTAGTTTGACTAAGGCTGCATTTGTTGATTACCATAATCTAAGATGGAAACTCAGTTAATGTTGGGTGGTAAGTTTGAGTGCCGAAAATTTCTCTTATGTCTTTCAAATGAGTCCTGTTAGATCTAAAGGATTAAGTATAATATTTAATTCCTGTGTTTGTTGAATCGCAAAACTTAATTTTGATGTGCTACCTCTTTACTATATCAAGTCAATATAATTGATACTATGTGTGCCTGGTCAGGAACTGCCTCAATGAGCTACTGAACACTATCACCGTTTGAGTAAGTGATTTCGTGTATAGATCCAATGAGTGAAGTAACGCATTGAACTGTTAACAAAAAATATATTTGCACAAGATATATCAGAGATGGGGGGTGAAGAGTGTGTAGCTTAATAACGACATAAAGAAGAGAAGAATAAGAGGAGATGAAAATGGTGTGAAGAAGAGAAGAAGAAGATGACAGAAAAATAAAGGAAAGAGGAGAGAGATTGGAGGTGGCAATGGGAAGGAAAGAGGAGAGAGATTGGAGGTGGCAATGGAAGGAAGGAGGAGGGAGAGGGAAATCAGTTAGGGGTTTAATTGGGGGTAGAAAAGTAATTTCACAGTGTTTTTGGTGGAAAGATTAAGGTGGCTCCCACATATCGGAAGTTTTTCACAAGTTTTCCTAGATATTTTGCACATACTAGATATCAGTATCACCAGAGAAAGATGAAGTTATATTGTTTAGGCTGACAATCGTTTTACAATCTGTCTGAACAATTAAAAATTAGCTTTCCAAAATATTTACTTGTGGGGGTTAGTCTATCAGCAAGAAAATGTACATCAGTTTTCAGGTGGCAACATTGCTAACTGGATCTTTTGGCAATGTGAGATTCAGAAATCATGGTTTACAATCAGATTTATTTAATCTTGTTGAAGGTTTTTGCTTCATCAAGGTACCCTCGAGGATAGCGTCAGAACCAAATCTACCAGAAAATCGTTGAGGATCAACTGGACCGGGCAGCTGAAATGATACCGAAAAGGGTCCTGATGGACATAGATTTTGTGTTTGCATGACAAATGTTTGCGCGTAGCAATTAACTTTCTTTTCACCTGTAATCGGTTCTCCTATAATTAGCACCCTGCCATCGCTTTCAACCTCACATTGGATTGCTCCTGCACTCACAAGATCAAGTAGAAGTTTTAAGAATAACACACTTTGCATTTTGCATTTTGCAACAGGAACTGTCTCACCGCACTCGCTAAAAATAACATGACAAATGTCTCTCAAAATAACACAACCTGACTCGAAAACATGAGCCTAAAAATAATCAAAATCTAAGTTGTTTTAAAAGTGAGAATAGAAGACATGGCATTAAAACTAACCGATACAGGTGTGATTTCTTCACCTTAACGAAATCAAGTTCTAGTAAACTCCAACAAGTTATAAAAACGGCTCCAACAAGTTATAAAAACAGTTGCAACACATTCGAACAAGCTCATATAAGCCCCAATAACTTCCAACAAGTATAAAAGATTTTAGGTGAATAAAACTCGCTTGTAATTTTAAACTTGCAACAAGCTTGTAAAATTGTTTTGAACCACAAACACACTTGTTATCAACCTGACCATATTTGGGTTTGGATCAAATTAGAATGCCGAGTTTCAGTACTGATGAAACCAATAAAACCACCAGTATGAAGGGTCTACATTCTACTGCAAAGAAGAAAATGAAAAGTTGGATAGAAGAACAATTTTGTGAATCTAAAGATTCATGTACATAGAGATAATGTGCTACACTGCTACTTACTCTTTTCTCGTATAACTCCGGAAGGGTAACACGAAATAGGTATGAATTCTCGGACTCACCAATGTTTGTCAGTCCAACAACGGACCCCACCTAATCCAGTGCTGCACTTCCAGTCAGTGTGTATGCATTCCTTGCTAAATCTACAATATGATGCAACTCTTCCCGACTTGGTCAGGAAGGAAGCATAACTATACCAGGCCCATCACTCACATATGCAGGCGGTGACAAAGCCATTTGAAGTGGCTTAGGTCCACCATAACATTCCTGCAAACACTCTTTGTGATTTCAATTTCTCAGCCTCCAAAATTTCATCTAATCGGCGTTTCCTTTGGGATCCACGATAGTATTTTAAGATGAGCACCTCCTCTGAGTCATCATCATCATCACCAAATTCATCCTCAAGCAATATACCATTAGGTATCCTTGCAACATTGTTTTCAATGAAGATATCTTCTAGCCCTGTCAGTTTCTTAAACCTGTCTATTTTCTCCAGTTTGATGCAGAAGATGGTAGGATTTCTAATAAATACAACATTTGGTACAATTCTACTATGGTTGAGTGACTCTGTTGCGGATGCAAATGGGAAGGGAAGAGAGTTAAAGTCTACATTCAAAGAAGGGTGATTTCCTTGGATAAACCACTGTCACATAATTCGCTGGGGTGGTGTGCGAATTTCGAATTGGTTCGATCGAATTCGTTCCCAATTCGCAATTCACAATTCGCCAATTTGCCTAAAATCAAAGCTCTGTGCAGCGAATTCCGTTCCCGAATTCGTTCCCCGTTCCAAAGCGATCTACGAATTATGTGACACTGGGATAAACTGATTCGATATGGGTAGTTTTACAACAAGTGACCTATCTGCTTTCCTTAAAAGATAATAGTAAGTTTGCTCGATTTCAGACGTACGGATGTGCGTACCTGCCAGTTGCTCCAGTGTGTAGGGAGGAAGACCTTTCGCTATTCTCTGTAAATCGGACATTTTGGTTCTTTCTTATTTAAGATCAGGGCCCAAATATGTGCTTATGATGAAATAAAGGAGAAAACAACAATCATCATTTGCATTCATCATTTCATCTTCTTACCTGGAGTTTAGATACCAAATTCACGTCAAATTAATCACAAATGTTAGTGGAACTTAGCATGATGTAATCTAAAGCAATGTCTGTCTTAAACCTTAACAAAAGAAATGCTATTAGATTTGACGTGAATTTCCTGACGGCTGAATACCAGATTACTAGCAATCTAGCTCTAGCATGCAAGTTACGGGCAATCACTGTTACATGCTTATAAATGCTTCTAGCAGTAAATTTTCAAGTTAGCATTCTTTCATTAAATCTCATACACAATTTCAATCTGATGTAGGTAGTGTTCCATTCAACTTATTTTGGCTTATATTACAAAAAATGTTTTCGGATAAAATGTTCTTAATAAGTAAAATTCAGTTGAATAGAACAAACCGTTAATAGGTAATTACATCAAACTAACTACTAAAAGGAAGAATGAAAGTAAAAGGGGAGAATAGCCAGGAAGAAAGAAAAAGTAGGGAGGAAAATGCCTTATCCCGTAATTTAGGAAGGAAAATGTTTTTACACTCTTCGGAAAATTATTTTCCGCCATTAGAAAAACTATTTCCTATCCCTTACAAACCAAACAAAGGAGAATGGGAGAATGTTTTAGCCCAACCAAAAACTCCCTAAATCAATCATATTTCTTTTTAAAATAAGAGATTAGGCCGTTTCCCAATAACCAGGAAAGAATTACATAAACACAACCTAAAGATGAGTACCCTTGAACCTATATAATCCACATCCACCACTAAGATCTAAGGCTCTAAGCATAAAACACCATAAAAACATTTAATCTAATGGCCCATTTGTTTTTTCTTGCTTACTTAACAACTATCAGAATGCACCCACAAACAAATTGATCAAGCTCTGAGAACATACAATTATTGACCAAGAAAAAAGAGGAAAAAAGGCAACAAACCAGACAAATTCAGTAAAAAAACATGATTAAAATTGTAAGAATCTCACAGCATAAGCTCAAACGGATTCCACCAGTATAAAGCTTGTCCTAAAGGACACTTCTAGCATATATTCTCTCTATTTGATTTGGCTAAGATCTAGGGCTACAATCTCTTTGGAAAGCATCAGATTGCAGAAAACTTGAACCTAGTAAGAAGACAGATACAAATTGCAAATCACACTTTAGATTATATTACCTGTTCTGTCTGGGCATTCGAATGACCACGTGTTGTGCTAACTCTCGGCCATAGTTGCAGCAGTCCCTCGTCTCCTGCAAATCCTTGGCCTTCACTTCATCAGTGACAAGATTCTCCCCTATCTATCCTTTTTCCCATTCAACATTGCTCGGGACTTGACGAATCTATCTGCGACATTCGGGCGACACAGATTGCCTATCGGCAATGTTTGCCCGCCCATACGCCACCACACACATAAAACATTGTCTACATACTAAATTACTAAGGAAATTGAGAGCACAAACACCATATACAATAATATAAGTGTTCAAAACATACTAGATCCAAAAGGATATGCCAATATGATAAGCTTGAATTTCACCCATCACACGGTTGTAGGAAAATATCAGTGAATAAACACATAGCGGCTTTGATTAATTGCCCATGAAATCCCAACAAACAATATACACAATAACCATGCAATAGAACAAACTGAAGCTGAAAGGTAAGTTACCCAAGTCTTCTATTCAAAGTAGTAGAAACAAGTCCATAAAAAAATTAAAAACTTTGTAAATTGCATAATGATCCACTGTTTTCCCTCCTTTCAAGCTTATCCCGGAAGGAGACAGAAGATGACAGTAAGGCATTATTCACTAGAAACTTGGAAGTACATGAAAATAAACCACAAATTTCACAACGAACCACCATTCTTAAAAAGAACAATGGATACCCTGATTCATATAACTATTGCCTAAGCTAACTAAAGTACTATTCTTTTTCTTCTGATCGTATTTTTCGCCCTCCAGAAAATTCATTGAATCTGAAATGAGTGAATGGATCACATCTTAGCAGGCTTAGGGAAGATATCAGGAGTGAATTTCTGAGCAGCACTAATGCTGCCCTTAATCTTCATTGCACCCCTCATAAAAGCAATTTGTGGGTTCATTTTCCCTGTTGCAATCTTTATGAAATCTTCATCCTTGAATGAAAATGCAGCATCTGGCTTTCCTCCTTCATAAGCCCCTAATTTCCATCAAACCCAACATCAATTTTTACAAATTACCCAAATTAACAACTGAAATTTAAAAAATTTAGTGCCCCCAAAAGAAAAAGATATTGATCACAAAACCCTAACCTTTCTTCACCTCACCCTTCTTAAGATCAACAGTGTAAATCACCTCATTGAACCCAATTTTCTGCCAAACAAGAAAACCCCACATAAAAAATCTAATCTTGGAAGATATTAAGCATTATATAAGCATTAATAACACCAATTGACGCGTAATCTTGACATAATAATAACTAAGAAAAAGTGTAACCTTGGGTGCGATGTGGAGTTGATAAACGAGGCCAATTTTGTTGATGATCTCTTTACCAGCATCAGTAGTAAGGTGGGATTTCATTTGTTCTAACAGAGCATCGGATTTGAGCTGCTGATCTGAGTCCCCCATCTCTTGTTCGACGAAATGCCGCTGAGGAAAGAGATTAGACTAGACTTTCCTAAGATAGAAGGAAGAAAGAGCGCTGAAACTGAAAAGTAAGGAGGGAAATGGTGGTTGAGAGAACTAACTACCAACGCAAAGAGATAAATGCACGCATCCCAACATGTCCTGCAACTGGTACTACTAGTATCTTCCTTATTGTCCTCGCTTGTACATTGTTCACATTTTCATAGTTTTTTTTTTTAATTGTAGATAACATACAAGAAAAGTTTAGAAAACACTTCTTTCAAGAGTAAATTCTAAACAATCCAAAGTAGCTAAACTATGAAAATACATATCGAATTGGATATCGAATGTCTGAATGTGATTGATTTTGAAGATCGTGTCCAATCTTTGTAAGTTAATCTACCACTCGGTTGGCTTCTCTGTAGATGTGAATGATGGATGCCTTCCGAAAAGAAGATAAAAGCTGGAAAATATCATCAAGGAACGTTTGTATACTCTAGAGGCTATGAACTTGTAGTCGAATGATGTTGATGATGACGAGAATGTCACCTTTGATAATGAGATCCCGAATCTGAAGTGATTTGGCCAGGAGCAGGCCCTTTTCTGAGTGATGTTGCTTCAGCCTAGTTTGAAGGCTTTCTCTGCTATAACAACGTTGTTATCATTGCGGAGAACAATGTCAGCAGAAGCGGAAGTAGAGGTATGAGATCCATCAAAATTAAGTTTGAAAAATCCTTTGGGAGGAGGATGCCGGCAAATATCAAGAATTTGAGGGTACCTACAAAGGTTAGGGGGTTCAAATATACTCGTTCAGTCGCATAAATTTCAAAAAATTTCATTCTTGATATAAGTGTTTGGTGCCAAATAGGATTTAGTTAGGGAGAAATTGCTCTTGCTGGAGAATTATATTGTTGCGTTCTTTCCAAATACTCCAAAGACACATGATGAACTTGGGGATACTCTTTGGTATTCTAGTGTAATGATCTAGTAGACAAGAACGAAAATCTTGACTGAGAATAGCCTGCCCATTAAAGTGGATTACGGCTGGAGTCATCCAAAAAGTTTGAGTAACAGGACAAAGTAGAAATAAGTAGTCGATCGATTCAGGTTGTTGCTTTCACAAAGGGCGATATATGTTGGGGATCGAGATATGTCGAAGAGTTAAATTGTCATCAGAGGAATGGCCATTTAGGTGAACTCAACGATCTGGGTCATGAGCTAGCCAAGTAGTTGACTTAACCGAACAACATCAGAAAAAGTTAATCCCAAACATGGGGTGTCTCGTTGGGGGAGTCGAGGGAAAAAGAATGCCTTCGATGAGGGAACAAAGTTGGAAGAAGATAATTAAGGAGTTGTGAATTCTATGTTATATCTAGTTTGATTACTACCGCAACTTTAAGATCGAGGTTAGTGATTAAGGATCTATCTAATTGGAAAAGTTCAATAAGGTTGGTGTGGCTACACCAATTATCAAACCAGAAGCAAATGTCTTGGCCTGATCCAATTTTTCAACGAATCCTATGTCTTATGAGGTCTCGTGTTTGGAATATGTCATGCCAAATTTGAGAATCGAAAGGCTTGTGCTTCCATTCAAAAAATGTAGTGTTCTTGAGGTTTTTTGTTGCATAAGTTTTACCCAATTGTTATTTAGCTCCGAGAGAATTTGTCATCCCAACTTGGCGAGCAAACCTTGATCCATGTGTTTTTTTCTCTCAGTCCGAGGCCACAAAGGATTTTCGGGTGACAGACTTTGTCCCAGGAGATCAGGAGAATATCAGAGGTATCTTTTGTGTTTTGCCAGAAAAAATTTATGTTTATGACATCTAGTTTCTTGGTTATAGCAGCTCGGAGTTTGGCAGTTGACTGTGTATGGCAGAATTGATTCGAGGTTATTACTTTGTATTATGACAGTGCGACCTGCTTTTTACAAGAAAGAAGATTCTCATGAGTTTAAACTTTTATCAGTTCGTGTTGTTAAAGTAGCAAAGTCCGATGTCATGCTTTTATAAGAAGAAAAATATCTACCCAAATACCTGCCCAGAGCGGTTTTTGGCGTTATGTTAAAGAGTCTGGCTATAAGTGTTCGGGAGCTGTTTGAGTTTGCTTTGATAATATAATAGATGATTTATGATAGTTGATGATCTGGCCTGATAGGCAACAAAACTGATCTAGTAAGTGTTTTAAATTTTGACTGGATGGTCCACATTTCCATAATACTCCTTTCTTGTCATTATAAGTTTGTGGGCGAGTAAATGACGCCCTAAATACTCTGGGTAAATTCCCATAAAACATCTCACCTTGTGCATACTCTTCTCACTCTCTCCTTACTTTCCCTCCATTCAAATTCCCGCACCTACTCTCATCGGCATCTACCACGCGTCGGAAAAAACCACTTGCCGAAAAACGCATTTGAGCCGCCGCATTTGTCGCCAAAAAACTCATTTGGGACGCTTGTGCTCATACATCGTCGCCGGAAAGGAAGGAAATCACAGGCCAACACCGGATTTCTTGGCGGAAATGCTCGCCGGAGAAACCCACCGTCATTGGATATGTAAGTCGGAAAAGAAAAGTGTCTTGTGAACGAAATGATTGGCCTTGTATGGTATAAGGCCATCCATGAGGACAATATTGTGTAACACAAGGCTGTCCATGATGAGGATGGCCTTGTGTCATATAAGGCTTGCGTGACACAACGATGTCCATGATGAGGATGGCCTTGTGTCATATAAGGCTTGCGTGACACAAGGATGTCCATGAGGATAGCGATAGCCTTGTGTTACACAATGCTGTCAGTGAAGATGACCTTGTGTCACACAAGGTTTTCCTTAAGGATGGCCTTGTGTCACACAAAAGGCTAAGCATTTCGGTGACATTTAATTTTTATTAAATAATTAAATTAATTTTTCATGTTTAATAAAACTAAATATTAATTGATTGATAATATTTGAAATATTATGATAATATTTGAAATGTTATTTCAATTATATTGTGATATTATTCGAAATATTGTGCTTAAAAGCTAATTTGTCATGTTTATTTAAATGAAATGTTGGAAATTTTATTAGTATAAACAACATTTACTTTAATTAAACATTACAAATATACATATATAAATTACCGATTTAGTTTTCTGAAAAAGTCCATTAAGGCAAGTCTTGTCCCACACAAAGCTAACCTTAAGGTGAGCCTTTTGCCACACAAGGCTCGACTTAAAGTCAGTCTTGTCCGGCACAAGGCTTGCCTTAAAGTCAGCTTTGTCTGACACAAGACTCGCCTTAATGGAATTTTTTTCCGGCCATAATTTGTAAGTAACATACCTCCAGTAGGACCGAGACAGGTTCCTCCACATAAGACAATGGTCACTTTTGTGGCTCCGACTAGGGGTGTTCATTTCGGATTATCCGATCTGAAATTTCGGATATCCGAAATTTTCGGATCGGGAGAACAACGATCCGGAAATTTCCGATACCCATTTTTTCGGATATCCGAAATTTCGGATCGGATACCCGAATTATCAGATCCGATTTTTATGGGAAAAAAGTATAAAATCAAATTTATTTAATGGAAAATATTACGGATATAATCGGATATTTCGGATCGGATAATTATACGAAAAATATCCAATTTTTTAAACATTTTTCGGATAATTCGGATTTTTTGGATATCCGAAAAAGCCAAAAGGGTGATCCGAATTATCCGAAACACCATATTTCGGATCGGATCAATCGGATCGGATTTTTGTGAACACCCCTAGCTCCGACAACGGTGGGAATGGTCTTCATCATCAAGATTGGTGGTGGTTGTAGTGGCGATGTGGTGGGGTGGGGGGTGGTGTATGGTTGTGGTGGTGGTTTTGGAGGTGGCGGAGTGGTGGTGGTGGTGGTTGTGGGGTTAGCAGAGTGGTGGTGGTGGACAAGATGGTATGAGAAGTAGTGCGTATAACAGAAGTACTTCCTCAGTTCCTCTGTTTTTTTAAAGTGACGCTTTATATTTTAGGAAGTATCAAAATTAAATAAACACTTTCTTTTTTTGACTAACAAACTCTCTCTATCTTTCTCCTCTCACATGGGTCCCCTTAATTTTTTCTCTCTATCTCTTTCCTTCCCAAAAATTCTCTAGAAGTCTGTGATCTATAAGTGTCACAATTAATTAAAAACGGAGGAAGTATATAGTTACTAGTTAGGCAGATTAAATACAGGGTGTTACCTAAAGTATTCATGGCGACATTTAGCAGCACCCTTTTCTTTTGGGAAATTTTCAAATGGTACTATTTAACAATTGGAAATTCCATTTCGTATCTCATAGTGCACCACTGAACTTTGATCAAATAAGTTAGTCAAATAACACTCAAAAAACTCTTTGCTAGTCAAACTGTATCATCTAATATAGGACAGAGAGAGTACTAGATTAAGAAACAAAACATTACAATCTCTATTATATAAGGGAAGAGGAGAGGTGGACACCAAAAATAAGAAAAAGAAGATATAAATTATATTAAGTGTAAATAGGGTAACTAATTTCTTTAAGGTAATATATTACCCTAGGAAGTTAAGAGTTTAATTTGACAATTAATTTAACTTTTTTCATATTTACGCACGCATCACGTGCATATGAGGCTAGTGACTCATATATGGAAATAGAGGAAATGGAATCCTAAGTGGTAATCTTTTCCGTCTTTCAAATAAAGTATGCAGCATTTGTGAAAGGGAGTTGGGGTTTGTTTGGCTAGTAATGGACCTCTAGCTAGGACCATGAGCGAGGACAACAAAGCGTACTTCTCCTTCCCCTACTCCTCACATACTATGCTTGTATCCGCCATGAAAACTCCAACACAATACTTGTCACACAAGATACAGTAACTTGCATTCCAAGCACCTGCTATTCCCTGACTGTGGCTTTCAGCCCCACCTATGCTTGTGTACACCCGCCCCCAAATATCCACCACACCTCCTATCACCCAGCAACCTGCAAATCCAGGCTGCCTGCCACCCTGCCCGTGGCAACCTTACCATGCACAACCCGTGTCATCTTCTTCTGCCTTCCCCCACAAAAACACGAAAATATTGTAGACAATAAATAACAAACACTAAACTCCCGCAAGGAGAGACTAACAACTCAAACTCCAAACTCCAAACTCGATCCCATAAGGAGATTTGTATTTACTATCATACTCCATCAGAATTGTATGTGTTCAGCTTTCGCTCTGGCTTCAGTAGTTTGCAATTACCCAATTAGCCAACAGTTTTCCAATAACAGTTTGCAAATAATCAAGTTGGCACTTCATTTCAAGCCAATGATCAAAGATGAATCAAACATACATATATATACCTTAGCAATTTACAACTACTTGTAAGAATTAATTTGCTAGACCTCGTATCAAAATTGTTTCCCCCATCCTTCTCTTCACACCCTACCCCAAACAAAACATTAAGAGGCAGCCAAAAGTACAGTAGACAAAAAATTGTGGTTGCTTACCTTCTTTTGAATATACAATGATCTAATTTTTCTACTACTATTAGTACTAAATTGAATTGTCTATCGTGCATTTAGCGTTGTGACAGTAACTTGATTCACAGTGAACGATTCATCTTGTTTACTAGAAGAAGAATCAGTCTCATTAGGGGTCAATCCCATGCAAAAACCTGGGAGCTTAGGCAGAGGCAAAGATGCAGATTCACTACCCAACATTAGTACAACAGATGCCATCGTCGGTCTATCTTCTGCCCTCTCTTGCACGCATAGAAGACCGACTTGTAGGCTCCTTAACACTTCATGTATTGAGAATGAATCTCCCATGACCTTGTCTAGCAAATCCGTCCCTTTACCTTCTCTCCACAGCTTCCATGACTGCAGATATCAAGAAGTAATTGTTTTCTTATTGTTCGTGATATACATCATTAAAGCAAAATCTTGTGTCAGGCAGTCTCAAAAATAATGTTTTTTTGGAAGAAACAGTAAGGCATGATGAACCAATATATTACTTACATATCCGAGTAGGTTTAGCTCGTGATCTGTATTGTAGAAACCTCTGTTCTTTGTCCCGCTAATTATCTCAAGCACTAGTACACCGAAGCTGAACACGTCTGATTTTATTGAGAAAAGCCCATCCATCGCGTACTCAGGAGCCATGTAACCACTGCATCATGAAATAAGTTTCTCACATGTTACAAAATTACTAGATTAGCATGAATGCTATTTGCTGTAAGTTCGCATAACGGAGAAAAGTATGTTACTGATATCAACACCATGTTTAATTTTCAAGTTACTTACTATGTTCCAACTACCCTCCTTGTGTTTCCTTCGGTTTGGTCTCCTCCAAAAATCCTTGCCATGCCAAAGTCGGATATTTTTGGGTTCATAGCTCCATCGAGCAAAATGTTGCTTGCTTTCATATCTCGATGAACTATTCTGTACCTCGAATCTTGATGAAGATACAATAGCCCCCTAGCAATTCCACAAATTATATTGAACCGCGCTTGCCAATTAAGCAATGTGTTCCGTTCTTTGTCTACAGAGCATCAAGACATAAAAATTTGCTAAGAGTTTGATCTAAACGAACAACAAGATGTTCTAATGTACTCCTATGTGATTTTTATTACTAAGGATAGAGGTACTTACGAAACAAAAATGCATCGAGACTTCTATTTTTTAAGTACTCGTAAATTAGCATCTTCTCATCCATCTCTACACAACAGCCAAGTAATCGAACAAGGTTTCGATGTTGAAGCTTAGCGATCAATCTGACTTCATTCTTGAATTCTTCTACTCCTTGTCCCGACTCCTTGGAAAGTCTCTTAACTGCTACTTCTTGTCCATCTAGCAGCACACCCTGAAATTTGTAATGCAGATTTTTTAAGATACAATTTCTTTCAATGAACATATTCATAATTTTTTTCTTCTCCTCAAAAATTAATGTTTTAATCAAATTGATGAATGGCTAGAAATACAAAAATGTACCTTATAAACGCGTCCAAAACCACCTTGTCCGAGCTTGTTTGCTTCATCAAAATTGTTGGTGGCAACCGCTAAGGTATAAAGGTCATATATGGGCAACTCAACATCATCTAAATTTTTAGTTTCCCCTGAGTAGTCTCTCTTGCTAGACATAATTTGGCCGCTTAATAGTATTTCTTGGCTCCTTTCAGCTGTACCTGTCCTAGAGGCTAGAGGATAACAAAGCATAGTATTAGACAGAAATACAAGATTTCATCTTTATACGTCAGAGGTTTATGAGAAGTTATAAGAATACCTCTTGTGTCAATTGTTCTTCTAAGCATATCTTTCGTTTTTTTGCGCTTCAATATGATCCATGTGATTAAACCAGCTAGAATTAGTGCAAAAGCAATGGATATGCCAACACCTATTTTAATTTTCTTTGTGATATCAGAACCATCACCAGAGCCTGCATCCCCTGTTGAATTCAAACATAATTAGACTATCACTAATGGTATATCAAAAGAATTATTGATTTAAGACTATTACTATGGCTTCATACTTCGTTTGTGTCATATTCAACTGATTTTGACTTATTTGAACTGATTCTTAGCTTAGTGGAACTTAATTTATAACTACTGAAACTAATCGAACTTATTTGAACTTGTTCTTAACTTAGTGTAACGTAATCTTATACCTAATGAAACTAATTAAACTTAATTTGAACTTATTCTAATTAGGAAATAAGATCAATATTGATGAAGAAAACGGAGGGTAGTTTCATATTTTATATATTTGGCGAACATGGTTAGTGTGGGACTAGGTTATATCCGCCTACTTCATGCTTTAGAGCCCAATACATAGACCCCTCCAAGTCCAAACCCCATCCACTCCCCCACAAGACTCGAACCCCGACCACTCTTGAGTGGAAGTGGAAGTAGAAGGGGCTTACCACCCTTTTCTTCTTGATTCTTCAAATTATGATCTCCCTATACTACATACTAGTATTATTTATTCAAGCACAAAAAAATAGTTCCATTTCATAAGAAATCAAAGTGGAAACAATCAGGATTTGCCTTGAATTAGTTTTTCTTTCTATTCGGGTGACCTAGCATGGGGGTCATCCATATTTCTTAGCTATCCTTCAAAGTGAGGGCATGCTTATAGTCGCTCATAAGTTGTAAAAATACTATTCCTCCATCCTCAAAATATTTCTTACCATCATTAATACCGAAATCTTCTAACTAATCCTCATTGGATTCAACCTAATGTATAACCTAATATATCAAAATTTGACACATTTTTATTAATATGAATCATCTAGATGGACGAAATAATGCATTGTCGATTGTAAAAGTCGAATAGTTTAATTATTCAAGAACGAAGAGAGTATAACTAAGAGGACAATGGAATAGGATACATTTTGGCACAAGGAGATCTATGAAAATAGAATACTTGCGTGAGAGTGAAAGAAAACATAACTAAAGAGATAAGATAATGAAGTGATGGATCCAAATTACAGGCAGATAATGACTGTCCTGTTGTTATTCTTTTTCCAGGAAGAACCCTGCATTTCATGCATCAACCTTCACCACTTGTTCTTAACAAAATCATAAAAAAATGGTTGTCCAAACATCTATCATGCAATACACTTTCTGTAACTGTTTGGTCACCAATTATTAAACTGTCCAATACAATTTTATACTAAACATAAAAGCTGATTGGCTGGCTCAAATCATGAGTTTCTCCTATCTAGAATCCTAGATCTTTAGGAATAATATAAAACAAAAGCATGCATTATCATATGGTGTTTAAGATATTGGGTGGGTAAGTAGCCAAACGCCTTTCTTATATACGGAATGTGATGCAAAATGAGATCAATTTCATATCTCAAGAACAGATTTGAAGATAATTACTTTCATACAAATTTGAAACTATTGTTTATATCATAATCCTTTTGTTTTTCTAACTTGTACCATTATTCGTTTATGTTTAAAAATATGACTTCTCTTCTCTCAAAAAAAAAAAAATATGACTTCTCTTAACTTTAAATTGTATCGAATCTCATCATTTAAATACGACTTGAACTGAATTCGACCTTAGTGACAAATTCATTTGCCACCTCAAATATTTTCAAGATATTATGAATTCAAAATATTATAAGAGTGGGGACAATAATCACAATGAAATGAAAAGATTATTAATTAAGTGAGGTGGCCAATTTGTGCACGGCTCGTGAGAAACGATGCCAAGTTTATGGGAAAATGATAGTTCAACAACTTTGTAAACTGAGTGATGTTCTTCCTACACAACATTCCATATTGCTAATTTTTTAAAAAATAAGGTGGATAAACAAATATACCTAGAACTAGTAGATCCAATAATCAGATCTAACCCCGTTTATGCCTTACTTTTTTGACCTTTTTAATAATTTTTTGGGTTTGAAGTTACTTTGTCTTATGATGCAAAAAGGTATCAAATTTGTATCTAAGATATTCGATGTTATAGTGGCAGGCCACTTAGCTAGCCAGAATGTGTGTCAACCTGCTGACTGTAGTTAATTCAAGCCATATAATCCAGCCAATTCCAACTGTTTTGAGGTGGTCAATCTGCCTTAATAATTAAAAGACGCGTACATATCACAAGGGTTTTTGTTGCCAAAATAAAGCATAAGGGTTTTGCTATTCTATATACAAAACTATTCTCATGCTCATTAGTCATTACTCTTTTGAAATTCGAAATATAAGGAGATTTGCAAATAAGCTATGAAAAAATAGTTTTCATGTATAGAATGCTTATTCTATTAAAAATCGAATAACAAAAAATTCTCTATTCATTAAAATATTGAATACACTTTAGATCCCAACTCAAGCTATTTTAAGGTGCTCAATTTACTAAGGCCCTATTCTTTTGAATTTAGTAGAGGTGAATTAAATTAAACTGAAATTAATGAGACTTAAGTTAACTTAAGTAAACCGAAATGAATTATGAATTATGAATATTACTAAATAATAGATAAATAATAATAAATTCATAAATAATGATACTATTAACGAGTGGTAATTAATAGATATAATAATTTGTATTCTATAAGGTAAGAGGAGGGGGACACCAGAAATCAATAATAATTTTTAAACAAAACAATCCTAATTAAATGGCACAAATTCCCTCCCTTTAATTAACTACTTTTACAGTTTTAAATATTTAAAAAAAATACAAAACACCACTAATCGTTATATATTTATGCAGAATTTTATATGATTTTGCACGCATCGCGTGCATATAGGACTAATATTCCCTCTGTATCTTTTTATTTGTCCCATTTATTGTACCTCCAAATGCCAAGGAAGATGAGGTTATAAGCATGTGGGTGGGGACAACAATTAAGGAGTCCACTTATTTTATATTAAATGTGGTGATTAAATTAGGTGAAAGAAAATTATAAGTTACATATAAGACAAAAAAGTGATAGAGTAGGAGCAAATGGATAATATAATTTTTTCATATAAGGAAAAATAAAACACCAGGACAAACAAAAACAAACGGAAAAAAACGGAAAGTAGGACAAACAAAAATAAATAGATGGAGTATTTAATGATGAAACATAATTGATAATATTAATTAATATCATCAATTATAATAAATAATTCATGCTATGGTATTATTGACAAAAATTCACAAAAATTATTAATTATTAATTGTTAATAATTAATAATTATAATATTATATCAATAATTAATGATAATAAAATTAACAATAATATTTAATAATAATGATATTGTAGTTATAATAACAATAGTATAATAATAAATGTTATTATAATCATATCATTATATATTAGTGATGATAATAATTTAATATTAATAAATAATAACAACAACTAATAGTAAATATCATTGCTAATAATAACATTTCTAATATCATAATTATTATGAATAATAGTAATTAGTAATTAATATTATTAAAATAATATAATAATAATAATATAATATAAACTAAGAATAATACTCCCTCCGTTCCCTTTTGATGTTCCCATATGGAATCGGGGAGAGGATTAAGAAAAGTGAATCTTTGGTAAAAAAAATACATTTAAAGAATGTATATTTTAGAGTTTATCATTCAATAGTTATCTTACCAAATCATTGTAAAGGTAAAATTATTATTAATGCAAAGAAAACACAACTTACTATGCAAAACATAAGGGTTATTTTTTAATTTAAGCCAATGAGATTGCAAACTTGTTTGACTTTATGTGATTTAAATTTGGAAAGATTGCAAAGGGGAACCACTTAAAGGAACACCAAATCGGAAAATGGGAATAACATTAGAGAACGGAGGGAGTAATAAGGTAAATTATTAAGTTTTGATTGGACACAAATTGAATGGAGTTGAACTGAATGGATCTGATATTACTAGAGTTGAATTGAATCGAACTGAAATGAAAACAATGGAGTGGAAGTGAACTAAATCAAAATAATTTTCCATTACTTCAGTCCAAAAGAAAAAGCCTAAGTGTACACCCTAAACTAATGGATATTCGAGTTAATATTTTTTTACGCATAAACTTTTTGTTAAGATGTTGGGGAGTAAAGGACTACATTAGACCGAAACTTCTAAATTTAGTCTATCTTCATCCTTCACACACCACACACTTGAATTGGAGGAAAGATGAAGGAAATTATCGTCTAGAAAACCACGGGGTTATAATGGAATCTAAACTAATAACCTCAAAGTCATAAGGTAGATACCTAAGTGGATGTTATTTACTTCCTCCGTAACGAAAAGAATGCACCATTTGTACTTTTGACACTATTCACAATTTTAAATTTAATCGCAATTTGTGACTTATACATAAGGGAAAATATAGTCATGTGAGGTCTTGTTGGATTCGTCTCAACTTGTATTTTTTTTATGATCTAATGTTTATAGTTTTTACAAATACATAATTAGATATATTAATTTTTAAAGTTTTATCTTGGCATGCATGCCCAAGCTAATCCGTGCATTTATTTTGTTACGGAGGAAGTAGTTTAGTTGGGAAAGTCTCATACATGATGGAAATATCTAAGGCATTAGATCAAACTCGTCTACAACGTTGCGCTTTATCACTTTCTATACCCGAAAAAGTAAATCGCTAAATAAATGTTATCTAATTTAGATAAGGATAAATTGTGAATAACCACCTGTCAGATACACCAATTTCAAAATAATCACCCCAAATTGTTTTGCATTTAAATATCCACCTCTACTTATGTTTACGTTTTGAAATACCCACATCTTAACGGAAAATCTTAACACCGTTAGTTTTAGGGCTCAACTTTTTTTAACTCCCTCCAAAATTTCACTAATTACCTTACTAATCCATAATTTGACTGGTCAAATCATGATTAACAATTTAAAAATCTTTTTTTTATTCAATTTTACAATTTTTTCAACTATATGTTTTTGATATATGACACGGTAATGGACACAAATTTCGAGACAATATTTAATCGCGTTTTTAATACTCAAGACGACGTTTTTTCGAAAAACGGACACCACCGTACGCCCTTTATGGACACGAATTTTGAGATTCCCTACGAAACGAGTACCTACAAGCCGGCTTTTCGGGCACGTACTTCGAGACGCTTTTTTCGGACGGATTACAGAGTTTTTTCGAAAAACGGACACCGAATCATGATTAACATTTGAAAAATATTTTTTGATTCAATTATACAATTTTTAAAACTATATATTTTGGATATATGACACGGTAATGGACACAAATTTCGAGACAATATTTAATCGCGTTTTTAATACTCAAGACGATATTTTTTCGAAAAACGGCCACCACCGTACGCCCTTTATGGGCACGAATTTTGAGATTCCGTACGAAACGAGTACCTACAAGCCGGCTTTTCAGGCACGTACTCGAGATAATTTTTTTGGATGGAACATGTTTTTTCGAAAAACGGATACTGCCGTATTTACAAGCCGGTGTCCGTTTTTCGAAAAAACTTTGTATTCCGTCCGAAAAAGGCGTCTCGAAGTACGTGCCCGAAAAGTCGGCTTGTGGGTACTCGTTTCGTAGGGAATCTCAAAATTCATACCCGTATAGGACATACAGTGGTGTCCGTTTTTCAAAAAAACGTCGTCTTGAGTATTAAAAACGCGATTAAATATTGTCTCGAAATTTGAGTCCATTACCGTGTCATATATCAAAAATATATAGTTTAAAAAATTGTAAAATTGAATAAATAAAAGATTTTTAAAATGTTAATCATGATTTGACCAGTCAAATTATAGATTAATAAGGTAATTAGTGAAATTTTGGAGGGAGTTAGGATAATTTAGTAAGAATTTGGGCATCACACTTAACGGCGTTAGAAAATTCCGTTAACAGGTGGGTATTTGAAAAAGTTAAGAAAATGAGAAGTGGTTATTTAAACACAAACAAAAATATGGTGGTTATTTTGAAATAGGTGTATCGTGCAGGTGGTTATTCACAATTTTTCCTTTAGATAATAAAGTATCTTCGTTATAAAACCTAAAGTGTGAGATTTAATGTCACCTATATCATTATCATTTGTCGCTTTATACCTGAAAAATCAAGAAGGTAAAAATCACTATCCTTTTGCTAACTTTACTCTATTACTTGATGATGGTGACTTGAGAAATTAAGGATCCGAATACAAGAAGCCAAGCGGAAGAAAGCGTTTGGGCAAACCGAAGCAAATGAAGTCAGATAGAACGGCTGATTGGTGTTTATAGCGTTTGGACACAACACAGCCGACAACTCGACTACAATTTTGACAATTGGATGACCATAATATTGATTTCAAGACTCATTAGACCCTAAATAACGAATTGGTCCTACATATAGACCAAGAAGTTTTGAATTTCAAAGGTAATACAACAGTATTCTTCATGTTTAGAATCAATAATGTCCAATTTTATCCACTGATTAGGCCATTAAAGCCGCCCCTTTAATACTTTTCTCTCCCTTTTATTTTTGCTTTTTTTAGTGGAGTTTGATCGGCTTTTGTTAGATCGTGCGTGGTTTCAAAGTATTCATACATGCAATGGAAATCACTAGGTCTAGGAATAACATCCAATGAAGTCTCTCGTATCTTCCGGCTCAAAAAGAGAATTGATAACAATTAGATGTTTTTTTAAAACATATAACTGGGACAAAATGACCATTTTATACGTTAAATGAGAGTTAAAATAATCCTTTTATATATTAAATGAAGGGCGAAAGGGGTAAACTCAAGACAATAAAAAAACCTTTTATTTAACATGGTTTTTACATGTAAATATATTGTATTTCTCATAGTAATATATTGATTTTCTCATGGTAATATATTGTGTTTACATGATAATATATTGTGTTTACATGATAATATATTGTCTTTTTATGTAAATTAAAAATTGTGTTAGATGTTTGGTACTTAACATCTAAGGGCCCGTTCGGTATCACTGGTTTTCAGTGTTTTGTTTTTGAAAGTCATATGATATATGTCAAATAATAAATCTATAGTAGTCAAACTTATTGGAAATATGATGATTTTGAAAACTGACAACTAAAAAGTGGAAACCATTTTTTGTCGTTTCCTGTTTTTTGTTTTTAGTTTTCAAAAAAACTGAAAACTGAAAACTGTTTGTACCCTATCAATTCTCACTCAAACAAGTGTAGGATGAAATCATATTTTCTCTGATTCTCATTACTTGCAACATTAGTGTAATAACCACTATTCATCTACCAATTTTATATTGTATTTTCTCACAAGTGTATAAGAAAAAATATAGTCAAGTGGGGGTCTTGTTTGATTCGACTTAATGCATACTTTAATAATATCAACTTTTTATAATTTTTACTTATCAGTAAATAAAGATGTTAAAGTTCAAAGTATTACATTAGATAGAGAGTAGGCAAGAAATGTTATGAGTATTGCTAAATGGAGGGAGTAGTATGTATTTTCCAATTAAGGCAGTTCCAATTTCTATTTATATATTTTTACAATTGTGTATACTATGAACATGGTATACTTAAGATATTAAGCATTTGCTTTTTTTGCAATACTTTCTTTTGTGCATATTGGCTTTTAAGATACGCCTAATATCATTTTTCTTTTATATTATTTAGAGCAATTAAAAAAGATTTCATAAAATGAAATTGAAATTTTGTAATAAATAAAAGGGAAAATTTTAAAGATTTTCTTATATGATCTTTACTAAATTACGTGTCATATTTCAAAACATCTAAATATACGTAAAAATAAACCAGATATAAGGTGGTATGAGCTAGCATACCCTAATTTGAAGGTTAATGCTGCATAATGATTAGATAACATGATCTTGATTAGTATACAAATATGAAATATCTTATTAAGGTACGTATCACCGTTTGTTTATGGAATTTAGTCTTTCATAATATCCTCTAGAATAGTATCTATTCAAGGATCTCATATGATCATTTCAAAAAATGAAAATTTAGTTCACATTTGAGAAATACTACCCTGATTCCACCTTACATTCACGCATGATTGAACATGATTAGCTAATCATATATGAAACTTATCGTTTTACGGCCAAGAGGAGGCACCTTTACTAATTCTTAGTAATTAGCTCGAAGCATAGAACTAATCATCATTAGCTCTCTTGCCCACATTTGGATCGATATTTTACCTATTTTTTCACTCCGGTTATTAATAAATTCTTTTGAATTTTAAGCATATTTTAATTGCCTTAAATTGTAATGTCCGGATTTTTTTCACTTAACACTACTCGACCTAATGTGGCATGGCTTGTAAGCCCAAGACAGATGAGCTTTAAAGTGAACCCTCCTCCAGCACAATAAACATTGAAGAAAAACTTATTTTTAAGGTCGAGAGATTAATCGTCTAATTTTCGGGAAAATCTTTCTTTACCAAATATAGACTATTAACCTAGAGAAAGGGAATGCATGAAATGATCTAACTAATAAGACAACATATCGAATTACTTGTTTAGTTAATCGCCTATGAGCCTAGCATAAGATATGGGTTTTAGAATTCTATTGTCACTTATTAACCAAACTAAAACAAATTCAAATAATTTACACATAAACTAACAATATACAAGTTGTATGGGGTGAAATATACGTACCTAGATCCGAAGCCGCCAATCGAACGTACAAATCTTGTCCACCTTGAACATAATCTCTCATATCCGTCACACTATCGGTCCAAATAACACACCCATTTCCAACACCTTGAACCACTTGCGAATTAGCAAATGCAGTACAACTACAATTCCTCTTACAAATATTCCTACATTGATCAAGACTCATATCATCATCCACAAAAGCAGTTGTACTTTCAGGCAATTTCATATTGACCAACTTCAAAAACCCATCCTTCCCACAATCCAACTCGGTCTTACGAACGCACCCACTTGACCCATCTCGCAACCCCCAAGCTTGTTGGTCCTTCGGTTCAAACCCTTGTGGACACTGACAATCAAAATAGCCACTCGTGTTACACACCCCGTAGGACCCACATACCCTATACGAGTCACAATCGTCTACCCTAGCATACCAAAACCTCACCCATTGGTTCGTGCTCGGGACCCACGTCCATCTTTTTAGGAACCCATCATAAGTGACCGTTAACCTCGATTTCACCTCCCCGCCAGGGGGTAATTCAAACGTGTAGTAAATCTCATCTTTACTGCGGTAAAAAGTAAAGTTAAACCCATTATTAGTGGTCCCCATTTCAGGGACCCCACTAAACCGTTGCCCGACCCATGGTCCACTTCTGTAAATAATTTGCTCCCCATTTCTCAAATAGATTTCCGGGTCACCATGGTAATCCATTTTAAAGGTATAATTACCCGAACCCGGATCATCTGGACCCTTCCACGACGTTAAAAACCGATCAAGACCCGAATTGAGATTCCACCCGAGCTTCTGACCCGGAATGAGAGTATCAGTAGGGTAGTCAAAGCTCTGCCAAATATAATTATCCGGGTTAAAATCCTGAGCTTCACGGATCACCAAATTCCCTGAATCCAAGAGCTGTAAAACCGGATTCTGACCCGAATTTTGATCCGAATGCCAACGAACGTGGGACCCATCATCGAGAATAAGAAGATTTGATTGGTTACCAAGCTTGAAGGTGCAGGAATCACTCCATGAGGGTGCATCTCTGTTAGCAACCCAAAGAATAATACCCTGTGATGGGATATCTTTGTACCAAATTCCGATGTAATATTTTGTGGGATTTCCTCTAGTGAAAAAACCCAGTTCGAATTTGTTACCAGAAGAGATTAGTGTTTGGTTAATGGTGAGTGATTGTGATGAGGTTAATGTGTCTGATGATGATGATGATGATGTTGAAACAGGGGAGAAACATAAAAGAGAGATGATTGGAAATATTATGATGATGATGATGGTAAAAATGGTGAATTTCATTGTTCCAAAATAATATAACCCTTTTTTGGGGTTAGTTTAATGGGGTTTGGAAGTGGTTCATTGTTTGAAGACAAGTTGGATTTTGTCTGCTTTTTAGAAAGAATGAAATGAAATGAAATGAAAGAAGAGAAAAAGAAAATACCACTTTTCACAAAAAAAAAAAAAAAAAAGGAAAAGAAAATACCAGAGTGGCAAACGGCCTGATTCATATACTTATGTGTTTTTCTTTTTACCTTTCACATGTGGATCTTATTCATTATTTGTTGTCCCGTAACCCACATGTTAAGTTGTTCGAGATTATTCATTATATACCCGAGTCTAATGTGAATATAGTGTATTTAAGATTATTTTTTGCTTAGCTTATTCGTACGTCGTTAAATGAGCATAATTACGTCTAAATGAGAAAAAAAATTAGACTTTCAAATAAGTAATAAGCAAAAAAAATCATGATCATGGTACATCCGAATGTATAATAAAAGTTGTATGTTTTTGCTGCTGTTTATTTTTAAGTTAACTATGATCAAATTAAGGTCTTTTTAAGTTTGGGACGTTATAATACATATCCCAAAACTTCTGAGAATCGTGAGGAGTACTCTAACCAGCTAAGCTATCCCTCAGTCTCATTGTTAAGAGGTTATCTCATTGAAATCGAGTTACTATTTAAGAATAGATCAACAACATCCCATGTTTGAATTGTGCTTTGTCTTTTGTTTGGAGTATTTTGTAGTTTAGTTAATTTGTTTGGAGTATTTTTGTAGTTTAGTTAATTTTTGTATTGTGACATACTTTAGTCATTCTTCGCGATTGTTTGACTAATTTCAAAGTTGAACTAAAATCGCTTTCATTATTAGAATCCTTCTTTAACAAATTAAATTGCAAGTTCTTCTTCATAGAACTTCTCCACAAGATGCAATGGCGCAAAAATATATATCTTTCTACTAATCAAGGGAATTAGATAAGTTGATTCTCTCATTTATAACATAAAACTTCACACAAAATTCTAACCAATCAAACAATGCAATAGTTTTCTGTTCTCTTTTCCACTTTTCATGAAGCCATCATATATATTTAGTAAAAAGTTCAAAAACAAATGACCCCTCAAATTTTTTCTGTTTTTATTTGATTTTTTAAAAAATATATTAATGGATAATTCAACCAAAACACATTATTTAAAGGTTGTTAGCTCTGCTGCCAAGTCTATGTTAGTTTTTAAGTTAACATCAAATGTGTAATGTAATGTGTGTACACAAAAGTAATTCGTTCTCACGTGAAATATAGGAAAGGTACTTGAGCCTAACATGGGCCTTTCTTTCTTTTTCTAGTGATCTTGTTTTTCTTTTTCTGGATTGTTGATGATAATGTGTGAGTGATACTTTGATTCCTTAACAAGAACATAAATCATTGGGGGCCTAATTTAGATCAGTGAATCAAGACGGTTTCTGTTTCACTTTGACACATTTGGGATACTAATATTCGTAGTATATCATGATGGGTCGATATCTTTTAGGATCATATTACAACCAAAAGAATTAGGAAATGAATCAACAAGTATATTTATCTTCATTCTCTCAGACGCAGACACCATTTAGGATAGTGTTTGGCAAAAATAATTATTTCTCATAGTAAATTAGTAACTAATAGCCGCAGAATTAAGGAAAAGAGTTATTTTTAGAGGTAGAATTCAGAGTGGAGTCTAAAACATTTAATGTTCAATATAATTAGTTGTTTGGTTGTTACATGAAAAAAATCGATGATGTTTTACTTTTAGAAAAATTACTCCTTAAGCTACATCAACCTTAAAATTTAGCCACTTTTCAACTTTTCAAACCACTACTTCTCAACTGCTAAAGTTATCATAAAATGTTATTTTAATTTGTCAAACATCACTTGTCACTGTACAGTTTGAACTGGGCCAAAGCAATAGGTCCATGGTGGACGCGCACCTACCATGAGGAAGGTGCGCCCACCTAAAACGCAGCCATCAAAAAAACAAAACGCAGACAAACTCCCTTACTTCTGGCACGGAATGAACAATAGTTCAGTTTCAATGAACAATCGTTTATTTCCAATGAACCAGCAAAATCGGAAATTTTCCCCATTCTCTCTCCTCTGACAGATTTTTTTCCCTCTCATTCATTATCTCTTTCTTTCATTTTGAATTCAAAATTTAAATTTATTTTCCAAAAACTTTCCATCTCTTCCATTTTCTCTCTAAAATTTCTCCATCTTCTTCTCAAACACTCATTCAATTCACCATTTTCATTCAAATTTCAAGCCAATTTCAAACCAACTTCAAACATTCAATTTATATTTGTAAAAGTACCACACCTATTCATCATTTTCACTCAAAATTTCGAATTTCAACCCTAAAAATCATTTCAAACTTCAAGCTCAACCCATGAAAACTCTAAACTCATACAACAACAAAGCAATTTTGAATGGTAAGAATATTTATGTGAATGATAATGTAGTTTTTGAGCTTTTTTGGTTTTTGTTGATTCCTATTTTGTTGGTTCCTAAATGACTACGTATGTTCACTTATGTTGGGCTGATATTCATTGGATATATGCTTATGTTCACCCTTAAATGAGTTAATGTTCTTATGTATATTCAAATGCTATTTTGAAATTGAGTTCATCTGTTATGTTTTATTGTTCACCTGAAATGGGTTCTTTATGTATGTTAAAATGTCCAACTAACATTAACTCTTTTGACATATGGTACATTTGGTATGTTCTCTTGTTCATTATGGAATAGTATAATGTTAATTTGAAATGGATTTCATTTGAAAGAGGGGGATTTTATTTTGATGTTCATTTGAATATATTTTAATTTGTAAGAAAGGGTTGTGGTTTATCTACTGTGTTATGTTGTTTATCTATGGTGTTTTAGTGTTCATCTTGGTTGTTTTGGTGTTCATATTTTAATGTTCATCTTTAATTGTTCATTCATATATAACTAAAACGTTGTTTAATTAAATTCAGTCAATTTGTTCATTTAATCATATTATGATTGTCAAATGTTCATTTATTTACTTTATCTATATTCTATTTTTCTATGCAAAAGTCAAAATATAAAAGGACCACCAAAACACAACCAAAAATCTCAAAAAATTCGGTTGCAAACCAAGGAAAAGTATGTTTCAAAATATTCTAATGACATTCATACATACATATGATCAATTAGTTATTTGTTCATTGATATTATTAATATGTTCATTTATGTTATTAATTTGTTCATTCATTCATGTAATTAAATGGTTCATTCATGTTGTTAAATTGTTCATTGATGTCATTTATTTGTTCACTAATATTATTATAAAGGGTCATTCTATACAATTGTTTACTTTATTCATTCATTTATTACATTCAATTGTTCAATCAGTTTATTTGATTGTTCATTCATTTGATTATTTTATTTTACCATTTTATATTATTAAATTATTCATTCATTTGTTCATTCTTTTTATTCGATTGTACATTATTCATGTTACTTAATTGTTCATTAGTGTATCTCAATTATTCATTAAATTCACTCAATTGTTCATTTAATTCAATTATTCATTTAATCATTTCATTTAATATAATTGTTCATTCCTATTATACACTAGAACTTGCCTATTGTTTATTTTTACCGGTTATTTATTGCTAACTATCTCTTTTCTATTGTTCAATATTTTTCATCATTTGTTCAATTATTTAATCTATTGTTCATCTACCTATATTGTTCATTCATTTTGTTCAATTGTTAATTTTTTTAATTGAATTGTACGCTCATGTTATTTAATTGTTCATTTAATCATATCATATTATTCAATTATTCATATAATCATATCATATTATTCAATTGTTCATTAAATTCACACAATTGTTTAGTTGATCATTTCATTTAATTCAATTGTTCATCCTATTGTTCACTAGTACTTTTCAGTTGTTAATTATTCATTAGTTCTTACCTGCTATTGATAGTTTTTAGTCGTGTCACCTAATCAAAAATAAACCTACGGTCCTCTAACTAAGGTAGTCAGTGGTAGCAGGGTCGAATCCGCAGGGAGACAGAGTTTCTATATTAATATTCAATTAACTAACTACTTCAGATGAAATCAGGGAAGAATTAACTGAACTAATGAGTAAGCTAAATAATACGAATTAAGTCGAGGATTTAACTATGGAATAAAAGCCTAGGGTATTAGGTCGGTCCACCATGCTTATACCAATCAAACAAGGTCAACAACTATCGAAACCTAGGTCTAGAGTCGAGGGATTAGAGCATGTGTTGAGCTATGGTTAAGACTCAACGCTCATAGTTCAACATACGCCGCATGTTCACTAACGTAATCAGAACTACTGATGTGTCCTAGGCCTTTAGTCGTAAGACGGATCTGTGCAAACAACTATTAACCACAAGCAATCAATGAAATTGGCCACTAACATTAATCACTAATTAAGAACAAACCACACCAAAATCACTCTAGTCAAGCCCTAGAAATCAATAGGAGTCTAAATAACAATCATGGTATAAACATGGCTTCCCTATCTAACACCCTAGAAAGAGAACTACTCAGACATGATTGAATTGACAACAACAAATCTAATTGAAAACCCTAAGAATTGCATCATGAACTAATTGAAAAATAAGCAATTGAACTAAAGTAATTGAGAGATAAGAATAAAGCAATAAGCAAGACGATTACCAAATTGACGGAAAGCGGAAACTTTAATTGAATTGAAGTAACACTTGAATCTCTTCTATAATGGAAAGCAATGATAAACTAGGCTAAGAGTTCTCTAATTGTTTTATAATATCCAAGATACAAATAAAAACAACCTAAAAAGTATTTATAGTTTCTAAGAAAAACAATAAGATAGAGTGGGAAAAGACGCAAAATCGCGTCACCCGTGTCGTCCACCCTATCGGGCAAAGGGCTGCCCGATCGGGTCTGGGAACAAACTTCCAGCAGCACAAAATATGTCTTCACCCAATGAGATCGGGCAACCGTCACCCGATCGGGGCCGCAACCCCAGCACCCTATCGGGCAAGACCACCCGATGTCATCGGGTGGATGTCTTCTTCAGCTCTCAGAGAAACACCAAGAATTGGCTAAGTATTGGTCCGCCCGATCGGGTGGAAAAATCTCAAGTGTTGGCCAAATTACTCGTACCCGATCGGGCGGTTGTTGCCCGACCCGATCGGGTGAAGCTTCTTTCAATCTAGCTTTTGGCTTGGCTTCAGACGCCAAGTCCTTGACAATTCTTCTTCACAACGGGGTCCGAGTACCATCTCGAGACCGCTAAGATGCCTCATAACCTTCCGCTACAGCGTGGTGCTCCAAACATCAAGTAAATAGGGAGTTTTTTTCCCTAAAACCTGCAAAATGAAATAGAACACACAAACCACAACTATATCGAAATAGTTAGCATAAATAGCTCCTAAGAGCATCAATATCGCACAATTTAGCTTGTATAGAAAGGGAAAAACTCTATAAGAAATCAATATATCAGCTATTCATTGTTAACTAGCTTTTTCTACTGCTTAATATTTTTCATTATTTGTCCAATTGCTTACTCTATTGTTCATCTACCTATATTGTTCATTTATTTTGTTCAGTTATCCATTCTTTATAACAATTTCTTTCATTTATTTAATATTTTACTAGTACTTCACTGTTTTTCATTACTGTTTTCTCTTTGTTTATTGTTCACTAGTCCATTTTCATTGTTCATTCATTTTATTTAAATGTACTGTTTTATTATCGAATATTCATTCTCTGTCATTTAATGTTCATTGTCTACTTCATGAATGTGTAGAAGTGATAAACCAAATGCACTACCTGCTACAGCCACACCCCACAAACAAACCAAAGCCGCTACTGAGGGCAAAGCCCCGGCCACAGAGATCAAATAAAACCATACAACCTGTTGTGAAGAGTAAACCCCTAACTCGAAAACCAAACTTCTGTTGTGAATTCACGTATCGTTGGACGTGTAGATGGAGGAAGTGCGGTCCAACATGAGGATAGGAGGTGATCAAGGCAAATCCCATAATATTAGACGTTAGGGCTTCTTGGTAGCCGTTTCTTTATTTAGTCGGCTAGAATAAATATGTAAAAACGTCATTTGTATATTTTTTACAGCATTGTATGCTAAGTATTGTACTCACTTTTCGGAATCAATAAGAATATATATTTATATTTATTTTCGTATTGTTTTTAAATCATTTCTCCCCGTTCTTTATTCATTTTATCCTAATTGACGTAATTGAATTGTCGGGTCAAAAAGTAATAACAACTATAGATAAATGAACAATGATTATTACATGTCAAAGCAATTAATATTAATCTAGATATATACTTATAGATGAATGAACATCAAATCGGGAATTGTGAATAGCTATATTCATCTATTGTACATTTAAACAAACACAATGAACTTTGGTACCAACTATATGAACAATTGAACAATCATCATGAACATTGATAATAAGCACTTAAACATTATCAATACCAAAGTTAATTGATAACAATACATGAACATTAGAGCAGGCACAATGAATATGTGTGCTCATAAAATGAACATTATATAGCAATTGACAACACAGAATAAAATGGGCTCAATACATGAACATTACATAAAACACAGTGAAGTTGTGTACCAAGTAGATGAACCATAAAGCAAACATAGTGAACATTGACTATAAGTACTTGAAAGTTATCAATACTAAAGTTAATTGATGATAAATCATGAACATGAGAGCAGCCACAATGAAAATGTGTACTGATAAGATGAACAACGCATCATACATAATGAACCTTGATAATAAGTAATTGAACATTAACAATATATAATTTTATTGATAATAATTGACAGTACAAAATTTCATTGATAGCAATCCATATCAAACAAAATGAACTTTTGTACCAAGTAGCTGAACTTTTGAATAAACATAATAAACATTGATAATAAGTACTAAAACATTATCAATACAAAAGTTCATTGATAATAGGAAAAATTGTCAGAAACCACCTAATAAAGACACTTATTTTGAGAAAACCACCTAATAAACGTTTTATTATAAAAAACCACCTAATAAAACACTTTTTCTTTCAAAACACCACCACTTGAGACCAAATTAATAACTTTGTTAGCCCCGTAACCATTTATCGACAGATTAATAACTCCTTAAGAGTCACTTGGGGTTGAATGCAAATGGAGGGAACTGATTACAAGGTTAAATGAGTTACTTATTTGATCTCAAATGGTGGTGTTTTGAAAGAAAAAGTGTTTTATTAGGTGGTTTTTTATAATAAAACGTTTATTAGGTGGTTTTCTCAAAACAAGTGTCTTTATTAGGTGGTTCTTGACAATTTTTCCTTGATAATAATACATGAACGTTAGAGTAGACACAGTGAACGTGTGTACTAATAAGATGAACAATAGATCATACATAATGAGTTTTAACAATAACTACTTAAACATTAACAACAAATAATTTCATTGATTATTATACATCTCATTGCCCATTTTCATAAATTAAGTAAAGAATAGTCACCTATTCATTTAATTTATCCATGTGTCTTCATAGCATGATTGATGTTCATCCGTTGTTTGTTTACAACTATTGCGAAACTTAAATTCATTTATTTCTCATTGATGTTCATTCTCAGCAAAACTAAATGTTGTTTGTCATTTTCCCATGTATATTTGCCGGCAACTGATGTTCATTCCGTGTCAAACATAAGCAAGATGTTGATCTGTGGTTTGTTTAATGTATTTTATCTTTTCTAATGTACATTTGTTTACGCCTGATGTTCATTTAGGTGGGCGCACCTTCCTCATGGTAGGTGCGCGTCCACCATGGAATTTGCGGGGCCAAAGTCAGAACTTTAGGTGTTATGTGAAAATTTGTTGCCAAATATTTCTAGTTACTACCTATTATTTCTCTTTTTTTGCACATCGCTCTGGTTCGATGGTTTATTTTTTCCACCCGAGAAAAAATTATATAAGAAATTATTATGAAATGACTTCCACAATGAATCTAATATTATACTAACTTCATGAACCTAGTTGTTATTCTAGTAATTACTCCCTCCGTTTCTTTTTGTTTGTCCTACTTTTCGTTTTTGTCCTTCTTTTTGTTTGTCCTACTTTTTCATCTTTCCTTATATGGAAAAATTAGATCACCCATTTACCCCCTACTTTATCACTTTTTGGACCCACATGTACCTTATAATCTTCTCTCAAATACTTTAATCACTAATTTATTATAAAATAAGGGAACTTTTTAATTGTTGTCTCCACCCACATGCCTATGACATCACTCTCCTTGGCATTTGGAGCTACAGTAAATGGGACAAACAAAAAGAAACGGAGGGAGTACTTTTTACTAGCTAGAACTTTAAATTTTAGATCAAACTAAATCACGGTAACGAAGGTGTTAATATATATACATTGTTAATTATTGTCTATTTAGGGTAAACACCTATTTATTTATATTTTTTATCTTACAATATGAGCATGTTCTAATGAAGTTGAGTATGATATCATGGATATATAATGTTTGTAGGATCTTATGATTCTACGATATGGTTTTACGATTTGATTCTAAACATCCGATTTAAAGTATGTGATAACATTGCTCAGGAACTTTAATTTTAAATTTTCATCCCTATTTAAGAAAAGATATAAGGGTAATGATATATACAACCCTTTAGGTGTGAATACATTACCTTAAAAAGTATTAAGTTGGAAATTTATGTCACAATCACGTGTGAATCGGTGTTATTAATATTTGAAAGTTACTTAAATTTCCTTATTTAGGTTCTTATATACAACTCTAAGGATTGTATTTATCCTTTTCCAAGATATAATCATGTATGAGCTTGTAATCACGTTTTAAATAATGTGGACTCTCAAATTAACACTTTATTAATTTATATACTCCAACTCTCCAAGATATAACATTTATATGTTTATCAAATACTCCCCCCTCGTCTCATATAACAGTTATATGTTTTCCAACTTTTATAATATTAATTTTCCAATATATAACAGTTATATGTTTATCAAACATATAACATGGGCAAACTGGTCATTTTTTACAAAATAAAGTAAGGGTAATAATGAGGAGGAAAAGTACAGTCAAACAGTCCGTGGTCCACAAGTTTCTCTTTTTGTCCAATTTCATTCAACATGGTATATATATGGAAATATATTTTCTAATATAAAGTAATATACCGTCCAAATAATGTAAAGCAAAGTATATTCATAGAAATATAGTGTCCAAATTAAAGTAAAACACCTTTTTTTCTCAATGCAAAAGTACATATCATTGAACATGGTATATACATGGAAATATAGTGTACGGTACATGGTATCATAGTGGCCAAATGTTATACTTCCTCCATTTTTTTAAATGTGACACTTTCCATACAAGGAAGTTTGGAATTAGTTGTGTCACTTTCTTTTTTGGGCAAATCTTTCTTTTTATCTCTCTCCTATTACATGAGTCCCCTTCTTTCTTTCTCTCTATCTCTTTCCTCTCTAAAAATTGTCTAGAAGTTCGTTAAATCAAAAGTGTCACAACTAATAAAAACCGGAGGAAGTATATCGCCCAAATTAACGTAAAACACTTGTTTCATTTTTCTAATGTCAAAGTACATTTTTAATACTATATTCTAATGGGTGTTATATTCCCATTCCCTACCACAATTTCCACATTCAAACAGTAACATGTCCCACCAGTTTTACTTATGCCCTCCTTTTCTCTCTTTCCCCAATACTTTATTCAGTACAAGAGGACAAAAGTACAAGTAAAATATTTTATAAATAGACGTTATATGTTTTCTAGATATATAACGGTTATCATTTAATTCCCAAAAAAACATCATGTATTTTTATCTTAAATTCTTTCTAACATTCATAAATTTTTGACATACATTCTTTTGAACTGTCGTGTCTTTTGTAACATCCTCTGTACTCTGTAGTCTATATACCGATCGTGGGAGGCACTACGTATACCACCTATCGTAATCACTGATATTAATAACCCAAATCCTGCAAAAGAAGCATGGAATATTTCTCTCACGTCGCGCTAATAAGATGGTTGTGATTTTGGTGTGATCCATTCAGGTCCAAAGTTCATATTACTTTTGTATAATCTAGGTGTACAACATTCGAATTTCAATTCTACAAAAGAATTTACGGGTCAACTATCTACCACAACTAGTTGCTTAGATAATTATCAAAAGTTGAATATTTTGGAAATTTTGGAGAAGTAGCTGCAACTAATTGAAATTTTAACATCAATTACGTTGTGACTTCATTGATGATGCTATTCAATGATTATGAAGACATATGTGTCTTGATTTTACTCCTACTTTGATGTAAGCATTTGATAGTCTTTTTATGTCATAAAGATTTTCATTATTTTGATTTTAAAAAAATTGTTTATAATAACTTGACATATGTTCATTTAAATAACTTATTGTTCATTATAGTTATTCAAGATGTTTATTTATTTATATCAAATGTTCATTATAAAATCACGTTCAATTTTAAAAAAGTTTTTATTTCAATTAACTTTGACATTTGCTCTTTTATATGACTTTTTTTGTTCATTAAGGTTATTAGATATGTTCATTTATTGATTTCAAATGCTCATTGTACAATCAACTTAATTTCCCATTTAACTTTGACAAGTTTTTACATAAATCTAATATTCATTTACAATGAACATTTGATATCAATATATGAACATATTGATTAACCAAAATGAACATTAGTATTATGTAAAAATATATGTCCAAGTTATTTGGAACTATTTTTTTTTGAAATTTAGCGTGATTTTAAATGAACATTTGATATCAATAAATGAATATCTTAAGTAACCATAATTAACATTAAGGTTGTATAAAAGAACATATGTCAAAGTTAATTGGAACAAAAAAATTCTTTGAAATTGAGTATGATTTTACGAGGAACATTTAAAATTAATAAATGAACATATTTAATAATCATAGTGAACATTAAAGTTATATAAAAGAACATATGTCAAACTTAATTGGAACAATTTTTTTTGAGATTTGAGTATGATTATACAATGAACATTTGAAATAAATAAATGAGCATACTTAATAATCATAGTGAACAATAAAGTTATATAAAAGAACATATGCCAAAGTTAATTGGAATATTTAGAGGGAAAATTTGTGGTCTAATCAATTCAAAATGTCAAATAATGGAGGAGAGAGAAGAAATTGACCCTTAAATATTCATTAAAGATGAACTAATGTTCATTTCGTATTTTATTTATTAAGATGTCTGAATTTTTTTTATATGTACATTGAAAAAACCTTCTGTACACCGAGAGCATGATGTGCATCCCGCTCCTGGGTGTAGGATCTAATTTGTGTCGTTTCACATGAATTGTTACACTTCTTGTTTTAACGCATGCCAATCCAAACTTCTGAGCGTTAATATCTCAAGTTGTGTATTTGTAAAAGTTATAAAAAGTTGATATCAATAAATACATATTAACATGAATTTAACAAGATTTCACATTACAGTATTTTCCCTTCCTTATATGCTTAGTTATAAAATACAAATGAGTTTAAAGTAAACTTTGTAAATAGGGCCTGTTCTCTTCGGCTAATTCTAGCTGAACTGAACTGAACTGAACTTATTGGAGCTGAACTGAAGTGAACTGAACTGAACTGAACTTATTGGAGCTGAACTGAACTGAACTTATTAGAGCTGAACTGAACTGAACTGAACTTATTGGAGCTGAACTGAACTGAATTTATTGGAGCTGAACTGAACTGAATTGAATTGAATTAAATTATAAAAAGTAAATAATAATTATTATGAATATTAAATAATCAGTAATAATAATTATAAGTAATAATAATTATTATGAATATTAAATAATCAGTAATAATAATTAAATTAATAATTTAGAATAATATCAAATGAATAATGACAATATTATTTTGATGTTATTATGATAGTTATAAATAAATAAATAATAATAATAAATTAATTTTCAAAATAATAATTACTGATAATAATTATAATAATTTATAATAATGAGTAATTACAATTATTAGTATTAATATATTAATACTTGATGATGATGATATAATATAATGCCTAAGAAGTAAATTAAAGTATTACCATTATAATAATAATTAACTTAAAACATGGGTTGATGTGTGCTTCTAACCAAACCACGATTTGTGGTGGGTTGGTCTATGATAGAAATACACCAAACCGCCAAAGTATATTTAATATACAACGTAACGACAATGTTGTATTTTAAATAGTACTGCAGTATTATTAGCAACTTTGTAATTTTTTCATATCTTCTAGCTTTTTGTAGCTTATTTGTATGATGTAATAGTGAATTTTATTCAGTAAAATAAAGCAACAATTGCAAATTAGAATACTCGTATTGACATGAAATTGGGTTAAACCGTGCATCAACCCAAACTTTGCTGAGCCATAATAATAATAATAGTAATAATAATGAGTAAAGATATAATAAAAAATAATATATATAAATAATACTAATAATTATTATTATATAATAACAATAATAATAAGTAAAATAAATTAGAACAACAATAATAATATTAAACAAATTGGTTAAATAATGAATGGAGCTGAACTGAATTGAATTGAATTTATTGGAGCTGAACTGAACTGAACTGAACTTATTGGAGCTGAACTGAACTGAACTGAACTTATTAGAGCTGAACTGAACTGAACTGAACTGAACTTATTGGAGCTGAACTGAACTGAACTTATTAGAGTTGAACTGAACTGAACTGAACTTATTAGAGCTGAACTGAACTGAACTGAACTGAACTGAACTTATTAGAGCTGAACTGAACTGAACTGAACTGAACTGAAAATAAGCTGAACAGAACAGGCCCATAGTGCTTACTATGCAAATATAACATTTTTTGTGAGACGGAGAGGGAGGGTAACATATCCAGATTGGCGGAAAGAAAAATACTAACGAGCAATTTGCTGAACTAGATTTCCTTGAGATTCTTGCAATAGTATGTCACTGCAATAACTTCTTGTAGGTTTTTTAGCTCACATGTGATGATATCCGAACTTTTTAAAACATCCTTAATTCTTGTTGTCGCCCAATTCAATCTCCATGAAAGTGAGCTAGAATGATTTAAGTTCCAATCCTATTCATTGCAGAACTGTATTTGTTTGCCAATTGTACTGTAAACAAAAAAAAAATAGTAGTAAAAAAGTTACATGCAACAATTTTTTTAATCTATGCAGGATTCAGTTAGTAATGGCGACGATTGCAGAAGTCTTGTCTTTCTATCAAAACAAAAAATTCTTTTTCGTAATTGTTTTGCTATCTAATTAGAGGTATTCTCAATTTCAATCAATCTTGAATATTTTTGTTGACCTACTTTCGATTTTAATGTAGTTTTGTTGATTTGCCAATTACTAATTTACCAGCATGGCAAAGAGCCCCTTCTACCCTAATATTTATTTATTTTCCATATTTTGGCATTGTGGCCTGTGATTGTGATAAGCTTTGATTGTATATATAGTTAATCTGATATGAAATTTGTATATTCGTTTTCAGAGTTTTTGTTAAACACAATTTTTCTGATGTCCAGAGTAATTAATTGTAGACATTTAGGGTCTATACTCTTCAATTAATTTGAACTAATCTAAACTTATACTGTACGTATTTTAACCTTTTTTTTTTTTGGGAAGGTACAATGAAAAACCTAAGGTACCCTTCTCTTGAGGGTGTGAATGTATTTTAACTTATCTGAACTAATTGTAACTTTGTAAGTTATATTGAAACTTATTAAAGCTTAGTTTTTTAGGAGATGTTAGAACTTATTAAAGCTTATCTGAACTTATCTTTAACTTATTTGAACTTATTGTATTTGTAACTAATCTGAAACTATTCAAACTTCTTAAAGCTTAGTATATTTTCTATGATGTTAGAACTTATTGAAACTAATTTGAACTTACATGGACTTAAATCAAATCATGTGAACTTAATTTTTCTGAAATAAGTTGAAATAGGTTGAAGAGGAAGTAACACAATACTTTCTTTTTTGGGGGCACTAGTGTGTATGTGTGTGTGTGTGTGTGTGTGTTTGTGTCTGGATCTGTCTAAGGCATTGTTCTGGTGAGAGAGAAATTCTCGTCTATCAAACTTGGAAACTGATGGGTGCTCAATGCTAAGGAATTGTGTATAAACATTTAAGAACAGTGCATCTTACAGTGACCAAATTTCAGGTATCTTAGACCTGTTTTTCCATTCATATGATAGCCATTGACTACTCTACTTTTACGCTCATGGTCTCAAGTTGCTCATCAAAAGATTACTGTCTTACGTTATTGAGGCGTGGGCGCGTGGTGTTGCTGCAAGTGTTTTCCATGCTCAAAGGATACAGCGAAGGCCCTTAGGAGCAAGTATATATTTCTTGCTGCAGCTGAACTACTTGAGGTATTCTTTTAGTTTGTATGTGTGCGTTTTAGATTCCAGTCTATCTATCATTAAGTTGCTGTTATTCAAATGTGGATATATTATCTTGCTTACCCTTGCCCCCATCTATCTTTTGTCCCCACTTGACTGATCACAATTTACTACCGTAATTTACGGATCTGGTAACTATATAGTACACTCGTAAGTCGTAAAGCAAACTCGTAAAACAATACATTTTTGTTTAAAATTATCAGTATACAACATAGTAGTACAAACCTTTTGTGAGATACTATAGGCATGCTACCTTAATTTATTCTCAATTGTGACAACGCAAACACTTAATAGTTTTAATTTAATATGAAATTGCAGTGGTTGAGACAAAGTACTAGTGCTGAATATATACTAGGGAAAATTGGCCAAGCTGGTGTGCATAAACCAAATCCAAACTCATTACTTAACACCTCACTGATTGCTTTTCCTGTGACCATCACTTTACATTCTGTCTTTCTCTCTGGAACAAAAATGGATGTGGGAATCCCAACTTGTAGTCTTATCTGTTGCACAAACCCTATTCTCAGCCCTGCAATGTTCTGAGCTTAACAAGGTCCTCTCAATGTTTGGCTATGAATCCCAACTTGATGACCTGCGACGCACTGTCTCCACCATCAATGCTGTGTTTCGTGATGCCGAGACCAAGCAGGAGCTCACCCATGAAGCAAAACATTGGATCGAGGAGCTAAAATATGCTGTATTTGAAGCAGATGATCTATTCGACGAGTTCGTAACTCTCGCCGAGCAGAAGCAGTCTTTCCAACAAAGTGAGTCACTTCTTCTCTCGTACCCATAACCCACTTAGCGTCTCTTATAGGATGTCTAAAGGGGTTAAGGATATCAAGAAGAAGTTGGAGGCCATTGCTACTAATAGTCAGCAGTTTGGGTTTAAGATTGACTCTGAGCCTATTCGGAAGAGGAGGCATGAGACTTGTTCTTACATAGATGCAGATGAGATCATTGGAAGAAAGGGTGATTTGGATGGCATTGTTAGTGTGTTGCTTCATTTTGATGTTGTTCAACGTAATGTGTCTTTCCTTACTATTGTGGGAATTGGAGGGTTGGGAAAAACCGCTCTTGCCCAACTTGTGTACAATGATCCGAGGGTCACAGCCTCGTTTCCATTAAGGTTGTGGGCTTGCGTCTCTGATCAAGATCAGAAGGAACTAGATGTGAAAGAAATTCTTTGTAAGATTCTGGCTTCGGTTACTGGTGAGAACCATGAGGGTTCCACCATGGATCAAGTGCAAATTGAACTACGAGACAAATTAGCAGGTAAGAAGTTCTTGCTTGTTTTAGATGATGTATGGTCTGAGAGGCGTGAACAATGGCACCAGGTGGTGAAATACTTGAGTGGAGGTCAAAGAGAAAGTTGGACTGTGGTAACTACACGTTCACATAAGACTGCATTAGTTATAGGAGATGGTCGAGCGCATGAGGTGCAGGGCTTGTCAGAAGACGATTCATGGCGCTTGTTTGAAAGAACAGCCTTTGGGTCAAATCATTCAAACCCCCCTAGTGACTTGGTCAAGATCGGAAGACAGATTATCAATGGATGTGCTCGAGTTCCTCTCACTATAAGAGTTGTTGGAAGTCTTTTGTATGGTCAAGACAAGATCAAGTGGCAAACTTTGCAAGAGATCGGATTAGCCAACATAAGGGACAGCGAAAACGACATCATGCCCATATTGAAGCTAAGTTACCATAATCTTGAATCTCCATTAAGGAGTTGTTTTAGCTATTGTGCATTGTGTCCCAAGGATTGTAAGATAATGAAAGAGAAGCTCATAAGCCTTTGGATAACACAAGGCTTTATCACCCCGTTTGATAAAGGTCAAAGCATAGAAGATGCCGCCGATGAATATTTTTCCATATTGTTGAGGAGATGTTTTTTCCAAGATACAGTGAAAGATAAATTAGGTGAGGTCGTCTCATGTAAGATACACGACCTTATGCACGACATTGCTCAAAGTGTTTCAGGGAAGGAGATCTATACAATGGATGTCACTAGTAGCAGTTTAGATGATAAGGTTCGTCATCTAGCAACTATTGTAGAGGAATATGGTAAATATTCTTTTGGTAAGACCTATATACGTTCATTTATTGATGTTCATAGCGTTTTTTCGAAAGTTGTCAAGATGGACAATTTGTTTGTGGAGCCATTTATAGCAAATTGTAGGTACCTAAGGGCATTAGACTTGAGCGGGTTAGAAATCAAAAATTTGCCAACCTCTATAGGCGAATTGTTGCACTTGAGGTATCGAGATCTCTCAAAGAATAAATCTCTTGAAGTGCTTCCAAAATCTATAAGAAAACTTCATAATCTACAAACATTAAAATTAAGGTATGGTCGTGGATTAAAGGAGTTGCTGAAAAGTTTCAGCAAGCTAGTCAAGCTTAGGGCTTTAGACATCAACCGCTGTGAGAAATTGACTTACATGCCTAGGGGGATGTGTAACTTGACTTGCCTTTACCATCTAAGTAAGTTTATAGTGGGTGGAGAAGAGGGTTGTTTAAGTAGTGAATTAAAAGACCTAAAAGCTCTCAACAATCTCAAAGGTTCTCTTACGGTCACGATTAGGTGGCCTCAAGATGTCATAAACCTTTTCAAGGAAGATAGTAGGACGAGAGGATTATACTTGAGGAGTAAGGAATATCTGGATAAAATTAGATTTGATATCACACATGAGGAGGGTGACAGGAGAGTGAATAATGATGAAGCAAGAAGATTAATGGAAGAGCTACAACCACATGCCAATCTTAAGATCTTAGATATGCAGGGATACTATGGAGCGATAATGCCAGGTTGGGCAACCCTTCTCCCAAAACTAGTAGAGCTCCATGTTACAGATTGTCCAGAATTGAGTAATTGACATACCTTCCATGCTTGGAAAACTTGCATAATCTGAAATTTCTTTATCTTTTCTCGTTGCAAAAGCTCGAGTACATCGATGAAGATAGTCATTCGGCAAATTCCAGTTCCATTCCTATGTCTCGATTGGTAAGTGGGGAAGGATTATCGTATTATTCCTCCCTTGAAGAACTATGGTTAAATAACCTGCCGAAGTTGAAAGGGTGGAGGGCAGGGGTTGTAAGAGTGCGCGATGATCATGTTCATCAGCTCCTCAGTGATAGAGACATAAGCAAAAACAACAAGGCACAAGTGCAATCACAGCTGTGTTTTTCCCGTTTGAAGTCATTGACTATTAGGACTTGCCCGGAGCTGAGATGGATTCCATCGTGTCCCAAGGTGGACGTCCTAGATTTCTGTGAATTCAATAAAAACTTGAGAATACTGAATATCAAAAGGGATAAGAAATTTGGTGAGACTGCTTCCTCACCCTCATCCATATCCCGGAGTGATATTGAAAATTCTAATATTCCCATTCCCATAAGGAAGGTGGAAATAGACAATGTGGTATGGTTAAATTCATTACCCAGGGAGGCTTTTCAGTGTCTTCAACATTTGGAAATTTCAAACGACAATGAGGTCAAGAGCTTGGGAGAAGTAAAGGAGGTGCTTCTTAGCTGCTCCTCTTCCCTACGTAATCTGAAACTTTCTAGGTGCAACAACATTAGAAGTGTTGTATCTGAAGGATTGGAGCATCTCATTCCTTGGAGGAGTTAGAGTTCAGAATCTGTCGTAAACTGGGAATATCAGAAGACGAAGTAGAGAGAGAAGACGGTGGTTGCAAGCAATGGCCATCTCTTCTTCCCTCTCTCCGTGTCTTACATTTCATTGATCTAGAGCTTGTGAAAGTGCCCAGTTGGATTCAGTTCTTGCTTCCCCTCCAATCCCTTTGGTTTGAGGACAGCCAAGGAATAAAATCAATGCCGAAGTGGATGCCCAAACTCACCTCAATGACAGAACTTAAAGTTACATGGTGTTCATCATGCCTCAAGAGAAGATGCCAAAAAGATCCCCCTGGGGAGGACTGGCCCTATATTCGACACATCCCTGACATAGTAATTAAATCCGCAGTAACTCGGGCCTTTTCCACTTCTTGATATGCACTTTGAACAGGTATCCACTAGAACTGGCAAAAGTCTAAAAGTTTCCCCTTCCAAAACACTTCATATTTTTCCAAAAGTTGCATATTACGAAATTTTGCTCCACTGAACAAAATTAAAAATTTTCTTTGCACTTTGTTTCTGTCTACTATGAGTGTTAAGTTATACTCCCTCCGTTTTCTTATCATACTACTCTGACTTTTTACATTATTCACACATTTTACTTTGACCGTATATTTTTTACTAATGTTTAAATACAAATTGTTATAATGTGAAATGAGATTATATTTGTCCTAATATGTATTTTTCGAAATGTAATTTCATATTTTTTGCTTTTAGAGAGTTATATATATGTAGATCAAAGTTGTGCACCAATAATAAGCATGAAAAGTCGAAGTAGCACAAGTAAAACAAGGGGAGGGAATACTTCATGATCTTAGTTTAGTACAAGTCTTGCCAATGGCAGATCCAGATAAGTATATAATATGATCAAAATAAGATTAATATATTATACTGAGTTTAAATGGTGAATTGTATATGAAAAATTGTAATCATCTCAAGTTTGATAATAAAATTAACAGACACTCCAAATGTAAAGGGGGTAATTTGACCCCAATATAGCCATAATGTGCCTCGTCTTGCATAGTGTATTCACGCTCAATTTTTTGTCCAATCCTATTGATCTTCTTTTGAGTGGATTCAAAGACAAGGTTTTTTTTATCATATACATTTTATGAATTTATCAATTAGCACACACTAAACAATATCTCCATCTTTAATCTCATTGTATGTGTTTTTGGGTGTGATGAAGAACAGAGTAAAGACTAAGAAGAAGAAGCATAAAAAAGGTCCAATTACAGGGAGAAAGGGCGGGAAGAAGAAGATGAAGAGGAGAGAGAAATAAAAAAGAAGGGTTTCAAAATGATTTCATTTTTAAAGAATTAAAGAATTGAAGAAGGGTTTCAAAATGATTTCCATTTTAGGGTTTTAAGAAATGAGATAAGGAAGAAGATGATAATGGTGGTAGAGAGATGAAAAAATGAGAGGGAAGATAAGGTTGGAGGGAAAATCACATTTATAAGAAGAAGGAAATGGGTTGTTTGGAGGGAAAAACAAATGATATAACTAATGTGGACCCCACCACTAATGGAGTTTGGCAAAATCCGTTAAGTGGTGGGAGTTTATAAAGGTTTTGAAAAGTTTAGGTGGAAATTTAGGAAAAACTGGGAGTTTCTAAACAAGTGAGAAGTTAATGTGGTTTTGTGTAAATTTTCCTAATATAAATTCCCAAACTTACAAAATCTCCTTGTATATGCAATATTCACTTATGATAGTTATGAATTGGAAGCCAACTATACAGTCCGCTTTATTCGAGCTTGTCTCCATGTCAATGCATTTGGTGTTCCCCTCCTACAGGTTTGTGATTAAACTAAACGCAGACATTGCATTATGTGAAGAAGGTCGGATGGGGCTCTTGGTGTTGTAGCAAGGAATGCAGCAGGCAGACCAGACACGGTACTATTTAGTATTTACATCTACAGATTACACGCTGAGTTAGGGCATAATCATCATATTTGTCGCCCGTGGAGCGTAAAGTGTGCTAGTGGCTGACTGAGTGGTTCCTATGGCTTTTAGCACATTAGTGTCGAATCGGATTGTCAAGTGGCCGTGTCTCGTCTTTCTAAGACTGTGATCTATCTTTTGAAGTTAAATGGTATATTAGAGGATATGTATCTTTGTAAAGCCTTTCCTCTCAGAGAAAAAAATAAAAGACATATCAGTTTTCAAATTTTTACTGTCCTGTGGCTCTCTGGCAAAGTCCTTTATTTATAAACCCTGTTAATTATATCGTATTAGGATGTATATTGGATACCTATTGGTGAAAATGCACTTTGTACCTGATTTTCTATTGAAGTATCATGATATTTCTAGGGAAACAATTTATTTGGCCTTGTATGCAGTTTTTTTGGCCTATAGTCAATTGCAACATCCGGTCCGCTGCTTTTGGACAAGAGATCTTGTTAATTTACAGCCCGGAATGATAGGCGCACAAACCGAATGCCAAACTAGCTTCATTTGGAGCAAAGCTCCGCAATTGGCATCATAGCTAGTAGAAGAGCTTGTGGACCAAATGAGTTCTTAGCTTGGTGTGAAGGTTGGATGGGGCTTAGCTTGGTGTGAAGAAGGTAGAATGGGGCGTAGCTTGGTGTTGGATCATATCATAAAATAAATAAGTTCTTCCTCCTTTGGAGATCTTTAGATATTCAAATGTACTCTCCTATAGGATTGGTCTACAAGCACGATTGGATCCCCACGTATGCTAGTATGGAAGGAGGAAACTCTTTCTTCCACTCACTTTGATGGGCACGGTTAGAAGGAGAAGAATACAATGGCTGAAGCAATATTCTCATCAAAGTTAAGTATATATATAGCAATCTTTGCCATACATAACTCTCACCATTAATATAATTGACTAGCCATTAAATTGATGAGCTATATATCAATAACCTCTCCATTATGATATCCATTAGGCTTTAAGAGAAGAAACTCCCAAAACCCTTTTACCTCCCTCTTGGCCAGCCACTCGGTGTGCTTTTGATCCAATGCATGCTTTATTGTGTAGCCACCTTATGCTTTTAAATTAAAATATGATATTGTAAGATTTTAAGTTATAACCTTATTATTCTAAGTTAAAACTTTGGTTTTACAATGGTCTATTGATAAGCATACGGTAAATCGTCTACCACAAGACTTTTTGTGATATTATTCCTTACACGTCGATATTGTCCTAATATCCGCTAATTTTCTCAGACTTGTTCTATGTATTTTGAATGTTATACTCTTTGTTACCTTTAATTATGCACCCCAAACTTAATATCCTGGGCCTATCAGGCTGTCACATTTAAAAATGAAAAGCACAAATTTAGAAGCATGATGGCCAACAGAAAAATAAAAAAATATTGATGTTAGGACTTCAATAAGCTTAGTAGACAACGTTGTAAATCCTTGTCTTGTTTCCCAGCATGTGAACTTATGAAAGAAACAATAGAAAAAAGGCAAGATTATGAAACCTCTAAACATAACTTCGAATATGGCAAAGCCAGCCAGTAGTGCCGTTAACTTTTGCTTTTTTCTGCAAACCAAGATGATAAGAATTAGCTTAACGTTTATCGATCCGATAATCAAAAGAATATGAATTTCTCCGCCTTATTTTTCTCGAAATTCATCTCATTGAGCTTACAGCAGAATTATTGCTTTAAAACTTATGATAAATTTATATAAACTAATCTAATTAGAATTTATCTGAACTAATTGTGTATAGAACTTATATTTTAAGGAGTAGTTAATACACCTATACACTACAGTTACTACCTTATTCTAAAGATATGGTAAACAAATCAGTAAAACTAGACAAATTAGATTCAAAATTATATGTGAACAAAGTAGTACAGAATCTCTGACAAAAGACTTAAGCTGCCATCTTAATTTATTCTGATATGTGACAAAGCAAGTACTACTAGATTTGATTTAATACTCCAAGCAAGTGAACCACATTACACCACTACTCCTGAATATATACTGATGAAAATTGGACAAGCTGGTTTGTGCAAACACATTACTAAGCATCTCTACCTCTCTGATTTATTTTCTCACCTTCCCTTTACAGGTTACCTTCTCTCTTTCTCTTTGAAACAAAATATGGACGTGGGGACAACCTTATCTGTTGTCCAAACCCTGTTGGCAGCCCTGCAATGTACCGAGCTCAAAGAGATCCTTTCGATATTTGGCTACAAGTCCCAACTTGATGAACTCCATCGCACTGTCTCCACCATCAATGCTGCGTTTCTTGATGCCGAGACCAAGCAGGAGCTCACCCATGAAGCACGACATTGGATCGAGGAGCTCAAGGATGCTGTCTTTGAAGCAGATGATTTGTTCGACGAGTTTGTCACTCTTGCTGAACAGAAGCAACTCGTGGAGGCTGGTGGTAGTCTTTCCAACAAAGTGACTCACTTCTTCTCTCGTACCCATAACCCACTTAGTGTTAAAGGGGTTAAGGATATCAAGAAGAAGTTGGATGCCATTGCGACTAATAGTCAGCTGTTCAGCTTTAAGATTGATTCTGAGCCTATTCTGAAGAGAAGGCCTGAAACATGTTCTTATGTAGATGCAAATGAGATCTTTGGAAGGAAGGGTGATTTGGATAGCATTGTTCGTGTGTTGCTTCATTCTGATGTTGTTCCACGTAAGGTGTCTTTCCTTACTATTGTGGGAATCGGAGGGTTAGGCAAAACTGCTCTTGCCCAACTTGTGTACAATGATCCGAGGGTAACAGCCTCGTTTCCGTTAAGGTTGTGGTCTTGTGTCTCTGATCAAGATCAAAAGGAACTAGATGTGAAAGAAGTTCTTGGTAAGATTCTGGCTTCAGTTACCGGTGATAATAATCATGAGGGTTCCACCATGGATCAGGTGCAAAGAAAACTACGAGACAAATTAGCAGGCAAAAAGTACTTGCTTGTTTTAGATGATGTATGGACCGAGAGGAGTGAACAATGGCATAATCTGGTGAAATACTTGGGTGGAGGTCAAATCGAAAGTTGGATCGTGGTAACTACGCGCTCACATAAGACTTCATCGGTTGTAGGAGATGGTCATGTGCATGAACTGCAAGGCTTATCAGAGGAATATTCATGGCGCTTGTTTGAAAGGACGGCCTTTGGATCAGATCAGTCAAACCCCCCTAGTGACTTAGTTGAGATCGGACGAGATATTGTTAATGGATGTGCTCGAGTTCCTCTTGCTATAAGAGTTGTTGGAAGTCTTCTATATGGCCAAGACAAGATCAAATGGCGAGAATTGCAGGAGATTGGGTTAGCCAATATCAGGGATGGCGAAAATGGAATCATCCCCATATTGAAGCTAAGTTACCATAATCTTGAATCTCCATTAAGGAGTTGCTTCAGTTATTGTGCATTGTTTCCCAAAGATTACAGGATTGAGAAAAAGAAGTTGATAAGCCTTTGGGTAGCGCAGGGCTTTATCATTCCGTTTGACAAAGGTCAAAGCATAGAAAGTGCGGGCGACGAATATTTTTCCACATTGTTGAGGAGATGCTTTTTCCAAGATATAGTGAAAGATAATTTAGGTGAGATCACCTCATGTAAAATACATGATCTTATGCATGATATTGCTCAGAGTGTGTCTGGGAAGGAAATCTATACAGTGAATGGCCTTAGTAGCAACATATATGATAAGGCTCGCCATCTAGCAATTGATGTAGAGGAATATGGTAAATTTTCGCTTGGTAAGACCTATATACGTTCGTATGTTGAATTTGATTGCGCACATTCGGAAGAATTTTGCCCGGAGCCATTAGTAGCAAACTGTAGGTACCTAAGGGCATTAGATGTGAGTGAGTCCCATATCAAAAGTTTGCCCGCATCCATAGGTAAATTGTTGCACTTAAGGTATCTAAATCTCTCACATAATGAATATCTTGAAGTCCTTCCTAAATCAATTGAGAAGCTATATAATCTACAAACATTAAAATTAAGGTATTGTTCTCGTTTGAAAGAGTTGCCGAAAAGTTTGAGCAAGTTAGTTAAGCTTCGGGCTCTAGACATACATGGTTGCTCGAAAGTGACTTGCATGCCTAGGGGTATGCGTGACTTGACTTGCCTGTACACACTAAGTGATTTTATAGCCGATGTAAAAGAGGATTGTTTAAGTATTGTGTTGGAAGACCTAAAAGCTCTTAACAATCTCAAAGGTTATCTTAAGATCACGATCAGGTGGCCTCAAAATGATATAAACCCTTTTAAGGAAGAAAGAAGGACGGAAGGATTATACTTGAGGAATAAGGAACATCTCCATAAAATTATGTTTAGCTTCAGACATGAAGATGTTGGTGAAAGAGTAGATAATAATGAGGAAGCAAGGAGATTGATAGAAGAGCTGCAACCACATCCTAATGTTAAGTTCTTATCTGTGGACGGATACCATGGTGCAAAGATACCACGTTGGGCAACCCTTCTCCCAAATCTAGTAGAACTCCATCTTTCACATTGCAGGAATTTAAGATACCTGCCATGCTTTGGAAAGTTGCATTATCTGAAAATCATCCGTTTTTATGTGTTGCCAGAAGTTGAGTACATCAATGAAGATAGCCATTCAGCTAATTCCAGTTTGATGCCTATGCCTCGATTGGTAAGTGGAGAAGTATTATCATATTTTCCCTCCCTTGTAGAACTAAGTTTAGCATGTATACCGAAGTTGAAAGGATGGAGAGGAATGGTAGCAAGAACAGGAGATGATCATGCTCATCAGCCCTTCAAAGACAGCAGCACTAGCAGCAGCAAGGCACAATTGCAATCACAACCATGTCTTTCTCATTTGAAGTTATTGACTATCCACCACTGCCCGGAGCTAATATGGATTCCACCATGTCCCAAGGTGGAGTCCCTAGATTTACGTGGATTTAATAAAAGGTTGCGAATAATAAACATAGAAAGGGATATGAACTCAGGTGAGATTGCTCCCGCATCCTTATTCTCATCCTGTAATGACATTTACGATCCCTCTACATTTTTTTCGCCGCAATCATCTGGTCCTGAAAATTTCATTATTCCCATTCCCACATTAAAGTTTGTGAAAATAGACAACGTGGCATGGCTAAAGACACTACCCATGGAGGCTTTTCAGTGTCTTCACCAGCTGGAAATTCAATACGACAATGAGGTGGAGAGCTTGGGAGAAGTAAAGAAGGTGCTTCTTAGCTGCTCCCGTTCCCTGCGAAAATTGGAATTTTACCTTTGCAAAAAGATTGAAAGTGTTGTCTCTGAAGGATTGGAGCATCTCCCTGCCGAGGAGGAGTTAGTGTTACATTGTTGTCCCAACCTGAGACTTTCAGAAGACGGAGAAAACGATGGTGGCAATAAATGGCCAGCCCTGCTTCCCTCTCTCCGTGCTTTGCACTTGAATGATCTGACACAACTTGTGAATCTACCAAGATGGATGCAATTCTTGCTTGCGCTCCAATCCCTTCGCATTGACAGTTGCAAAGGACTGAATTCAATGCCGAATTGGATACCCAAACTGGCTTCTCTGAGGGAACTTAATGTTAGATGGTGTTCAACATGCCTGGAGAGAAGATGCCGAAAAGATCCCCCAGGAGAGGACTGGCCCTACATTCAACACATCCCTCACACTGTGTTTGAATCTGCAGACTTTATGTTCTCAATACTCCATGCTGTTCTTTGAACAGGTATTCTTACAAACTTCCTCCCTCTAACAAAATCAAGTAGGTTGTTTTCTTTGTATTCAACTCCAATTTTTTGTCCAATCCTCTTAATCTTCTTTTTACTCGGATTTAAAGAATAGGGTTTCGATCATGTACATGTTTTCTCATTCTATTAATTACTACCTAGCAATTTCTTCTTCATCTGTCTGATTGAACTGGTTTACTTTTTCTTTTGGCTACAGAATAAGAAAGCAAGGAGCTGATACTTAGTCCAAGCTTGCAATGTTACGTTGCAGAGAAAGTTGTGAAGGGATGTTTATCAAGGAGCTTATTGCTGGTAACTCGATGTCCAAATGCTTTCTTCCTCCATTTTCTTAAGTGTGTTTCAGTGTTTGTTATCCTTTTCTGATTTCAGTTTTCAAAAAAATTTTATACTAAAAATTAGAAATATGAAAATAAGCAAAATTAATTTGGATTTTCAGTTGTCTATTGTTAAAGTAAAAGATAACTAGCATGAGAACAACTCATTTTAAGGTCATTAGATAACTCAGTTTTCATAATGTTCGCGTTCTTTGGCTTTATATGGCCAAGTCTTTTATGCTTATGAACACAGCTGGAGATATCATTCTAAGATGTATATTGGATATTTGGATTATCCATGGTTCAAAAAAAAGGATTCGGTCCCGGAAATGGTAACAATTTTCCGGGAACAGAGCGGATACGTTGATCGCGGACCTTGCACAGTTGTGGCATCATGATTTGGTTTAAAATTATCTTATTTTTTAAAAATTGACCACAGCAAGGGGAATTTCGAGCAAAAGTGACTACTATAACGTTCAATGCAGTGGAATTCAGGCGATTTAGGTTCGATACGGTTGTATCATCTGCTGTCGCAGCGTGGTAAGAAACAGTTGTTTACCAACTTGAAAAACCTTTACAATACGGGCAAATTGAACTGTAATTGCCCTGTTTTGATACCATGATTGGATCCCTACTTTGAAAATGCCCATGTAATTCCTGATTTAGTCACATAGTAAAATCTGTCATGATATAATCCATGAAATTTCCTCAGTTTAAGGGAGAATGATGAAGAAATATCTAATTCTCAGGTGTATTCTTTCTAACCCATGTTACATTCCACTTTATTGTACCATGAATCATGATACAAGGAATGAATTTATTTGGTACTGCATGCAGTTTTTGTGCCTTTTTATTAACAACACCCTGTCCAATGCTTTAGGAGAAGAGATCTCGTTGATTTACAGCCCGGGAATTCTAGGCATAGAGACTGAAAGCCAAACTAGCTTCAATCGGAGGTCGGTTAGGATATGCTCTGAAGCTCGGCGTCAAATATCCAGAAGATCAGTGAAGTATGGTCTATGAAGCTAACAAATAGACTCAGCAAAATACTTGAGTTTCTTGTTGAGCTTGACATATGCAATGCAAATATAGATTATTGAAGGCAGTACATGCGCCCTTCATAAGAAGATGACATTTTCAGAATGCATTAAGCTTTAAAAACAGGCAATCAGTTTTCGCATAATTGTAATGTTAATTGTAGTGCAGTGCAGTGCAGCTTAGTTTAAGAAGATGCTCCATAGGTATGAACCGGATTGTTGTGCCATGCACCATAATGCTTAATGCTTGTTATGTGAACGAAGAAACATGTCTCCAGTCTTACCATAAACATAATCTTGAACGTCATTTTCCCTTAAAATGTGGTATTTCTTGTCAGATTACAACAATTTGAACGTAACATGAGAGTCATTATCACCTAGAAACTGGTTTTTCTTGTCTTTGTTTTTTTTTCTGTTAATCCAAGAAAAGAATTGAGAAAAGCCTACTAAGATGGTTCTATTAGGCCAAAATCAAGTCACTTTAAACTTCCAAGATGTTGCAATATTGAGATCACATGAAGGAAGATAACAACAATGTTATCGTGTAGACATCTGACTTTGACTGAAAAAAGGCGGTGGGTGGGTATATGATTTATACACAGAATATAACTGTATCTCTTTGGCTTTTTTAGTATTTATTTATTAATCATTTGTCCAGTAAGTAGAAAAATGATCATTGTAAGAGAAACCTCCAACGTCAAATTCAACTTCCTACAAAATATTCAACTAACAAAATGGAAAGAAAACATAGGTTTCGTAAACAGGAAAGCTTCATATCCCAGCCACTTTCGGACTTCATTAGCATGGATACCACTAACGTTTTATGGAATCGGTACACCTCATGTTCCAGAAGTTTTCGTGCCGCATAGGTTATAATAGACTGAGGGAGTGAGAACAGACACTTCAAAATGTTGTCATAATCAGTAAGATGATAAAAGAACATTAAGGCTCCGTTTGTTTTGGTGGAAAACCATTTTCTTGGAAAATGATTTTCCTCCATCTTTCATTTTCCTTTGTTTGTTTTGGTAAAGGGTGGAAAACAATTTTCCGAAAATGGTCTTAGAAGAGGAAAACCAATTTCATTTTGTAAACAAGGTATGCCACATTTTCCTTTCCACTCCTTACTCTTCTTGATTCTCTCCTTCTCATCTTTCCTTCTCTTTTGCTTCATTTACCTTTTCTCCCTAAGTTTTCCTCTATTCAAACAAACAAAGGAAAACTTTTTCTAAAATCATATTTTCCATTGAATATTGTTTTCCTTGAAAAGTGATTTTCCATGAAAATTGTTTTCCATTAAAACAAACGGACCCTAAATTTATACATTTTGTCATCTAGCCATCTAGGGTAATGAAAAAATTTAATTAGAAAGTATGTACACAAAACTTCTTCTTGGGCAAAGGAGAGCTAAAGTGAAACCTTTGCTGCAATTATCCCTATCTTCCAACTAACATGGTGACTGTGACATTATTTGAAGATTCAATGCCTTGAACATCTTTTTGGCAATCTATATCAACAAAAGCGCGAGCTGAAGAATAAGCAAGAGTAGGTTTTCTAGGACTAGAAAGTGTAAGACTATCAGTTTCCAACCACAGTACCACCTGTGACATTGTAGGCCTGTAAACTGCTGAATCTTGCACACATAACAATGCTATATGTACACATCTTATTACTTCATTACTTGGATATGAGCTTCCAATTGAAGGATCAACAAGCTCCACTGTTCTTTCTTTGCTCCATAATTGCCACGCCTGCACCACATGTACAAATCTCATTATTGTCTAGTAGATACAGAACCACAAATTATACAGGATTATAGTTGAAGATCATGGTTGGCTCAGTTGGAAGTATCATTAGTCTTTCACGGTTGTGACATTGGATCTTCATTAGGGAGGGGGTTTATGGTTTGTACTAATATGATGCCATGAAATATACCAGTCTTTGACTTATCTGAACTTATTGGGCTTTTTAGCTTTTATCTGAACTTATTAGCCCTTATCAAACCTTATTTGAACCTCTTGGCCCTTATCTGCATTTATGTGAACATATGTCTTGAGAAAGCAAGATATCGTTTTACTTAACATTTCCCAAAATAGTACTAGAGGAGGGTGTCTTTTTATATAAATTTCGCTTACTTGAACTAACTTTAACCTACCTGAAGTTGTATGTATTTATTTTCTGAAATACGTAAAAATAAGGTGAGGAGAAGATGGCCTTTAATTCAAAGGGTAATTGGAGAAAGACTTACATATTCAATGAGGTTCGTGTGTTCAGAGCGCTGAAATCTAGTGCTTCGTTGCCCTGTAATAACCTCCAACAGCAACACCCCAAAACTGTAAACATCAGACCTCTCAGAAAAGAAACCTTCCATTGCATACTCCGGAGACATGTAGCCATATGTTCCAACTACTCTATTTGTATTAGCTTGATCTTGATCTCCCCCAAATATTCTAGCCATACCAAAATCTGAAATTTTTGGATTCATCTCCTGATCCAGGAGGATGTTACTCGCCTTTAAGTCTCTGTGAATTATTGTACATCTTGCATCCCTATGAAGATATAGCAGCCCTCTTGCAATCCCTTCGATGATTGTAAAACGTTTCTTCCAGTCGAGTTGCTGTTTCTTTATCGGGTCTATTATCGTTAACAGCAAGAAAAGAAAAAAAGAACCTCACATAAGAAACTGCAGAGTGGTGAGTAATGCATCTACTTTTGAAGACTGATAAATACTAAGAAATTAGTAGTTCTGTAATTCTTACCAAAAATAAATCCATCCAAGCTTTTATTAATCAAGTACTCATAGAGCAACATTTTCTCTTCCCCGTGTACACAGAAACCTAGTATTCTAACAAGATTTCTGTGCTGTAATTTGGCAATTAGCATAATCTCATTCTTAAACTCCTCCATTCCTTGCCCTGACTTTCTTGATAGTTTCTTGACTGCTATTTCTTGTCCACCAGGCAGCGTCCCCTGTATCCAAGTAGAATTTTGTATAACAAGTTATTTTACTCGGATTTCTGAATTCGCATCAAGTATCCGTGTCGGATCATCCAAGACATCGGAAAGGATATAGACTTGTAACCTTTGACATAACATGCAAGTACACCAGTTCGAGTTAGATAGATAAGAAGTTACCTTGTAAACTGGACCAAAGCCACCTTGTCCTAGCTTGTTCTCCATAGAGAAGAAATTAGTAGCAGATGCAACAAGATTATAATTGAACAATGGAAGATCTTTTGCATTTGTCAGATTTTCTTCTCCGATCATTTCATGTGATCCTGAAATATCTGTCGAATACCCTTGGCCTTTGCTTAGTTCCATTGTCATTGCATCATTTCCTCTCTTAGGCAGTGAAGCTGCAGAAGCAGAGATAATATATCATTGGATGCGGAAGGGTATAATTTCATTAACAGAAAAACTCGGAAAAAATTACTGGAATCATTATCGTACCTTTCACTTTTTCTCCAAATTTCCAGAAACACAGAAGTATTAAACATAATAAGATCACTCCACTTATTGCTATAGCTGCAATTTTTGGACCAGATAATTTGCCTTTGCTACCTGTATTTCAAAAGAGAAATAGGACAAGAAAAGGCTTAAGAAAGCTGAAATAAGCTACAAACACATGAAACTTGATCCATCTTTATTACCGAAGCATAGCATTTTAAACAGAAGGTTATCAGTAGCATTAGTAGATAGTATCTCAACGTTGATGATCAATGTATTTTATAAAGTATACACTGCAATAATGACAACAAGAACAACAACTGAGTATCAATCCAACCATTGGCAAGAACAAACTGGTGTCACAATCAGTAGGTTGGAGTAGAAGATAACACAGATATGATCTCAAGTTTGAGTCATTAACATTAGAATCACAAGTTTGACAAACTCCCAGAATAATCCCAAATTTGATTTGTTACCGCGTGGGTGAATGGATAATAGACAGTTAATTTTCTGTTAGCTTTACATCACTTACTAAGAACTCAGTTCTTCCGTTGTCGCCTATTCTTCCCTCTACCAAACTTGTCACATTGGAAAACTAGATATTTTTCACAGGTTATAAAACTTGGGATTATTGAGGGAGTGAAATTTCAAAACGTAAACAAAGGAAGGATAAGATGCTAAATTGCCAACTTACATACATACACATTAAGTCCCTCAAATTAAGAACGCATTTGTATCATAAATTCCTAACGTGAAAGACATTGATAACTAAACTCAACCATCTATCTAGACTCATTCCAAGTGAACATCACACAAACTAACATATATTCTCAAAGAAGCACACAATATTACATATGTCAAAACTGACATAAGTTAAAAGGAATATTAATGTACAAATTGAATATTGGCCTAAGAAAAACTTAGTTATCCAACTTACCTTCTAGGACAGAAGACGCGACACGAATGTACAATGTGTTGCCTGTTTCTGTAAATTGCTCAATATCAGTTAAATCACCACCCCATATCATACAACCAATGCCAGTCACGTAAGCATATGCCATACATGAACAATTCTGCAAACACCGTTTTCCACATTCCTCTTCTACTACTCCTATAAGATCAGCAAAGTCAGGTAATTTCACATTTTCAACCTCTAAAAACTCATCTTCACCAACCAAACTATTATCCTTCTTCTCACAATGTAACTGCGTTTTCCTAACACACCCACCAGACCAATTCCCATTTCTGTACTGATCAGGGTATCTAGGTGAAAACCCTTCAAAACAATCACAAATCGGATTCACTGTCGCGTTACAATACCCATTAGTACCACACATGTTGAACACATCACAATCAGTTGTAGGCTGAAATTGCAACACACCCCATTCTTTCCCACCATCAGCAAAGGTAAATGATTTTTCATATCCATCCCATGTAACCCGAAACCTGAACTTATTCGACCTATTCAAAGGAGAATAAGTAAAATACATAGTTCCAGTCGAATCAGCATTGGAAAGCTTAAACCCATAGTTATAAAAAGCAGCCATATTTGACACCCCTGTAAATATCAATCCATTCCAGTACCCACTTCTCCAATGGCGGTTCGTTCCCTCCCATACAACAAACTGAGGCGCGGTCCTAGGATCGACTCCCATCGAGTAATTCCCAATTGAAAGATCATTAATACTTCTCCATGAGGTAAAAATTTTACGATTTTCACCTAAAGTAGGATTAACAGGCACTCTCATTCCAGGTAAATATGTATCAGTAGGATGATCAAAACTCTCCCAGCAAGTAAAACTAGGGACAGGAAGATTGTTACTGCCTCGAATCTCGAGATTACCATCATCATGTAAAATTACAGTGTAATTATTTGAAATTACAGTTGTATTAGAAGACCAAACAACACTCCCATACCCATCAAAAACTGTCAAATTCCCATCATTTCCAAGTGTTAAAGAAACATTTTTACTGCTGATTGGGGTAATTCTGTTAGCAACCCAGACAATAGAATCAACAGAAATATTGGAATACCAAATTCCTACATACCTTAATGATGAATTAGGAAGGCTAAAGAACCCAAATTTAAAGGACCCACCATTAGAAATAAGGGTATCTCCATCTTTAAGGACTTGTCCTTGTGTAATTGTACTTGAAGCATGAGAATACAGGACACAAAATAAGGTTAAAGAAAGAAACTTTAAGAATATGGATTTGCAGAGACAAAGATTGCACATCTTCATTAAATGACCTTGGGATTTGAAGCTTTATTCATGAAGTTTAATATGTCTGACAATCTGTAGGTACTGCCTTCTTTTTATTATGTCGAATTTCTGTGTACACACGCATAAAAGTGACAAACCCTTTTTTTCCTGATTTATTTTTGGGAATTTTTTTTTTTGGCAACTTGCAGACTTTTCTTAAATAATTTCTTCGTCGCATTAAGTTGGAGTAAAAGATTTTGTATTTATAAATTGAGATATAGGAAATAATTAATGTTACATGTTGCATTGTTTTTGCTTTTGTGGATTGTCATTGTAAGGAATAGAGATTCAAAATATAGTTTACTTAAACATTTTTTTATAGAGTGGGTACAACATCTTTTTTAATACATTATCTTTATATTACTAAGGGAAGAAAGGGGGTGGACAACAAAAATAAGAAAAGTAAATAAAATAAAGACCATTAAGGAAGTTCTCAAATCCAATAATCAAGGAATTAAATTTTATTTTCAATATTAGATATCATATTTTTAGCAAAAAAATTGTTTAGAACATCAAACTAAAATATCTGAAAATCTACGAACTAAAAACAATTTCAAAAAATATCAATCGTTATATTTTCTTGAGATCTATAAACAGACACACACTTTGCTATATTTTTATATACTCTTGAATTTTTATATTTTTAAATACATGAGTAATTGATTGCTTATGAATGCGGTACATATCGTGCATTTAATCAAATTGATCATGAAACATGATAAAGTATTTTAGGATGAGTGAGCAAGTGGCAGAGATAGGGGATGGTGTATTTTTTTTTACTCATAAGTGATGATGCTGTAAATGACATCTTCCATTAATCTTTGGTAAGATCTTTTGTCCTTTTTGGCGTTTCTTTTAAATCATAATTGTTAATCTACTCTTTAATATTTATTACTCTTTTTTATGCATTTATATTGTTTCACTATTTAAACTATTTTGAAATCACAATTATACCCTCTAAAAAAACAAAATAACTAAAATTAAACGTTTATTTTTAAAAGTATGAAAAATATTTATAAACTTCGCTTTTCTAACAAATCCTTACATAACGAGGCAGGCATCGCGTGCATAAAAGGCTAGTCTTATAAGTTGGATCTCCCTCAACGAGTTTAGGCCTTATTCAGTTCAACTTATTTTTACTGAATTGAGCTTATTTTTACTGAACTGGGCTTATTTTTACTGAATTGAACTTATTTTTGCTGAATAGTACTTATTTTTACTGAACTGAACTTATTTTAATTGATTCATGTTGTTTTTTCTTCTTTCTACTACTGATTTTTGTTGAACAAAACTTATTTTAAATGAACTGGACTTATTTTTACTGAATATTATTATTTTAATGTAAACTGAACAGGGCCTAATCTAATTTATATCTGATATTATGATATATGAAATTATACATATGGTAGGTTTCTTGTACCATCCTTTGGCTGGACTCTAAGATAGAGCAGACCCAAAGGCTCAATGTATCCAACACAATAAAATTAAAAATGATTTTTGTAATTTTGAAGAAACTGTAAGGTGTCATAAAAATATTTCAAAGATATAAGGGATATTATAAGTAATCTATATATATATTAAAAAGCGTAATCAAGGGTTGATATCCGCCACGTGTCACTATCCCACTTTTAATGGCATTTTACCCAATATCATTCTCATATTAAAAAATTTGTCTAATGTGAAGATTCGAACCCCCAACCTCAACTATGGAACGAAGAGCTCCAATGACTAAGCCACCATACGGAGTAATATTGTTGCATCTATCAAAAATAATGATGATATATGAATGAATACCAAGGCTTGAGATGGCTAATGAGAAAAGTAATGGTGACTTATTATTTTTCTCTTTTGCATTGTTGATATTTTGCATGCTAGATTACATTAGTTATCCCTAACTAAAAATCTCGAATCCTAGTTATTTTCTCAAAAGTATTGTCATCGATGTTTACATACACTGCATATATTTGATATAAATATTTAATTTCTCAATCAAGAATTCACAATTGATGGTTTACAAGACATTTACTAACATTAAACTTTGATTATAATAACTTTATACATTAACACTGATTTCTATGCATTCGTAAATTAATCACTCGAAATACTTCAGATATAAGAATAGTGTAATCAAAAGTAAACAACTGATATCAAATACTTCCAAAAGCATGTGAGGAGGAGAGAGATGGATAGAAATAAAATGGTGGACCTATATAATGAGAACAGAGCTAGAAAAAGTTTATTACCAAATATGATAAAATTACAATTAATTTGAAATTTTCATAGCAAGAAAGTGTTGCAGCTAAATAAAACAGTAGAAGTAAAAAAAAATATCCCTTATTTCAATTTGGGTGTCAAAGTATTATGAAGTTCACGTGAGAAAGTGAATAGCAATATCAACGAGTTTAATATAGATTATAGAACAATATACATGCTTTAAAGTTATAAATTAACAAAAAGAAATACCTCTTATCCATTTTGTGCCCTAGGTGAAAAGGACTAGTGAGTCATGTTTCTTAAAAAATGAGCAAAAAAGGACTTGAGAAAAAAGAAACGTGGAAAGAAGAATATTTCTAAATGTAGGTGCCAAAAATCCACTACTAATATTTTGAGGTAGAAGAGTCAGTAGTGTCGTGTTGTACTGTTGTTACGTAGAGGCTGCCTGTCAGTTTAGGTGTGTTGTCTGACTTTTTTAAGGAGGACCAAGTTCACCAATAATTCCAGGGAATTTTGGGCATGTTAACTTGTACATTTTCCTGGTATCTGAATGCGGAATTTGGTTGGCCTGTTTTGTCCCTTTCTCGTGGGACGGTATTATTATTGACCAAAAATTCAATATTTTTTATTTTTACTTTTTTTAAAAGAAGTGACCCGAATTTCATTAGAGTCTTATTAAGCCAGACACTTGAGAGTAGAGGAAATTGGGGAAGGATAAGGGAAATTCCTACACTCAAAGTGCTTCTAGTGGAGATTGAACCCCAACTTTGAGGTTGGAAGGGTACACTCATTTCCACTAGACCAAATACTACTTTTTTTGGTAAGAAGAAGTGACCAAGAATCCAATATACACGGATAAATTTTGAAGTGGAGTACGTAGCAATATTTGATTCAAAGCAAAGCTATGAATTACTTGATTTCGCTATCGTCATGTCGGATTTTGCCGGACTCGTTTGAGGTGTTTAGTTGAGTTAATTTAAATGGTATGAAATGGATCTAATGTTTGGTTAGACATTTTAGCAATGGCAATTGGAACCTCATACAATAAGCCCTGTTTTTTTTGTTTGCAATGAACTTAAATTCAATTCAGTTCAGTTAATTTCAGTTTACTTTAGTTAATTTCAATTCAATTCTTGTTCATCTTCTGCGAGTCAGGAGTTGCAGTTAGATGTATTTCAGTTAAGTTCAGTTCAGTTTAGTTAATTTCAGTTCAATTCAATTTAATTAATTTCATTTTAGTTTTGTTCAGTTCTTTGCAGGCCAAAAGAACAAGGCCTTAGTATTTTAACTTCATTCCAACCCTCTCAAATCTCATACATATCTCACCTCCTAAAGGTCCTTTCTTTTCAACCTATTTTCAGTCCTTATAAGTTTAGATAAGCTCTAATAAGAAAAATAAGGTCTAATAAGGTTTCATCTACTAAAGTCTAATAAGGTCGAATAAGGGTCCGTTCTTTTCAACTTATTTTTGCTTATTTAAATTGTCTGAACTTATTTTAATTTATCTTAACTTATGTGAATTTATCTTAACTTATCTAAACTTATTAGTCTTATTAGACCTTATTAGACCTTATTCGGCCTCATTCGACCTTTTTAGACCTTATCTGAACTTATCTGGACTTAGGACTGAAAAAAGTTGAAAAGACGAACCCTAAGGTCGAATAAGGTCGAAGAGGGTCAAAAATCTCAAAATAGATTAAAATGAGGACGAAATGGATCAAACTAGTCACTATACACGAAAAGTCTTGTAGTTCTGTGCTTGAGCCATTGCATAAGTTGAATTTAAAATTATGTGGTCTCTAAAAGTTACAAGACCAACTCATTCATAAATTTCCACTTCCTCATTTTCAATTTTGTATCAACCAAATAACTAGTCTCCTTATCAATTCCCATGAACTCCCACTTCCTTCATTTTAGATTGCCAAGCAAAAACCACTAAACTATATCGACTGTGAGAAGACTGTTGCATGTATAACTCCCGCATGCAACATCTTCTTTTCCTTTTTTTTTTTTCTTTTTCGTCTTTTATCTTTTCTCTTTTATTCCTTTTCTTTATGTTTACTCATTTCCATGCATGATTTTATTACTTGAAATAATTGGGATTTACTTTTTATATGGCCATTTTTGTGTATTAAACTTGAAAAAAAATTCTAAAGCATGAAATACTTAATCTTTAAATATTATAATGGCTCATTTACTTGTTTTGCATCACATATAAATATAAAAGCGGGAAATAATGTTATGTTTACGTCAAAGCATAATTCAATTGCTCATTAAATAATTTATCCCAACCAAATGAACAAAATATATGCTCATATGAAAACTTTAATTTAAAATTAATAATAGGATCTTGTTAACAGACGTCTGTCGTGTATCCATTAATATTTAATATTGCTCATTTGTAAAATGAGTATAATTAAGCTAATTAAATACTTTATTTAGCTACACTTTACACTATTTTGAAGGAAAATATAAAAAAATACTCTTTATGGGGGGAAGAAATCTAAATTTGCTCATTCCAATTAACATAAATATAGAATGTTATATATGATTGTTCATCATGTATTCTACATTTTTCTGTTTTCTTTTGTTTTGCTCTACTTTAATATGTTTTTCTCTTTAATTTTGTTTTTTCCTTCATTAATATAATGTGATTTGCTCACTTATGCTCCGTTTGATTAGGTGAAAAATATTTCAATGGAAAACGCAACGGCAGAATTAGTTTTCCATTGTTTAGTACCATAAGGGGACATTTGGTATGTCATGGGGATAAGGATAGAGATAAAGGTTGGGATATAGATAAAATCAAAGTAATCCCATGTTTGGTATGGGTTGGAATAAGATTAAGGATAAATGATGAAGTTGCTTAAATAGCCTTACTAATTTTCTCATTTTATCTTCCTTCCTCCCTTTTCATTAAGGATATGTTTGTCTTTTTACCCATTATTCTTATTTTCATCCCTTATACCACCCCCTAGATATAATTTTGGTGGGATAACTTGGATTTTTATCTCTATCCCTATCCCTATCCCACCAAAATTTCCAAGTCCCCTTAACAAACATGAGACAAGAGTGAAGAGGGACAAAAAATTCTTATCACTACCCCTTATCCCCCTAAACAAACAAGCTCTAAAAGAAAGATGGAGTAAAAGAAAGATGGAGTAAAGGAAAATTGAAGGGGAGAGAAAGGAGGTGGTAGGAGGACTGTAAAAGGGAGGTAAGGAAAAAAAAGAAGGAAAATAGTTTTCCCTTAACTCTAAGGGAAAATGATTTTACACTCCTCTGTAAACCGAACAATGTAAACTAAAAATAAAGGAAAATAGTTTTCTAGAAAAATGTTTTACACCCCTCTGTAAACCGAACAATGTAATAGGAAGGGAACAACTGCTCTGTTGATAAATTATCAAAAGCTCATTTAAAGATGAACAAAAAACTTAATTACTGTACTTAACAAGAAGCAATCATGAAAAGTAAATATTTACCACAAGAAACGAAGAAAAGTCCACAAATAATTCAATTCGTTTTCATCCAGCTTTTGATGTTCTTACAACAGTAGGCAGTACAACTTTGCTAAGAACGGCAGGGTAGGGAGTCCATAACCCGAACCCTCCTCTACTTTCTTTCAAACTGCTATTTGATTTAAATTCACTCAAAGACTTCACCCACTCAACCTTCGAAGAATGCTCTCGAGTGTGCGGATGCAAGGTAAACAGCGAATTATACTCACAATTAGGAAACATAAAAGGTTTGAAGTTGTTCTTCAACCTGTAAACAACGTAGCCAAAGCTCAACTGGTCTCTAGGTGTGAAAAGATGAACCTCATTGAACCATAAGCAGCTAAATAGATTGTTCAAAGCAGTGTGCTCCCGAATGATAATTGCTCCTTCCGGTACATCTGCGTTACATAAGCGCATATCAGAAAGATGATCAGCTTAATAGACATATACATTTAATAAAGCTAGGCTGCAAGTCACAGAATTTTTCAATTGAGGATCATTATAAATACATTAATATTTGGCCTGGCAATATCCCAAGTTATCGTTTGTTATAAGAAGGGCAACTCAGGTTGTTTCTAATGTGTTAGTATTTATGTTTTGATGAGTTAACCACTAATATAGCTAAAGTGGTTAAGTCTTTAAAATGAAAATCGTGGGTCACAAGTTTAAATCTTCATCTTGAACTTATTAGATCACATAGACTAATGAAAACAACCAAAAACAAAAACAGAAAGAGGGAAGCAAGCTACTCAGGGCCCAAGAATTTTTACGACTGTCTCGATGAGGCAAATGAAGTTCTTTGAACAGAGTATATTTCTGCTGATTTATTCAACTTTCATCTTTTAGTCACCATGTCTTAGGCAGGTTACTCATGGCATATTGAACTATGATCCGAACACTCTTCGAAAAGTATATCAAGGTATGCACCTTATACAGAATATCCAGAAAATCAAATAAAGGTGAAAACATGTATAGTCTTCATGTCTTTGATCTTACCACTTGGCGTTCTTTTCAATGGACTCCAAGGCTCCATTCCTTCATAACGATAAATTTTCATTTGAAGATCAATAAGAGGTCGAGCATATCGCTTCCTGCGCTTGTTTGCATCAGCTTCTTCATATACATTGCGATGATGCTTGTGCTGTGCAATAGCGTATGTGTGCTTGCCTCGCCACAAGTATCTGCAAATAACTAACCAATTAGTTTTCCCTGGCTTATAAGGTGCATCAGATGCATCAATAACGATTCTTCTGAGACTTGCTCCATTCGTTCATAACGATAATTCCCCCCCCGGGTCTCTTCTCCTATCCACCTTATACAGTCAGACTTGCGCCAAATGAACATGCATAGAAAAAGATGCATCAGTGAAAACTTCAGCTTCCATAGTAAAATAAAACAGATCACCCCTAGTGGAAGAGAGAATTTACATAATTCAAATCCCAGAATCAATTATCAGCTGCCCAACCTCGCATCAGCTTATAGCTACATTGTTTTGTTGAACATAACAGATTACACTCAAACAAGATCTCCAATAAGCTTGGTATCAATAGAGAGCGAGACTGAGGCAAGAGATTAAGAAGCATTTCTTTTTTTTTATGGAATCAGCTAATTTTGTTTAAGACTGTAAGAAGAAAGATATACCTCTCCAACATAAGTAGTGGATCAACTAATAACTCCATTTTACCATCAATCCAGATGCTGTACTGAGCTTCTGGAAACATCCTGTGTGTTAATATCTTTGGAACCTTCCCATTTCTCCTGGGTTCATCATATGGTTGATGCTTCAGAAGAACAAGACGCCAGATCCCCACCCAATGCCCCCCATCATCGTCCACTCTTACAGACACATTTTTCTTGATGAAGTCAAAGGACTTCTCATCAACCACCATAAGAAAACAGAAAACTTTTTGAGATCGCGCACTAATATTAGAAGGTTGATGTGGCGTATCGTATCCGTCAAAGATGCCAGAAGCAACTACAAACCTACACTTCTTGGCATACTCTATATCTTTTGGATCCATGTCACCCCCACCATTACGCATGAACCCACAATGGACCTGAAATATAAAGCATAATTAACAATTAAGAGTAACACCAATAGGGGTGATTATGACAGCAAACCATCTTATTCCCAGTAGATACCAAAAATGTTTCCCCCTCCTGTATTGCAATTAATTCTTATGTTTAAAAGTTTGTTTCCAAGAGAAGTTACTCACTTGAAAAATAAAATGCATCTAGTTAGCATAGGACCCCAGAGAGAGAAGTCAGAAAACTTAACACTTCAAACGAGAGCTTTATGCTTTGTTTCCTAGTATAAGGTACTTGAATTTTTCCTACTCTGGAGAGGAACCATAAAACTTAAAACCATTGAGAGGCTTAAACTCTAGAATTTATGCTTTGCTTTTCTGTAACAAGATTTCACCATGATATGATTACTGCTGACGTTATAAATAGTTCACAGAAAAGCAAGTAAAATAAGTCGTTTTTCGGACAGTATTAGTACAACTGTACAAGTCAGGATACATTTAAAACTAGATATCTAGCATAAGCGATATAGCAGGTTGGCCGTAATAGTTCATCAGGTTGCAATAATGCTGGCATGTAGAACATATTATTTTGGAATATTAACTGGTAATTATACACCCTACGATACCAAACACTACACGGATTTTTAGTGGAATCAGAAGTTGGCAGTTATTACAAGATCAGACGAAATCTCATTTGCAGAAAAATCCATTTGAATGTTGTTACAACATAGCCGACTGAAGCCGTATCATATTATCATGCTTTTGAGAAGTGAATTTATATCTTCATTGCTTATGACAATTAATAAAAGAAAAACGATGAAAAAGAGAATATTGGCTGCCCAAAGAAGACCTATGGGAAGATTAGGTTAAAACCCATTACGCTTCGCATTCCATGCAACTAAACATGCAATAGATTCACTCACAAATGAACATTTAGACATATCAATCTAGCTCACCTTCATTGTAGGCTTCAGTTTGAAACTGTTCTCTCTTTGTGCCCAGCTTATATTCCCTCCAAATAAAGGAGGTGAATTAGATAAACTCCCTATTTCTTCATCCTCCACAATATAGGTTAGATTTTGCAAAATTGTTTCAGGGGTCTTCTCCTTTGGTATAACTATTGCATCAGGGTCATCAGTCACAGGAATTGAACAGCCTAATAACAGAAGAGCATGTTAGTTAAGTTGATAGAAAGTCAAAAGTATGTAGAACTACATTAAAAAGATGGTTAGATGCTTACGATGTGGTGCTCTTGGTACAAATCCCATTGAGTCTAACACAATAAACACTTTTCCCTCTCTATTACATATAGCTGCACTTTAAACAAAAGAGGGCTCAGCAGAAAATGAAAACAAGGAAAAAGAATAACTATGAAACTATAAAGGAAAAGCCAACAAAGGCTCTAATAAGAATATTTGTTTGGTGCAACCATGTAGCAGAAGACCCTACCCCACCCCCTCTCCAAAAACAATTAGACGCAGATTCTATCTTACAGGCATCACCAAAAAAGTTCAACTTTCACTATAATACTTGATTGATTAAAAGGAAAATGGCAGTGACCCAACTTTTATTAAGGGTCTTTTAGGGAAATTATACTATATCCTTAACCAATATTATGAGAAATTGGCACAATGTGACCACTATTCCAACCGGAAGAACAATTAATATATCAACCTAGGACTTGAAGCACTCCCATCTTTACTGCTCTAAGCAAAGACAAAAGCCTCTTACTCCTTAGCTAGTAAGGTTGTTTCCCTCCTCATTTCTGAAGTCCTTACTGTGCCCATGTTCAAGATTTACTAGTCTGAGTAGACTGAAAATGCAGGTTCAAGGCCATATGATCAATAATTCCTCAGCCCCATCTACATAGGCATGTCACTACTTTTTCCTTGTAAGTCCAAGTCCGACATGAAAAAAGAAATCCTAAACTACTTTCTCTCATTCTGAACAGCATGTGTGAAAAAGAGCTAATTCCTAGACTACTACTAGCAAAAGTAACTTGAAAAGGATCAAATTCAAACTACAAACAACCACTAACTTCAAAAACTTTAGAATAACCCAGTGGCATATGGAGGATACCTGAAAAGAAAGCTATTGAAGATTGACATGACCATATATGTACTAATAGTACAGAGAGAATGAGCATCATCCAAACAATGCCTGCAACAAGAAACAACCGAACAAAACCCTTTTTCCACAATATTCTCAAAGGTGATTCGGCCGAAAACCTTCCAAGCGAAAGGAAACCCTCTTCAGGATCTGCACCAACAAGCATATTACTAACTTTCCTCTATAAATGAAATTCACAAAAGATGAGAATACTCAAAAGTAATACAAAACAGTGCAGGCATTACCCTTCGCTTTCTGATATAAAGCATCTGGTTCAACCCTACGGCCAAGCCGCTGTGAAATTGATCGTTGAAACTTAGCCTCCATAGTTATATTCCCTCAACTTCCAGTCCATTCACTAGAAATTCCAGCTAACAAAAATCACCCTATAGGGAGTTGACATGATAAAAGGGTCCGATACAAAAAAAAGTAAGGCTTCCAAGACAAGCGAGGGTGAATTATCCACTTCAAACTAATCACAGCAATAAGTACTCATAATTTTTTTAAGATAAGAGTAACAACTTTGCACTTGGTTGAATACATCCTTATCTAGGGGAAGAGAAGTTGGACAACAACAACAACAACAACAACAACAAAAATTACAACCTGAAACAAAACAACAAAATAACTAAATTTCAACAATTATTTTTTTAAAGGGGAAAATGCATCCATTTCACTGTACAACTGCAATCCAAAACTCTCCAATCGTTCGACAGGCGTTTTTCCTTTTCACAATTACACTAACAATATGCACTCAGCAACGCACGCATAGTGTGCATATAAGACTAGTCCTACAATAAAAGAAGGGTAAAGCACCCAACATATAATAATCACATAAACAGGAACTGAGCATTACCATTGTTGTGGCAAGCAGTAAAACTCCATAAAAAATAAACTTTATTGCACAAAATGAAAACCCAACAAACAATAATTACAACCCACAAAAAGAAAAGGATTCATTTTTATAAACCTAGAAGAATATCCATTAGAACAGGATCAAAGTAACCTAAATTCAACCCAGATCTGAGAACAAATTAAATCAAGAGCCTAATTTTCAATTGACAAGACCCATCAGTTGTTTGATGGGATATGATCAAAATACCAGATTCTTCATTAATAAAACTATTGGGAACTTGTAACATGAACATTAGTACACTTTAGATGAGGCCAAAATCTAACCCCTTTAAACTTCCTAATTGAGTTTATTTTGAGTAGAATAGATAGTGATAAAAAATACAATGGAAAGAAAGGATGGCAGCTAATATTACCTTTGAATTTGCAGAAGATCAGGAAAAAAGAGGTTGCAATGAAGTGTTTAGGCGGGCAATTACTGCAGAGATACGCATCAGTGCAAGGGCGATAATTTGGAGTTTGGAGTGCAATGGGACGGGAGTGAGCGAGAGCAGCAGAGTGAACGACACGGCCGTAAAAGAAACAAAAATTGATTGGTCGATTTAGGATCTAAAATTCTAAAATCTAACGGGGCGTTTGGTACGTGGGAATGAGAGTTTCGGGATTAAGGAGGGATGGGGATTAGGGATTAATGGGGATTAAAAGGAACGAGAACACAAGGGACTATAATAAATCATTACTAAACATATATGCACGCGATGCGTACAACGGCTAAAAATTTAATTAGTAATTAATAAAGCATTTAAGATTTTTTTTCCTTTTTTTCTCCGTGTCCACCTCCACTTCTTCCCTTATATAATAGAGATAAAGCTATGTCTTAATTCCTTCTACGATGTCATTGTTTGAAGATATTGCAAACGTGTTTATATGGGTGGTAACTAGGGATGTCAATGGCGGGACGAGTGCCGAGGATGACCCATCTACATCCATGCCCACCTAAAATCTAATCTCCATCCTCATCCCATCACTATGGTGGGGACGGGGATTTTATCTCCATCCCTGCCCCATCACCAACAGGGATCCCCGCACTTGTTTCAAACTCGTCATACTGTCCCAATATCCGTCCATTTTTATTAAAGAATGTGTTAGTTGTTTTTCCAATAAATATTTGTCAAATAAAATTAATATATTTGATATAGCCATTTATTAAATAATAGATGAATAGTACTTATGAGAGAGGAAAGAAGCGGGGTGGGAAGGGATGGGCAGGAAGATGGTGATAAGGCGGACGAGGATGGGGCGGATACGTTATAAAATCCACATCCACCTCATCACCCATCGCAAGGATGATTTCATCCCCATCTCCGCCCTATCAAGCTATCACCACAAAACCTCCCCCATCCCCGCCTAATTGAGGTAAATGCGAGGCGAATCTCCACGAAGCCAGCTCACTGACGTTCCTACTTGTTATGTCGAGCTTATTTTAAGTTTAATTCGGTTCTACTTTACACAACATTTTTACTCTCATGTTTCACTATTTTTTGTAAGAAAAATTGTCAACAATAAGTCAACATTTGCTCGATCTGATTTTAACAAGTCAACTATTAGATTATCCTCGGATAAGTAGAGGTTTTATACCCCTTTGCTTTTGACAAGTCTAAATCCGCTACCACTTCTTAATAACCTTTTTAACAGGTTAAAGTGACACGTTTCACTCTTTCATTTGATATTTTTCTTTTAAAATTTATGTTTCAAAAAAAAACTCATCCTCCCTTCACTTCTCCTTCTTAAGTGGGGTGAGTTATTGAAGACCCACCCTATATCCGCCCTAGTTAGGTGGGGATAGGGGAAGGTTTCGCAGGTGATTAAGGTGGTGATGGGGAGGAAAGTTATCCCTGTCATGGATGATGGGGCAGGGGTGGAGTTTAGAATTTACCCGCTCTATTCCCCGTCCGCCCCACCCCATCCCCATCCCCCCCCCCCCCATCCCCATCCCCACCCCTTCCTAAGTACGAAGTATTACCTAGTATTTAGTAAAAACTATATTGAATAGGCTAATTTTATTTCACCATACATTTTTTTGAAAAAAAATAGTAGATACTTTGATAAACATGGGCCTTATGTTAGAGAGGATATGACGGATGTATGGGGCGGGTATGGAGGGTGCAAGACGGGTGCGGAGTCCTATGAGTATGATGGGACGGGTATAGTTATTAGTGCGTAAATGAGCCGAGCTGAGCTCGAGCTCGACCAAGCTCGGCTCGGCTCGGCTTGAAGTCACTTTGATCGAGCTCGACGAGCTTGCCAAGGTGTGGCTCGAGCTCAGCTCTATTACAAAACTTCAAGCTTAAGCTCGGCTCTTCTTTTTTTTCCTCCCGCCTATTGGTGATTGGTGTTATTGCTCTTCCTTACATAAAGTAAAATATGCAATAATTCGCCATACATAAATTTAATGCAATTAAGGTCATTCACGAGTTCATGTCACTTAACCTTCAATAACCAAGTATGTTAAGATAACAAACACCTTAATACAAGCAACGTAAAATGAAAACTGAACCCTATAATATTATATTCCTTTTTGGGCTTTGCATGTTTGGGATATTTTTTTATATTTCTTATTGACACACGTTTCAAATGTAACTCAAAAAAACACGAGCCGAGCTTTGCTGGGCTCGAGCTCATATACTTAAAGTGTGGCTCGGGCTCGGCTCGAGCTCGAAGTTGACCGAGCTTCAGTTGAGCTTTGACCGAGGCGAGATCGAGGGCTCTAAGAGCCGGCCCAGATCGTTGACACCCCTATGCGTACCCCTTGGGGCGGGGATGGGGATGAAATCTTTCCTCCCTATGGGTGATGGGGCGGGGATGAGGATAAGAATTTTAGGGAGGGTATGGTATGGATGGACCATCCTCTGCACCTGCCCCGCTCCATTGACATTCCTACTCCTTCCCTCACACCCCATCCTACCCCTGCAACCCACCTCTCTATTGCCCTGCCATCACCAACCCCTCCCTTGAAAATAGCTGGCCACCACGAAACCACCAGCCCCTGAAAAAACCGCCCCACCACGCAACCACTAGCCCCTCCATTGAAAGTAGTCGCCCCACCACGCAACCACCATCATCCCCTCCCTTTTCTCTTTCTTCCTTAAAAAAACCACCACCACCGAAACTCCCCTAACCCGCCTCCCAAACACCAAAGTCCCCCCCCAAACTGCTTGGTTGAAATCGAATGCTCCTTCCTTCCTTGTTCCTAGAAACAACCACCCTACCACTAGGGGTGTTCACAAAAATCCGATCCGAAATTTAGTGTTTCGGATAATTCGGATCGGATATCCGAAATTTTTTCGGATTTGGATCACTTTTTGGCTTTTTCGGATATCCGAAAAATGTTTAAAAAACGGATATTTTTCGGATAATTATCCGATCCGAAATATCCGACCCGATCCGAAATATCCGTAATTTTTTCCATTAAATAAATTTGATTTTAAACTTTTTTCACATAAAAATCGGATCGGATAATCCGGGTATCCGATCCGAAATTTCGGATATCCGAAAAAATGGGTATCCGAAATTTTCGGATCGCACTTCTTCCGATCCAAAAATTTCGGATAGAATCCGAAGTGAACACCCCTACCTACCACCGTGGGAAAAGGGATGGGCTAGTTTTTCGGGGTGTGAAAGGGGATCGGCTGGGTTTCGGGGGGGGAGGAGGCAGGGTTGGTTTTCTGAGGTGCGGAAAGGTAGGGGGTTCATTTTCAGGGGGGGGGGAAAGGGGAAGGGGGATGGCACTGGGTTTTTGGGGGTGGGGCTAGAATTTCCGAGGTGCGGAAAGGGAGGGGGTTCATTTTCAGGGGTGGTGCTGGGGTGGGGGGGATGGAGATGGAAAATCAAGAGGGGAAGAATTATTCGAAATCATAAAGTTAAATGGGATGAGGGAATTAGAAGCTCTATACACAGTTTATGGGTAGTTCGTAAAAAACCTTGTTCAAAGTCAAAGGAGGCATCAAGCTCTACTTATCACTGGAAAATCTAGGGCTGAGCATGGGTTGGGTTGGTGCGGTTTGGGACATAATCCAAACCAACCCACCCAAAAACGGTTTGAGGTTTTTTCAAACCAATCCAAACCGCACTTTGGGCTAACCCAACCCATACCGCACCATATAAAACTGTTTGGTGCGGTGCGGTTTACGGTTTACCCATATTTATTTCAACAATTTTTTTCTAATTTGTAATTATTGCTTATTTACCAATTACACATTTGTCGTTTAAAAAAAAAAAAACTAGAAAAAAAAGAAAATACTAAAAATTTACAAAGTTGCTACAAACATTACTACTAAAGGTACAAAATTATTGGTAAGTCGAATATTAAAGGAACTTAGGCGGTTTGTGGTGCGGTTTGGTTTAGAAATAAAATAACCCAACCCCAAACTGCAAACCGCGGTTGCGTAAAAAACGCAAACCAACCCCTTTTTTTAGAGCTTATAAACCAACCCAAATTGTGCCAAAACGGTTTGGTTTGCGGTTGGTGCGGTTGCAGTCTAGCCCAAGTTTTGCTCAGCCCTAGGAAAATCTATTAGCTAACTCATTTACATACATTGATTTATTCTAGAGAAGTTTTGTTTTCTTTTATTTCACTTTTAAGTTATTTTCAATTTACTTGGGATCAACTCCTTTTAGTCGAGGACAAACAATTTGCCTCTTTGGCTTGGTGAGGCGTATGAGAAAAGCCGTGATCAACTGATCACTAGCCATCAGACCATGGCAATTAAGCTCACATAGTCACATTCAACCAACCTCAGTCTTCAAACTCTATCAGCTAATTCTTCCATCAACAACTGAGACTCAATTAGGATTTCCAGAAGGAGATGCCCAAAGCTTCTTCAAATTCCAAAGTTGCGACTCCACTCACTTGTCCTCACTGCGCTGGTCCTCTTTCTAAACATATGGTAAAACACATATTCCAATTCTTCTGAATTCCATTTCTTGCTTAATCATCATAACTCCCTATTTTCTAATCGAATTGTAATCTCTGATTCTTTTCTTCTTTTTTGTATTCGTGCAACAATTCAGGAAACTAGTTATTGGACTGTGTCGCCGCTTATCAGAGACAGCTTTTCTATGGTATTATTCAACTTCATATACATTTTAGGTTTAGTTTAGTGTTGTGGGCTAAAATCAGCCCTCACGTGACAAGGAGCATGTTACAGATTATCATTAAAATAACGGACACCATGGCACGAGTGCAGCACGTGGCCCAGAACGTGAAGAAGCCGGAGACCAAGTCCAAGTAGAGATAAGATTGGACGCCTAATATTTCGGAGCTTGTTAGTTAGGTTTTAGCCGTTTAGGGCTGTTTGTTAGGTTAAGAAAAACGGCTACAAAGCCAATGTAATTAGTATAAATACTTATTTGATCTCATTGTATTACTCACGACATTTTTGCTATTAACAACTCACTGCTTTATATTATCATACGTTCTTGCTTATTGTTCTTATATTATTTCGACCGAGGTTATTGAATTGTTGGCCTTTCAAAATCATCTCGACGAATTGCCCGTCCACATTAAATTCGTCCAAAACAATTTGGCGCCCACCGTGGGGCCTACGATTCTGAAATAGCCTCAAATAAACCGCATAATCACCACTTTCACAGAACAAATTCCCATGGAAAACCAAGCTACCAGCCTCGCTGAAATTAACCAGAGGTTCGACATGATGGCCGGACGACTGGCCGAAATGGACGCCCTGAAAGCACGCGTCTCTGAAATGGATTCCCTGAAAGAAAAGATGTCGATCCTGCAATGTGAGAATGACGCTCTGCGCTCTCAAATCCAATCTGTGGCGTCCATCGCCTCGAATTCGAAGTCTGTCTATCGACGTGACACCAGTGAAGTGTCCCGTCGCCTCAGCTGGAGGAACGCCTTCCATCACCCCCACCTCATCATCTGATCACTACTATTCCTGACGACTATAGGCGCCTAATGTCAGCCGGCTCGCCCATACTGGAACAGGTGGTGGACCTACCACCTTTGCGGCCAACCATTACTAGGACCGAGCAAGCGCCCCTCATGGCCCCTGCTGTCACCTTTGAGGTTTCAGACGTGATGACGACCACCCCCATCAGGTCGTCACCAATATTCCGTCCAGCGACGACTCCTCCATCAGCACCCAGAAGACTCAATTCCAACAGAGATATGTTGGTCAACAACACGCCCGGGCGTTCCGTTACTTTCAGGACGCCCAGTCAAAACGTCTCTACCAGCCTTTCACCAGCGACGCCTCCCGTCCCAGAGGCGTACCAACATCTCGAGCAAAAGGTCCAGATGCTGCAATCCCTCATCAACAAAATTCCAGGCTTCCCGACCCCGATGAAGGAAGCCTTGCCCAACAGTTATGCAGATTCGCCATATTCAGAATGCATCGACGTCGTGGACATCCCCAAAAGGTTCTCCACCCCCAACATGAAGCTCTATGACAGAACGACGGATCCAGACGAGCACATCGCCCAATACAAACAAAGAATGATGACCATTCCCGTCCCGGGAGAAATGAGAGAAGCTTGTCTCTGCAAAGGCTTCGGGTCCACTCTATCTGGCCCCGCCCTTCAATGGCTAATCACCCTTCCTAACGGGAGCATTTCTAGTTTTGCTGAGCTCGTCAATATGTTCAATCAACAGTTCTCCAGCAGTCGCAGTCTGGAGAAGCAGACCAGCGACTTGTACCGAGTCGTCCAGAAGCAGAACGAGATGCTCAGAGAGTACCTGAACAGGTTCAACAGGGAGAAGGTGTCCATCCCGCGATGTGACATAGCCACTGCCATAGAAGCCTTCCGACAAGGACTGTTCGGCGACAGCGACCTTTACAGAGATCTAACGAAATATCCTTGTTCTACTTTTGAAGATGTGCAGGCAAAAACTCTAGCTCAGATCAGGTTGAAAGAAGACATCGACTCGAGGAAGGAATTCTCAAGCTACGACAGATCCAACCGCAAAGCCGCCTTCAACAAACAGCCCGACACCAGATACAAGCCCTATGGACGTGCCCATGACGAAGCACAGGTGGCCCTGGTCAACGGCGAGAGCGACAACTGGAAGGAGAGCCCAGACTTGCCACCAAAGATCCAGGAATACAACTTCTGCGTCGACACGTCCGGTCTAGTCAAGCACCCGATGAACATGGGAGAAGCCGTCAAGTGGCCCGGGAAGTCCAGCAAACCAGGAGACAAAAAAGATCCAACGAAATGGTGTGACTATCATCAAGACATCGGCCACCTGACCGAAGAATGCGTCGCCCTAAGAAGAGAAGTAGCCTACCTGCTGCGCGCCAGGACATCTCAAAGACGTCATGTCTGACAAAGCCAAGAACACGATGACAAGAGAACAAAATTCTTCTAAACTCAAACCTCCTCCCCCTCCTGTTCCTATTAAAACTGTTAATGTAATAACTGGTGGATCTGATGTTTGTGGTTTAACGTATTCTGCAGCAAAACGACACGCCAAGGAATGCAGCATGGAAAAGCCGATCCTACGGCCAAGAAAGGCGACATATGACGACATCACCCTGGACGCCCTAACAGAAATGGGTCTAGGCCTGGACGACATCACCAAAAAGTCCACATTCCTTGTGGGATTCAGCGGAGAGTCGAAAAGCACAGTTGGCGAAATTGCCTTGCCCACATACGCTCAAGGAGTCAACCTCCAGGTAAGGTTCCTCGTAATTGACTGTAAATCATCTTATAACGTGATCTTGGGCAGGCCTTGGATACACGACATGCGAGCTGTTCCCTCAACCTACCACCAAACGATCAAATTCCCGACGAAGTGGGGGATCCAAGAGATCAAAGGAGACCAAAAGATAGCCAAGGAATGTTACAAAGCGACGCTGAAGCCTTCTAAGGCTGACGGACAAGTTGCATAGCAATTACAGGATGGCCAGCGAGACGACGGTTACAAGGAGCCAGAACCCGAAAAATTAGACGAAGTCGTCTTGGACTCGGCCAAACCTGAGCAGGTGGTTCTCATTGGAGCTGACATACCAGAGGACGTCAGAAAAGAGTTGATAGACTTCCTAAGGGAAAACGCAGACTGTTTTGCGTGGACGCACGACGACATGCCAGGTATCTCTCCAGAAGTCATTACGCATAAATTAAATGTTGATCCTACTTGCAAACCTGTCAAACAGAAACGTCGGAAATTCGCTCCTGAACGGAACAAAATAGTCGACGACGAAGTCCAGAAACTCCTCGAAACGGGGAAAATACGAGAGGTCCAGTACCCCGATTGGCTAGCCAACGTTGTGGTGGTAAGCAAGAAGAATGGTAAGTGGCGTGTTTGCATTGATTTTACTGACCTTAACAGGGCGTGCCCCAAAGATCCGTTCCCCCTGCCACATATCGACGCAATGGTAGACGCAACAGCGGGATATGAGATGCTCTCGTTCATGGACGCCTTCGGCGGTTACAACCAAATACTGATGCATCCACAAGACCAGGAGAAAACAGCCTTCGTCACCAGTCGAGGTATTTTTTGTTATAAAGTTATGCCTTTCGGACTAAAAAATGCAGGAGCAACATACCAAAGGTTGGTCAACAAAATGTTCGAGAGACAATTGGGCAAGACAATGGAGGTATACATAGATGATATGCTGGTTAAGTCGACCAAAGCCGCAGACCATATCGAACACCTCCGACAATCTTTCGACGTATTGAGAAAGCACAACATGAAGCTCAACCCCTCCAAATGCTCCTTCGGAGTATCCTCCGGAAAGTTCCTAGGCCACGTCGTAACGCAAAGAGGGATCGAGGCGAGCCCAGACCAGATCAAAGCCATTGTCAATCTCCAATCCCCTAAATCCGTCAAAGACGTCCAAAAGCTGACAGGACGAGTTGCTGCACTCAACCAATTCATATCCCAGTCGTCGGATAAATGTAAGTTGTTTTATGACGTTCTGCGCAAAAATAAACTTTTTGAATGGACAAGCACGAAGACGCGTTGGAAAAATTGAAGAAGTACTTGACGCAACCCCCTTTGTTGGTCAAACCGGTCGACGGCGAGCCATTATACCTCTACCTGGCCGTCACTGACATAGCGGTTAGTGCCGTCTTGGCTAGAGAGGAAGATGGAATACAACACCCCGTTTATTATGTAAGCAAGTCATTACTCAATGCTGAAACGAGGTATTCTCAACTCGAAAAATTGGTTATGGCACTTATAGTAGCTTCTGCCAAGTTACGTCCTTATTTCGAATGCCATAGAATTGTTGTGCGTACTAACTATCCCATGAGGACTATCATGAGGAAACCGACCTTGCCGGAAGGATGACTAAATGGTTCATGCAACTAAGCGGTTACGACATATCCTACGAACCCAGAACCGCCATCAAATCGCAGGCCCTAGCTGATTTCGTCGTAGACTTCTGCCCACAGCTCGAACCAGAAGCGATCAATGAAGTAAAGAAGCTAGACTGTGCGCTGACGGACGGAAAGTGGACCTTGTTCACCGACGGTGCATCCAACATGCGAGGGACAGGTCTAGGCATCGTCCTGACATCTCCCCAAGGAGACGTCATCTCCCACTCAGTTAGGTGTGATTTCCAAGCAACTAACAATGAAGCTGAGTACGAGGCACTGATCGTGGGACTGATGACGGCCAAAGACATAGGAGTGAAAAACCTCAAGGTAAATAGTGACTCCTTATTGATAATATGCCAAATTAACGGTTCCTATGCAGCTAAAGACCCAAAGATGACGGCATACCTGGAAGTCGTCCAACGATTAACAAAGCACTTCGACAAATGCAAATTTCAACAAGTTCCTCGCGAACAGAACTCGCACGCCGACGCCTTAGCCGGATTGGGGGCAGTGATCAAAGATCCGGGCATAGCCAGCATGCCCATTATCCACCTACTGCACCCAGCCATAGAAAAAGGCGTCTTCCCCATCGACGAGTTAACAACCGACGGCGACAATTCAAACAGCTGGACCAAACCTTACAAAGATTGGTTGCTACATGACATCCTGCCAGCCGACAAGAAAGAGGCAAAAGCCTTCAAGGTAAAGGCGTCTCGCTTTTTTGTGATTGACGGTGTTTTGTTTAAAGCGTCTGTTTCAGGACCATACCTACGTTGCCTCGAGCCAAACTAAGCCCAACAAGTGCTGAAAGATATACACGATGGCGTGTGCGGAAATCACTCTGGGAAGGAGCCTATCTCTCAAAGCCCGACGCCTTAGATACTACTGGCCAACGATGAAACAAGATTCGACGGAGTACGCCAAGCGATGCAAAGCATGCCAAATACACGCCGCCATCATACATCAGCCATCTGAAGTACTGCATCCCGTCCTCTCGCCATGGCCATTCATGAAGTGGGGGATGGACATAGTGGGCAAGCTACCCCAAGCACCAGGTCAACGAGTCTTCATGCTGGCCATGACCGATTACTTCTCCATATGGGTCGAAGTAGAGCCGTTCAGAACCGTCAAAGACAGGGAGGTAATCTCTTTTATCAAACGTAACATTCTGTGCAGGTTTGGAATCCCAAGCGAGATCATATGTGACAACGGGTCCCAATTCATAAGTAAGAAGACGCAGAGGTTATGCGACCAGTGGAATATCAAGCTATACAAGTCAACCCCAAGGTACCCTCAATCAAACGGACAAGCAGAGTCAAGCAATAAAATTGTCGTCAACAACTTGAAGAAACGACTGGAAAAAGCAAAAGGGAAGTGGGCTGAGGAACTCCCCCTTGATCCTATGGTCAGACAGAACGACAACAAAAAACGCCACTGGGCAAACCCCCTTTTGTCTAGTATACGGTTGCGAGGCCGTCATACCCCCTGAGGTAAGTGTCCCGCCAGCTCGTTTTGGTTTAATAACATCTGACTGTAATGACCAGGCACTGAGCCACGATCTAGATACCGTCGACGAAATACGCGACATAGCCAAGGTAAGGATGGCTGCGTATCAGTAGAGGGTAGCAAGAAGTTACAACCAGAACGTCAGGTTAAGGACGTTCCAGCTAGGAGATTGGGTCTTGCGCAAAGTATTTCCTAACACCAAGGATCCAAACGACGGGAAACTCGAGCCAAACTGGGAAGGGCCATATTAGATCAGTAAGATAGTAGGCCAGGGGGCATATGCGCTCATAGACGAGCAAAGTCGCCCCGTTCCGCGAAGTTGGAATGCCCACAATCTCAAACTGTACCATTTCTGAACACCCTCTCTTTGTTTAATTTTTCTTAATTTCCGTACTACGTCTTTTATTTTCGCCTCTCCTTTTGGTATTTTTCGACACATACTGACTTGAGCGTCGGAGTGCCGTTGGTCGAAAAAAACAACGGCCAGCCCGTCTATCGGCGGCTTGACAGGGACGAACAGGCTATCAATAAAACGTCGCTATACGACAGACGATATCCACGTAAGTAAAATTGGGCCCCAGGTATGTTAAATCAACCTTAACACAACTTGTGCTCACGTTTATTATGAACGCCTACTGACTTGAGCGTCGGAGGGCCGTTGGTCAAAAAACCAACGGCCAGCCCGTTCTTTTTACGACCAATCCTGCAGGACCCAGCAACCTGGACGACAAACTACGACGTTGGAGTGGTCAGTCCACCGACTGGCTCTACGGTACGACTTTCATATCCTTCGTGAATTGCTTTTCATAAAACGACCGTTACTGACTTGGGCGTCGGAGAGCCGTTGGCTTGTCCAACGGCTTAATCCCCCTATTTTCCTTGATAACTTCTGTTAAAGCAGGAATAGCAGGACACTGCTACAACGCAGTACAAAGCATACAAGCAACGAGCCTCTTCCCCCAGCAGGGAAAGGAGACATACGAACTACGGCAGGCTGCGCAGCACATACGAACGTACGAACAACACACGGAACATACATAACACACAGGAATACAGAAGACGCAAAAACATAGCTATACATGACATGCATAACTTGCCAGAACACCAAAGTCTATCAACACCTACACAAAAAAACAACTATCCAAACACCTACGCAAAAAGAGACCATTACCCAAGCAAACATAAACCAATTATCCGAGCAAACACAAACTAATTATCCAAATTACAATCATTACCCCAACAAACTAAAGCGGACGTAGCCACAAAAAAGCATTACCTAAAATCCAAAGCAGACCAAATAAAACATCTAACTTTCTGCCGTTTTCTCAAGAACCCCAGGCGCTGTCCCTTCAACTTGCTCCGCTGCCGGTGCTTCCGTCGCCGGAGCCGAGTGTACGGCCCCTTCCTCTGCCAGAATTTCCTCTTCATCCATCCCCTGAGCAGCACTAGCGAAATCCTTCTCGAATGTCGCTATGTCCTCGTCGGAGCTTCCACTCGACGTGACGTCCTTCCTTGAATTCCTTCATTAGCTCAGCCCCTCGTCTTCCACGTATGAAATCCAGCCGCGTCCTCCACCTCAATCTTCAACTTTTCCACCTCCTCCTCTAAGTCCTTCGACTTGGCCCCCCCCCCCCCCCCCCCTCTGTGGCAATCTGTAACCGTAGCTGTAGAACCTCTCCACATCCTTCGAACGTTTAGCTTCGTTTTCAGCAACCTTCTGGAAGCCCGCCAAGTTGGCTTGAAGACCATGTTACACGAGGGGACGTTAGTAAAACAAACGCACACAAGATAAACGATGAATGGCCTGAACGTCACATACCCTGAACAGACAGACGGCTTCATCAGCCAGGACATCAGAGAGGGAGACAGCGTCCCATCCTGCTTGAGCAGCTGGAAACAAAAGCTTCCGCGCGCCGGGGAGCGTCGCCTTCTTCAACGGCGACCCAAAGTCAGCAGGGAGTTCCATTTAATACTTCCTTTTTCCCGTCGCAGACGACGACGGGGTCAGCGGCACAGGTGGAGGACCATTGGGTGATCGAGGCAGTGACACGGCGGAGGGACTTCCTCTGACGGGATTACGAGAGCGACGGCAAGCTAGCAATTCTTGGGCCGATAAGTTGGTCGCGACGGACCTAGTAGTCCTAGTGGTCCTCGTCACCAAAAACCATTCCGTCAAAATATACAACTAATTTCCAAGAAACAGAAAAGACGAACTAAGGCCAGAACTTACCGCTGGACATTGGCGATTCCGGTATTGGATAGGTCTTCTTGACTTCAGCCGACGGGGTCGCAGCAGCAGGAGGAGGCACCAATATCTGGATGTCGTCTTCGTCGTCTTAGACCTCTACAGTAATAGGAAAAGTCCTTTCCACCTCCGGCAGCTGCAGGAGCCTCTCGGTCACGTCTTGTGATTCCGGACGAGGAACGAACAAGTTCGACTCAAAATCTGCAGATTCAAGAGAGTGAGAACGTTAACAAAACAAGAAAACCCAAAATTGCACAAAAGATTAGCAGTACCTTTCACGATCCACTCAGATCTAAAAGCTTTCCTTCTTCGCCCAAACTCTTCCTTTCTACAAAGAAAACCCTTTCCGTCCAACCCCTGTCATTGGCGTCTATTTTCGTAACAAGGGCGGTGCGACCTTTCCTCAGTCTTAAATTAATCCTACCCTTACCCACCGTATTTACAGAGTAAGAGTAGGCCAGATCTTGCACTCGGAAGTCAATTTCGGTTTTCATCGACAAAATTTCTAAAGACCTTAAATACGCCAGACTTGTGGCATCATCTGACAGACGGCCACCGTCATTGCTTCTAAGAAAGAGCGGACTAAATAAGAGAAAGGGAACCTATACCCTAGATTGAAGGGGTACTCATAAGGAGGAAACCACCCTTTACAGAAAAATCCGGCCAATGACCAAGTGGGGCAAACGATGTTTACCGTAAGAGGAAAGCCGTGGTTTTTCGCTCAATGAAGTAGATCTAAATCACTCATGTTACAGGGCCTTGAGTTCTTTTCTTCCAGAATCCCTCGAGGGGCGAACTCTGGTTCGTCGTCATCCGACGACGGGCTAAAATCAGCCCTCACGTGACAAGGAGCATGTTACAGATTATCATTAAAATAATGGACACCATGGCACGAGTGCAGCACGTGGCCCAGAACGTGAAGACGCCAGAGACCAAGTCCAAGTAGAGATAAGATTGGACGCCTAATATTTAGGAGCTTGTTAGTTAGGTTTTAGCCGTTTAGGGCTGTTTGTTAGGTTAAGAAAAACGGCTACAAAGCCAATGTAATTAGTATAAATACTTATTTGATCTCATTGTATTACTCACGGCATTTTTGCTATTAACAACTCACTGCTTTATATTATCATACGTTCTTGCTTATTGTTCTTATATTATTTCGACCGAGGTTAATGAATTGTTGGCCTTTCAAAATCATCTCGACGAATTGCCCGTCCACATTAAATTCGTCCAAAACATTTAGCTTTTCAATTTGGCTAAAATGTTCAATTTCTGCTAAGCTAGACTACATCACTTGCTAAGCTAGACTTAAAATCCAAAACAACAACAACAACAACAACTAAGGCTTATTGTCAAAATGATTTGGGGTCGACTAACATGAATTGTCATCTGAAACCGTTGAAAAAGAGAGGAGGGGGGAGGGGGGAATCGAAGCAGATGATAACATTGAAGAAATCTTGCAAATAAGTACTTTGGCCTCACATCTATCTGCATTCAGCAGTCTAAACTCAATAGAGCACATAGTTGGTTTGGATGCTTAGCAATGGACTGAAACCTTCAAACTCTGATTGGACGTCCCAGTAGAGTTTTCCTTTCACGTTGTTCCATTTGCAAATTCTTACCGCCGTTTCCTTTCATTTTTCCCAGCTGCAAGCTGGCCTTGAGAACCCTAATCTGTACATGTCTTTCTTCAGGTTTACTAGCAAAATGTAATAACCTGAGCTCAAACAAGTGAAATGATGGAGATTTACAGAAAATGAAAGAGAGAAGAAGATGAAAGTAGAAGAGAAAGAAGATAATATGTTTACTAAAAGCCAACTTTAGAAGCTACCACGGAGAGGGGCTGGGTCACTCCCAATGCAAAAGAAAAGATCACCGTATATCTTTGAATACCTTTTTACATATATATAACCACAAACAAAATTTCCCACGTCCCATGACTAACTCCATTTGGATTTTCCATTCTATTCTTCAGTCCTTCTCGCTGCACCTCACATATGTAATCCCCACCGGCGTCTTCTTGTTATATGACACAAAAATACATGAGAAAATAGGTGCTTTAAGATCTGGACTTGAAGAATAGAGGACACAAACAGACCTAACATTCTTGAGGCATCGTCTTGCATAGTTGCAAGATCTATAACCTAGATTTCCATCTTCTAATTATATGCTACATCCTTCTCCAGTAGTGGCTCTTCAGCTGCACTGTCTCAACAGTCTCTGTTACTCCCTATTTGTTATGAGGGACGATCTCCCAAGAATCTAAAGGCGAGTTCTTCTTAAGAGTACCCAGCCTCTGTCTTAACTCTAGTCTTATAAAGTACAATACTACTTATATTGTTTGCAAGCCTGAGGAACTTGATGATCTCTAAATGCAATGTAAAAGGCCTGTTTATGGGGTTTTAATGAATGTTTTGAAATCATATGGAAAGCTGTTGCGTGATCTGGTGTAAAACTTTAGCTTTGACCTTTTTCTAGATATTTTGCTTGTTCTTTATTGTAAGTTCAGAAAACATTTTTATTTGAAGCTGTTCTGAAGTTTTGCCTTTAAGTTGGTTGACTTTTGAGGGCCAAAGGGCCAATGACATTTGCATTTTTCTGAATGCTGTTGGCAAATTGATAACAGTCTCATTGTTTCTGATGACTTTGGGTAATTGCTTCATCTTAGCATATTAAACCTTGATTATGATTTTGGTTGTTTCGTGGGTTATGTTTGTTCTTGAGCTGTTAGTATCTGATCCGGAGCCTCTCTTGGGTTCATTTTGTATTTTTTTTTTTTTACTATTAGCTTCTAAATCTTCTGAATTTATTCAGGCTCCTCCAGTGATAGTTTTTTCTCGTCAGCTTGTGCTGGGTTGCTTGAGTCTGCTCTGCTATCTCTCTCTCTCTCTCCCTCCCTCTCTCTTGAACACACAACAAAATCTACACTCCCCCAACATATAGGTGACTAAATTCAGAAGTAACATGCCCTTTTGTTTGGTGTGCACTTGATAATTTTTGATTGACGTTATTGGAGAAGTGGTTTTTATTTGCATCAACACCTCACTTGTTGGGTTTAGTGATGATTATTTATATTTTTTGCAATCAGCGTGGATGGATGGAGGGTCTTTTGAATATTAAGGTTTGGGAATTGTATATTTGCTTTTCTTTTTGAAGATCAATAGTGGTTCTGCAGTTCAGCTTGCTGCAGTTCAAATTTGTTAATTTCGGCCACTTGTTACAAGCTATGTAGCACGGGTACTTCAATTGATGCATGTCCCCGCACCGATTCGCCCCATATCGGGGACGATACTCCCATACTTCACTTAGTAATTTACCGTACCCGCTCTATGTCAATTTTGAGATTTTCCGTTTTTTGTCCCCGTCCCCGCTTCCGTTTTTTCCCGTATCCGACTCAGTGCAACCTAGGTTACAAGCGTAAACTAACAGAAGTTAATGAAAGGAGGGGCAAGTTAGCGAAATAAAAATGGAAATAATGCAAAGCATGCATTGACACTACTTGAAGCCCACTCGTCGGTTTAGGGGGAAGCCTCTCTCTTGTGGTTATCTCTCCCATCAAGTTTGAGAAAAAAATACAATTTGTATAGGTAATTTGCTACACCTATTTCTTATGTTTTTCCTTTACAGTTTACATCAGATATTAAATTTCAATATCAATGAAATTTCCTCAGGGCCTCTGGGGTGGGGAACAGGATTTTGAACTGTTTAATGTTTTATGTTGAAGTATAGAACTAAGTTGGTTAGAGTTGTTAGTTGTTTCCTTAATTCAAGGATTAGTTTGTTATTCAAGTATTAGTTTATTACTTAGAATCTTGTATTAGTTGATTAGATTATAAAGCTATAGTATAAATAGCCTAATAGGTTGTAACTCATTACTTACCACAACATAATACAATGTTTGCTCTCTCTTTTCTCTTCCTTTTTACTGCTTCTCTATTTTTCCCTCTTTAAGCTTCATGATTCCATTAATGGAGTTCAACCTCCATCTCCATTCATGAAATCTAACATTTTATAATCTGTAGCTACGCTGCTTGTATCGTTATGAATTTTGAGATTTCTGGTCAATTGCAGTTTTTATTGTACAAAATGGTCTCCATTTTTCACATTTCAGGTGGTGCAGTTCCCTTGGCTCAGCTTGGGTCTTCGTCATATCATCGCATATTAGGTTCTCTATTGTGTTTCCTTGCAGTAATATCAATTTCTTGTGCTACCATCATGTATATGCATGTTAAAAGCTGTAGAGGAATTACATGAGGGATGTTTCGCCTTTTGTAATTTGATTGCTCAGTCAACTGGGGGGATTTTTGTTGCTCTTTAGTTGAATCCTAAACCTTTGTATATATGAGGATTGGCTTCTCCTGTATCTCCAAAAAGGGCTTGATATTCCTCTTGTTTTTTGGGTTTGACTTGGTTTTGTCCTCCTACATCACAGTAGTAGTGATTCAATATAAAGTCTTGTATGTACTTGTTGATTTTGAATGTTCTCAGGTGTGACTGCTTTCATGAGATTTAGGTTAAGATTTTCTAGTGCAAATTGTGACCATGCATGATCAGTAATGATTGACAAACCTCTTAATAGAGAGAGAAAATTACACGGTCTATCAAAAATACGGGTCTTATTTGGTAGAATGGACTTGCATTCAGCTATGGTGTTGGGTCGGATTTTGGTCCAGGAAAACTAGTATGATCCTGATCACTGTCACATAATTCGCTTGGGTGTTGTGCAAATTTCGAATTGGTTCGATCAAATTCGTCCAATTTGCCAATTTGCCTAAAATGAAAGCTTTATGCAGCGAATTTCGTTCCCGAATTCTTCCCCATTCCAGAGCGATCTACGAATTCGTGACACTGATCCTGATAAAACAACAGGAGAAACACACTAAACCAAGCTAAGATGCACCGTAGGTGAGAGTCATAAATTAAAAAAAAGCCTTTTGCCCTCCTTGAAGAGATAAATTTAGATGTATAGTGAAACTCGGTTGGAACTCAGGCTGTAGGCTGGACAGCTTGTTTTGTTAGTTTAGAAAGCCACAACTATAAGATGAAAAGAAACTTTTGTTGACTACAAAAGCTTTTTCCGGACTTAAAAGCAACTTAAAGATCACTCAAACATGAAATGGCGCCTGAAAAACTTGGCAGGGAAAATGTGCTATCCTTCTTTAAACAACTCACTTCACCTTCCGGAGACAGATGTCTTTTTTGTCCACACTATTTTCACTTATCTAGCACTTATCGCCGTAAAGATGCGTAATTTATGGTGGAATTCTGTTGAGAGGAGGAAATGTCTTGAGTAATACTAGTGAATCCCGGTGTCTTTGGAGAAGGGAGATCTGAAATCTCCCCATTCAGCATAGAGATGATAGTAGGCACATCTGGTCTGTCTTTTGCAAATTCTTGAACACACAACAATCCGACACGTACACACCTCATAATATCCTCTTCATGCTGAGGCTCAGAAATTGCTGGGTCAATCAATGGCTTGATGTTTTTCTCATTGTATAATCTCCATGCCTGAAATGAAACATCAAAATTTACCATACTAAGGTAAAGAAACCGGGATTTATTAATGTAGAGATACGTAGAGAAACTCACATATTCTATAAGGCTCAAGGAATGCTCATCATCTGAGAAGATACTGTTCCTTTGCCCGCTTAAAATCTCCAGCAATAAAACTCCTAAACTATATACATCAGATTTCTCAGAGAATAGCCCTTCCATTGCATACTCAGGCGATATGTAACCACTGTAGTCTCAAAAGGTGCATTGTATATAATATTGAAAACCAAAAAGAGAAATCTCCAATGAGATTATTAGATGACTGAAGTTTGAAAATTTGGGATACTTACTATGTCCCAACCACCCTTCGAGTGTCAGCTCATCTTGGTCAACCCCGAAAATTCTTGCCATTCCAAAATCCGAAATCTTTGGATTGAGTTCTTCGTCTAGCAAAATGTTACTTACCTTCAAATCTCGATGGATGATCCCTAATCTAGAATCCCTGTGGAGGTACTGGAGGCCTTTGCATATCCCTTGAATGATGTTGAATCTCTGTATTCCAGCCTAAATCTTTTGCTTTTCTGCCACTGTGATTGTTCATGCAGACAAGCAATAAAATATAGTATGTATAACATCATGGTTGTTGTTTGGGGGGGGGGAAGTGAAGTGTGCGTGTTTTACTTTGGAGTGAGTGATGATACTAACCAAAGACAGATGCATCCAAGCTTTTGTTTGGCATGTATTCATAAATCAAAATCTTCTCCTGCCCTTCAACAGAACAGCCCCCAGAAGTCTGACTAGATTACGATGCTGCAGTTTTGACATAACCTTAACTTCGTTCATGAACTCTTCTACACCCTGTGTAGAGGCCCCTGAAACCCGTTTAACAGCTATTTCTTGTCCATGTCCAGCTTTCCCTGGTAATAAAGTGTTAAGCATTGAGCTTTATACTTACTCTTGGTAAGCTAACAAGGGATCTTTTGATTAAGTTTCCTATAGAATATAACCTTGTATACTGTACCAAATCCTCCTCGTCCTAGTTTGTTATTCTCATGGAAATTGTTCGTGGCTGATACGAGAGTTTCAAATTTGAACTGGGGAATCTCTTCGATTTTTGCATTGCTCTTGTGGCCACTCATCATGTAAGCGTCCATTTTCTTCTTTTCATCTGCGAATCGTAGTAGACAATAGTTCTTCAGTACTTTGCCAAGACCTTGATGGTTTGAGACAGGATAAATTTAGCTAGGTTTATTTCCAAAATTCCAACTTATTATTACTTATGGTGAGGGATTTTGGAGTATACATTATTGTTTTTAAGGTTATGCATCCAAGGGAATGATCTAAAAGATTCTTCCTCTATCCAGGATTAGTGGTGATATAATATGGTTTGACAAAATATTCTGGCATAATAATTAGTTGCGTTATTTGTATTTCCTTCCCATCACTTCCTTTTACCTAGGGCTATTTTAGGAAATTAATTCATAAACCATTACTATTTTGAGAATTGTGATATGTCACAACTTTTTTCAGCTAAATTCTTAAACTAGTAAATGTAGTTATCGCTTTTAGATGGGTGGAGCAATAATGATGGAGTTTGTAACAAAAAGTGTATTAAGAATTGTAATTAAGGCGACATACCTCGATATTGAGCACTTTTTCTCCACAGGAAGCATAATAAGACAGCACTTACGCCGTTCCTACAAAGCTTCCTATCACTCTGCAATCCTCTCTTCTTTCTTTGTTATTAGTACCTGCTATTTAAATTGAGCTGAATTGCGCCACAATAATAACAAGTTCAGTGACCAATGAGAGTTCATTAGGTATAGCTCTACCTAGCTCTGAATGTGCTAGACGAAGGTAGAGATCAACTCCACCAACTGAAATTTCTTGTATATCAATCAAGCTTGTACTCCATGTCCTTTAATCAACACCGGTATTCTTTGCATAAGCTAAACACGAACAATTGCTTAAGCATTGGCTTCTGCACCCATCTTGATTCAACCCTAATTTCCACTCAGCGTTTTCTGGCACTTTCATCATCTTCATCCTCAAAAATCCATCGTCTTTCCCTTATCCTTTCTCACACTGCAACTCGTTGTCCTGAAGCATCCTCCGCTCCAGTGCGCACCCCCATTCTGCTTTATTCTTTGGCTCAAACCCGTGCAAACACTGGCAAATTGTTGGTCTTCGTGGGTTGCAGGTTCCAAATGCTCCAGCCACTTGCCGTAAATATCACAGTCTGTTGGGAACCTGCCACTCCACCTCCCAACTCCCTAGTATCTCATCCCACCATATCTGTATCAACTTTCCATGTGCTCAACTTATAGGTTGATAGTAGAGATGTGTTTGGATAAAAATATTGTGCAGTAACTGTCCCTCTCTGTCACTAGATACCACGAGCTGAGCATTGATAAAAGCTCTATAAAATCAAAGTGTACTCCAATAAAATAATTTCCATTCCACGGTCCGCTTCGCCAGTGTAGGCGATCCCCGTCGCAGACTACAAGCTGGGGTAGGATGAAAGTGTCAATGCCTGCTGTAAATTGCCCACCTGATGGATCTGAAGGGCTTTTCAGGACTGTAATGGTCTCTTTTGACTTCCATTTTTGGTGACTGTGAGTTTCATGTTTGGTAAGAAAGAGTCTGTTGGATGATCAAAACTCTGCCACACAATCTCCTCTGTGCTTTGAGAACAAGGTTACCTGAATCCGTAATCTGCGCAGATAAATCAACACCAGCTGATAAACTTGAGACATTTGAGGACCAAAAGAGTTCATTTTTACTATTCTGCAGTTGGAGATTTCCATCCTTAGATATCTTGAAAACCCCAGAAGAATCATTGAGTGGGTTGTTCTTGTTTGCTACCCAGATGACGTCTCTTACAGAAGGCTTACTGTACCAGAGCCCACATAACGTTTGGTAGAAGTGGGGGGGCTAAAGAATCCAAGAGAGAAAATGTTGTTTTCAGAGATTATAGAGTCAGGATCTTTTAGGAATTTTTTGTGGCATTGATTATGTTAGTTGGGTGGAGAAAGATTTTACTACGAAGCTAGAAAGGGAAGATCAGTACACAAATAGCAGTCATTGCTTGACTATATTTTTTCATTCATAGTTATTTTCATTTTTTATTATGTGTGTGCATATGAATAAATATGTTGGGGGATGCTGATTTTCCTTTATAGAATTTCTAAACATAGTAAATTTTATGCAAAGTTTATAAGGTTAAGGTGTATGAGTTTCTCGAGTTGGTGTATAGACTTGAGGTATCAGGATTCAGGATAACCAGAAGGTCAATTTGTGATGCATTACACAGAGTGAGTCGCTGTCTTTGCTTTTTTCTGAGGAAGCACGGACTCATGGAAGCCTTATTCTGAAGAGTGATGACAATGTTCAATTATCACAATTATCACAAGCTTATTTTCACAATTGAAATGTACATAAAAGCTTTTTTGGTTGTGCTAGCTGTATGATTTACATGCTAAAAGATAAAGGGTTAGCTGTAATTTTTCTGAAGGAGACATACGGAGGGCCATTTAGTAAATCTACTTGTATGGCTTTCACATCAATTTTCTTTTTTAAGTTATCTTATACTTTGGGCTCGTGCTCTCACCCTTCTTACTCCCGAACTTGTCTGAATCTATCAGACTTATCTAAACTTTTTTTAGAACGTGTTAGACACGAAGAACTTATTGAAATTTTCTTTTCTAGGATATTGAACTTATTGGATTCATCTCTAACAAAGTGTCATAACTTGTTTGAATTGAAACTTCACTTTTTAGGGCGAAGAGCATACATCCTTTACATGCTCTACATATAGTGTTTAAATTGTTGTTTGGCTTTCTTTTTTTGACTGAGTCGTACTCGTTGTCCTCTATATAATAGTGTGTCAACTGTCAACTCAGCCAAAACTCATGATAAGGTTTAACTGTCTTTTCGTTAAAGGTTTTTGCACATTGGGAAGCACTTCATGGGGCTACCAAGAGTTGAGGCAGAGAGCATCGCGACGAAAACCATTGATTGAATTTGTTAGGCCTGCCTTTATTTTATTGTTTAGTGATCACTATTCACTAGTGTAGCCTGTAGGATGCCCGTTCTTGTTTTATTTAGGAAGGTTTCCAAAAACAGAGAAAGTAGTAACTCATTAGTTGTTTTGACTGAGTATTGCAGGACAACTTAGTTTAGCCTGGTAAATTTCATAGAGTTGTACCAAGATAGTCCACACTCCATAGTCAAGTTTTTGTTATAAGAAACATTTGAAATTATCTTCCGGCATATATTGCCCTCATTGCAAGTGTCTGTGCAGGGTATTATACTATGGATATTCGGGTAATGCTTACTTTAGTAGTTAATGAATGAAAACATATTTATATGAGCGAACATTAACTAAGCCTAATATTTTTTACCTTTAATTTCACATACAAAGATAATTCTGTAAAAGAATGCGATGGGGTTTAGTAAATGACTTTTGGGTGGCTTTTTTTATTGACATTTGGTTTTAAACGTGTCAAACAACCGATAAACTTATTTTTTATAAATGACGTTTGGAGTACTTTCTCAATGAAAAGTAAAAACTACTTTACCACTGGGGATTTTTGGATTTTGCTTCACCACTAATTGAGTTTACCAAACATATTTATAAAGAACCAATAGTCATTAGACCGAAACATAAATAACTGCTACCATCAACCTCTCAAACCAACCAAAACAAATAGCTGATCAAACCAACAAATACAATGAACCAATCAGGTAATAACCATTTGGAAAACACCCCCAACATCTATTAAGATACTTGATAAAGAAAGACGATTAGTTTAGAAGGAAAAACGTGCATTACTGGCAACCGTTTTAGTATAAAGATATTAGCTACCAAATATGATAAGATTATGGTAGTAGTTAGCTACATGACCATCTATTGAAGTGTTCTGTTTGCTTTACAGAATCCATGTGCTACCGGCGCTCAATACTGTAAGTGAAATATTAGTAGCCAACGAGCTTTTGCTGGCTTTGTTCGGAGGAGGAGCCCCTTCCTTAGATCTTTGACGATAAGTGAAGCCAGGTTGTTTTGGATGTGGAAGATTTGCAATTTCACTACGAAGCATTGATATAACAATAGAAATGTCTGGCCATCTTGAGCAAGTTGTTGCACACACAATAGACCCACCTGAACGCACCTTTTTGAATCTCTCCCAAGAAGCATGTTTCTGCAATGGCTGGATCAATGAATGATATCACATCGTCTTCCTTCCACAATTTATACGCCTGCACAGAAAAGTTGATCATTTTGACATAAGAAAGTTCAACTATTTCCAACCTTTCTTTAACAAGGTAATGAGAGCGCAAACTAAATTACATAAAGACGTACCTTATCCTAGCAGGCTTAGGGACTTCTCCTCGTGCCAGAACCATTATTCCTTTCTCCACTCACAATCTCCAATAACAAGACTCCATAGCTGAAAACATCAGACTTTTCTGAGAATCGCCCTTCCAATTGCATACTCGGGAGACATATATCCACTATATTCAGTAAAAAATGACTTTTAATGTTGAAAACAAGAATGTGCAAACATTTTTTTTATGCTTCCTTTTCCGTTTGGTAGTGTCAATGTTCATGGTTATGCTTATCCATTCTCAAATACATAGTTATCTTCATAAATTTCCACTGCCCGCCCATCATTAAGTTAGGTCAGATGTGGCATTCAGCGGTAATGCGAATTCATGTAGAAAAACACTTGATTTCAAGTGGAAGTTAATTTCCTACCTGGCATTGGCATGAGAATCTTTCTTTTACAAGGTTATATATAAATTCCTTGCCATTACCACAAATTATTACCAGTTAGCTAAGAAGTCATTAGTAGGGTATTGCTTTTCAAGAAGGTAAGATTGTGTACTCACTATGTTCCAACCACTCTTCTGGTGTCATCTTGATCTTGTTTTTCTCCAAAAATCCTGGCCATGCCAAAGTCTGAAATTCTTGGATTCATCTTTTCATCCAACAAAAATGTTACTTGCTTTGAGATCTCTATGAATGATCTTCAATCTAGAATCTCGGTGAAGGTATAGAGGCCCCTACTTATCCCTTGAATGATGTCGTAGCGTGTCTTCCAGGGTAGTGGTTCTTGTTTCATTGGATCTGTATGTAATGTGTAACAAGTTAGATAAGTCATAATGGATGAATAAAACTTGTGTATTGCATCAGGTAATGAATCCAGATTAATTTGATTCGAACCAAAGAGAAACTTGTCCAAGCTTTTTGACAGGCATATACTCATATACCAACCTCTTCTTCCTTCCACGCAGCTACCCAGTAGTCTGACAAGTTCCTGTGCTGAAGTTTAGAAATCACCGTCACCTCGTTCATAAACTCTTCTACTCCTTGTCCTGAGGCTTTTGAAAGTCTCTTGACAGCAATCTCGTCTCCATCTTCTAATTTTCCCTGTAAAATTAGGAATCAAAGTGATAGTTTTACATTTGTACAATCAGTTATTGATACAGGTATCTGAAATATAGTTACCCTGTAAACTGGACCAAATCCACCTCGGCCAAGTTTGTTAGTTTCTTGAAGTTGTTTGTGGCTGTTACCACCTTTTTGAAGTCGAATAATGGAACTTCTTCCAGTTGAACTTTGGTTTCTGCTACCTTAAGAACATCTGTCTCTGATATTTTTTTCTGATGTTTCTTCCCTTAGATGTCAAGTTTTCAGTAAAAGCATATAATTTAGGTTAGTTATTCTCTTCTTCTGATGTGTTAAAGCAGCCATCTTAGTGTACAATTATGAAAACGTTACCTTGTCTTTTCAGGGCTTGCCCATCTCCATAGAATGAATATAAGGGGTAACAATAATTGCTGCTCCCATACTTCCTGTTGCTGCAACAAATGCCGTTTTTTTACTGGTATTTCCTGCAAACATATTTGAAAGAGCTCCCATATTGCTATGTGAGGACAGAGATAGAGAAACCTAGACTTAACAAAGTGAATAGCATAATGTTGACCTGAAGCAAACCAAAAATTGATTTGAGAAAAGTTGATCTTTTTCCAAAATTGACTAAATGAGGATAGACTCGAACATAAACCTAGACCAGATTTGATATGACCCGTGTTCTGACCTAATGACTCATCATCCAAACACGAGTTGAACCAAACTTTGCCTGAATGACCCGTTTGCCACTACGAAAGTAATCGTAGCATATAACTAGGTAAGTTGTTAAGAAAAAGAACGATACCTAGTTCAGAATGTGCGAGTCTCAAGTAAAGATCCATCCCCACCTTTAGGCAACTCCTGTGTCTCAATCAAATCTCTGTTCCATGACATACATCCAGCACCTGAATCAAATACATAAAGCTACACATGAACAGTTCCTCAAGCACTGGTTTCTGCACTCATTTTCATCCAATCCAATTAACCAGTCAGCATTGTCGGGCACCTTAACTCCAATCACCTTAAAAAACCGGTCTTCTTTCCCCTTCTTCACCGCCACATTGCAATGGCTTCCTTCTCATGCATCCATTTCTCCACCTTTACTCCAATCTAACTTATTTTTTGGTTTGAATCACTTTAAGCACTGACAAATTGAAAAATTGAAGCGAATTACAACTTCCAAACACTCCACAATTCCCGTAAATATCACACTGTGTTTTTGGCGCTTTCCACACAACTCTCCATTCTCTCTTACTCTCATCCCACCATCTCTTGAGTCAAAGTTCCTCGATAGGTCAACCCATAGTTCGATAACAATGACTCATTTGCATAAGAATAAGTTAAAGATATGGTTGCCTTGCCTGTCATTCTCAAGAATGAATCCAGCATCATTGAAACCATCAGAAGCATTGTTTTGTATACCATTAAAGGTGTGTGTCCGTTCCATGGGCCGCTTCTCCAATAAGGTTGGTCACCATTGAATACGACAAGTTGTGGGAAGGCGAAAGAATCAATGCCAACCGAGAACCTCACCATAAGATGGGTCTGAAGGGCTACTCCATGCCCTGCAACATCAACCTAATGTCTGAGTTTCTAGTGACAGTGAGTTTCCTATTTGGTAAGGCCATGTCAGTTGGGTGCTTAAAGCTCTGCCATAAGATCATCCCCTCAAGTCCCCATCAAAACTAAGTTGCCCGAGTCTAAGGCAAGCTACAGCACACTATGAGTTTGGTGCGAGAAAGAAACATTTGAAGACCAAAGTGTCTGGTTTCGAGCATTTAGGATTCGTAGATTACCATCCTCTGAAATTCTGATGGCGCCACCGGAGGAGTCATTCAGAGGATTTATTCCCTGTTGGCACCCACACAATATTGTTATTATGATGTTTGTTATACCAGATACCCACGTAACGATTTGTCGTGTTGGGGGCCGAAAGAAACCCAGTTTAAAAGCACCATTACTGGAGACTGTAGTTTCAGAATCTGTAAGGAACTTGGTAGCTGTAATCTTGTCTACAGCAGTGCAATTTTGCAAAAGAATGAAACAGAGGAAGAGAATAGAATAAAAACAATCCATGAAGTTTTCATATGGTGTGTTACGCATTAGAACATTTTGGGATATAGTTGAAGAAGATTGAGTATATGCCTACCTTAGGATTCTATTGCAATCCCGAAAGCTTGAATGGTTACTGTCTCACTCACTGACTCTGACATATCATTTTCTCGTGGCCTTTGCTTTTTGTTTTCACTTTAAAAGTTTCGGCCAAAATTCAATCGGTTGCTGTTTGTGAATGGCCAAAGAGCAACGTTTGCTTTTTTAAAACTTTGGCAGCAAGCAAGGAGCCAAGGAGCCAAGGACTAAGGGTGTTCAACAATGTTTTGTACTACATTTGAATCTTTGATGCACATATGCAAATGTTGTACTAATTGTAGGCACAAAAAAATTATAATGTCTTGCTTTGTTATCCATTCATTAATCAAATAAAGTCCTTCTGGTGTTTTATAAATATAAATGATAAGAGATATTAATTAATTCGGACTTATAATTAAGTTTGGGTCGTTTTAATTATTAGTCGTTTACTGGTTGGGTTAAGGCCTAAAACAATATAGCCTATTTGGAAAAATGATGGCCATGAAGCCCATTTTTCTCATTAAATCTAGCCTAAAAAGCTTCCCCATAGAGCAGTCTGCAGTCTCATTTGAAGAAGACCCAGAAAAAACAAGAGGAGAGAAACTGCAGAGGGTTTTTTTTTCGTCAGAAAGAACCAGAAGGTGGAGAAAATACAGAGCTATTCTAGAGTACAACAAAAAGTGGCAGGGACTTAGCAACCTACATCAAATTCTTTTAACCTAGAAGAAGAACAACAAGCATCAAAATCAACGTGCCGTTCTATTCTAAAGAAGAAGACTTGGAAGAGATCAACCAGGAGGCCCTCATTCAAAATCAAATCCGTATTACGAAGGTGTCAAGCCAAGTTCGTGATACAACAAGTCAAAACATTGTGGAGATTGAATCAGAGGATTAAGAATTGAGATTGTACCCTAAAGTTCAAATCAATAAAACTTCTTATTTTGTTACATTTCTCTTGACTTTGTTTTGGAGACTTAGTTAAAATTTGTGTTTACAAATTTTTGCAATGCATTTCGGTGGGACAATCTACTCACCTCTCTCTCTTTCTCAAATCAATTAATGAAGCAAGCTCGTCCAACAATGATGACCCCCCGAAGGCACTGATCATGACGCTGACAATGAATCCCTCTTCCCCCGCAAAGGTCTCTTCAGTGGAGTCAATCCATAGATGAAGCTAATGTTGTAGCTGTCATGGTGATTGAAGTAACTAGCATCGAGGAAGAACTTGCGAATATGAAAAAACATATTCAGAACCTCGTGACCAAAGGTGAAGAAAAAGAAACACAAATCAATCACCAAAGCCAGCAAATCGCCATTCTGGCAAAGAAACTCGAGAAATTACCAACCGCCGAGTTGCTTGGGAAATGATAAAAGTGAAAGTGAAGATGATGCGGAAGATTTTAGGTCAAGTTTGGTGCCCATCATACACCAAAGAATACAAAACTTCGTGGAGATTCTTTAAAGTCAATCACCGTCGAAAAACTCAAGAAATGATAGCAAGTGCCATGGCCAACTTGGTGGAGGTCTTGGTAGACAAAGTATCTAAACCAAGACATATACAAAAGAGGATCGAATCCTTGCAAATGCCTGATGGTTATCAGCCTCCAAGATTCATGCAATTTGATGGAAAAGGTAATCCAAAACAACATGTTGCACACTTTGTTGAAACACGTAACAACGCAGGAACTGAGGGTGACCTACTTGTGAAGCAATTTGTTCGCACTCTAAAGGTGTAGATTCAATTGGTACACAGACTTAACTCCAGGATCCATTGACAGATGGCCACAAATGGAAGAAACGTTCTTGAAACACTTCTACAACACCATCCGCACGGTGAGCGTGATTGAGTTAACGCGTACCAATCAATGGGAGGATGAACCAGTCATAGACTACATCGACGAAAAAAATCATTGAGTGTTTGATGTAAGGATCACTTGTCCGAAACTTCTGCTGTGGAGATGTGCGTCCAGGGAATGCATTGGAACTTGGTGTACATCTTGCAAGGAATCAAACCCAAACCATTTAAAGACTTGGCAACTCAAACTCATCAAATGGAACTTGTAATTGCCAATCATGAAGATCAATCCGATTAGACATCTACATTGATGGAGGATCGCTTCTACAACCTCGTGAAAATAAAAAATTCACAAAGAGACAAAAAAGTTACTCCTAAGCAAGAGTATAACTGCATATTCCAAAAAGAAAAATACTCCTAAGCAAGAGTATAAACTGCATATCCAAAAGAAAAAGACTCCTAAGCAAGAGTATAAATTACATAACCTAAAACAAAATACTCTAAGCAAGAGTATAAAATGAATAACCAAAAGTCCTAAGCAAGAGATTAAACTGCAATCAAACTCAAACAAAATAAAACTTTGAACTACGTTTGGCTTGATCCAAATAAGTGTATCTCAAATACTCATTTGGTACGTGAAGCATCTTGATTAAATGTTATTCGAGTGCAGTCATATCCAACAAACTTGGGGGCACGGGAACATCAAAATCGCTTCACCTTAGCCTCAAGAATCAACATTGTTGAGCCGAGCGAGCACTAAAACCTGTCGTCGTTTGTTCGAAGATTGGAGAAAGCTCCTAAGCACCAATACTTCATCAAAATTCGTGGAAGTCTGGAGAAAGCTTCTAAGCACCGGATCTACAAAAATTATGAATCGAAGATCTAGAGAATGCAGCAAGCACTAGTGATTCACAATTTTGTTCCACATGAAGTTGGAGAAAGCTCACAAGCACCAATTTGCTATCAAGTATCTTTGATATCGATCTAACAAAAGATCCCAAGCACTGAATGATCCACAAATTAAAGAACGTCAAGCAACAAGGATCGATGGAGAAAGCTTCCAAGCACCATCATCTGTCAAGTTAGTTGGAGAAAGCTTCCAAGCACCAACACTCGTCCGAAAGCACTTGACGTTTGTATGAAGAAAAGCTCAAAAGCACCAAATTTCTCGAATGATGGAGAAAGCTTCCAAGCACCATCACCTTCACATCATGTTCGACCCTTTCGCCACCGCTCTGTCGAAGACCCGTCAAATAAAAAAGGACACGAATTTGGAGAAAGCATCACGCACCAACACCGTGGCCAACAAACACCTAATCAGCACTAAGCAACACCTACATGTCAAGGAAGTCGTGTTAAAACCTCTATAACGACTAGACAACAACGATGTTAAGGAGAAGATTCCTCCATTAAAGCGTATGAGGTGTTGTAGAATGTCTACTTCTTCACACACAAGTAATTGAATGACTGGTCCTTCTGGAGCATTGCGTCATTCGTATGATGGCAAGTCACGTAAACAAGCTTGGATCTTCGTAGGAGGCTCATTGACACGTCTTGAGAATTTAATATTATAATGCCACTCCTCCATGACTTAAAGGGATAACTTCATAATTCGTGGCGTCAAGGTGAAAACCATGAAAACTTCCAAGCTACAAAAAATGGCTTCGACAATTGAATGAGTTTAATATAGGTATTAAAGTGGAATTCCAAATTATTTCACTTAGAGATCATATGCCATGATCTTCATCAAAGTTCAAGGTCATTAGTGACCCAAACAAACCAAAAAAAAAATCAAAAAGAAAAAAAAGAAAAAGGAAAAAAATAGCTACGTGAATATCAGGTGGGGAAGTAAATCAAAGGAGTTTGGTATTGCATTGGATGACATCAGTTATCAAGATCTAATCATCAAAAGTGTAGAGGATGTAAACAAAAAAAAAATGAAAGAAAGGGGAAGCAAAGTAGTATTTTGCTTGTGGCCCCTAAACTTGCAGGTGATGGCATCCTCCTTTCTCCAAATAGCAACATCAAATAATCACCCCTGCAACACCAGTCAAGGATGAATGAATCCTCGTCTCGCTATGCAGCATCAAAGCATCTCAGTTGTTGAATAACTCCACGTCTAGAGGTAGTGTCTAAAGGTCAAAGTAAGTGACTCTATATCCCGCCTAGGTAGTTTACTCCGCGGCACCGGTGGCGACTAGTGTCATGGTTCATTTCCGTCGTATTATGGCTCCATAGTTTGGCATTAAGATTGTGGTTGAATTCCTCCATGGACATCGTGGCTCTCCCCCCCCCCCCCCCCCCCCCCCCCCCCAAGTTTGGCCGGCGTCATCGGAATACATCAGACTCCAAGGGTAAAATAAAGGAAAGACTTCATCTGCTACGAGGCTCCTTGTTTCCGGTATGAAGTGGGATACTCCGGGCTTTAATTGGTAGGGCTCCTCTCCACGGTGGATAATGAGTTTGGCTTTTACCAAATCGGATTTAACATGCAAACCAAACAAAAAAGAACAAATAGAACAATTAATTGGCTCCGCCGTGATAAGACGTCAAGACAATGAATGATTCTTGTTTCGTCATCTAGAGGTGTCATAGACGGTTCTTTTCTACTTTGTTGCTTCATGATTATGGCATAATCGACTTCCATGATATAGCAGGGTAGTGCGTCTCATATGTCCTTCATTAGCTTCACATGTGCCGGAAGTCTAGTCGACCAAAAGACTCACCCAAACGCCTGCGGTGGCCGCATAGAGGTGAATATAAAATAAAGGCCTCAGACCTAGTATATATAGAAGATATCATGTTAGGTTGAAACCCTCAAAGGGATAATCTTCAATTTGTTATGAAGATCTTCTGATGGAGATTTATTTACCAGCAAAAATGGATAAGTTCAACTTGAGCTTTATTTTGTTCCAATAAGGAGGAAATGTGAGCGAATCAATGTATTGGTTATCTTTTGTTATTATTATTATCATTATTACATAGTAATAATGATGATGATAAAAGTTATAAAACCATAAGAAAGGGAGCATAACAAAGTTCTTCGGATGGAAAATGATGGGATTAAGAAGAAGAAAAAAAAGGAAAACTTATTTGTGTTTGTCTGTGGCTGCTTGCTGAGCTAAGCGGAGTAGATGAAGATGTTGGGTAAAACTTTGGAGTGTGATGGGTGAAGTCATTTATTTAGCATAATGCTGACTTTGTTTTTTTAATCTTTTGTTATTATTATTACTTATTAATAATAGTAATGATAGAGATTATAAAAAAACATAACAAAGTTCTTTCAAGGGTTAGCGGATCAAAAAAAAAATGCAAGGTACGCTAGTCCATAAGATAATATTGTCAAGTAAAGAACGAGACACGATCCCGCTTACACACTTGAAATTGTGTATGTAATCTGTCTCGAGGGCAATTTGTAGGCACAAAAAAAATTATAATGTGTCACGTTATCAAATTTTATTAATCAAATAAAGTCAATCGTTGACTTTATAAATGTAAAATGATAAGAGATATTAATTAATTCGGACTTATAATTAAGTTTGGGTCGTCTGGGGTATTAGTCGTTTACTGGTTTGAATTAAGGCCTAATAACAAAAATAGGCTATTTGGAAAAATGATGGCCATGAATCCCATGGTGGCTACTCATTAAAATCTAAACCCTAAAAAGCTCTATAAATAGAGCTCTCCAGTCTCATTTGAAGAAGACTCAAAAAAGAAGAGAGAAGGTCAGAAAGAACCAGAAGGTGGAGAAAATACAAGAAGCTATTCGCAAGTACAACAAAAAGTCTCTGGAGCCCCGCAACGCTACATCAAATTCTTTTAAACTAGAAGAAGAACAACAAGCATCAAAATCAACGTGCCGTTCTATTCTAAAGAAGAAGACTTGAAGAATCAAGACAGGAGGCCTCATTCAAAGGAAATCAAATCCGTATTACGAAGGTGTGTGGAAGTTCGTGATACAACAAGTCAAAACATTGTGGAGATTGAATCAGAGGTTAAGAATTAGAGGGTGCCCTAAAGTTCAAATCAATAAAACTTCTTATTTTGTTACATTTCTCTTGTTTTTGTTTTGGAGACTTAGTTAAAATTTGTGTTTACACTAATAATTCTAGATATGTATTATATGAATAAAGTTGGTATCTTGATTATATCACTCAATATATAATATTTTGTTGTCGAATAACTACGGAACAAAAAACAATTGCGGAAGAGATTATGCGTCGGCCACACCTGGGTGTATAAACTGAACAATTGAGCATGATATACCCAAAGGTTATTTGACCAAAAAAATACCTTGGGGTACCATGTTCATGGTACGTTAAAGAGTATTCTTGAGCAAAAAATTATTTGAAATAAAAATTGTATTTGCCGAAACTATGCTATTATCATAAGGAGTGGGCCACCATGAATATATATCTTTGCTTATATTGACTTATAAAATAATTTTCAGAGGTGGGTTTTATTAGAACTTATTAAAGCCATTAAGTTGCATTTTCCATGTAATATTAGTCTCCATCAATTGCATTTTGGTGCAATCACTCATTGATTTCCCTATGATTGGTTTACACCTATGGCTTTGGTGTCGTCCACATCATTATAATTTTATCGAGCAAGACTAACCCCTAAACCATACATTCTTTGCTAAGCTGGGGTGGACTCTTCTTATCAACCCATAAAACCAATAGGTTCTACTTACGACATAAAAATATCTAAATTAAAAACTTTCTTCGAATGTAATCCTAAATCAGCTGACTTTGACTTATGAAAAAAAAATCCTAAGCCAGAGAGATATCATCGGGAAAGGGATACGCTAGAAAAATTGAAAATGAGAAAAATGTCTACCTTTGGTTATACAAATGGGGTATATCTTTGTACCTTGATTGAAAAACTCAAGATCCGCCCATTCATAATCAATACAGATTTCAGAGTGACGATTTAATTATCCCAAATCACATGTAGGACCTCCCATTACTTCACAGCCCTCTACCGCATTACATTTTCCACTTAATATGAGGCGTCATGCTTCCTACAAATGACATGTTGGACACCTTGTTATGGGGTTCGACCTCAAATGGTTTATTCTCAGTAAAATCAACAACATGATTAGCTCATGACATAACCCCCGATCTCTCCAGATGGCCTTATAAATGGATGTGAGCTAGATCTCCCCCTAAGATATTTATTTTGTTTAGTTGGTTCCCATGGCGAGCTTTGGGGTGAGATGTTCTCTCGTGAAAATTTGCCAATCCCTTTAAGATACCTGTCCTATATTTCTTGACCCAGTTTGAAACGCTTCAACATCTCTTTTTCGACTGCCCAAAAGTTAATTCTTTCCTCAAGAACGTTTTACAACTGGCTAAGGACGTCTATCCCCTCAGCCCCAATTCCTTTCAACTTGGAAAAACTCAAATCCAAAGAAGATACTACTGCATCTTGAGAAACACTTCTTTTGACCCTAAACGAACCCTATTAAGGACATCCTATCAAATGTAGTATATATTTACACATAGTTTACACTATCTTAGGTAAGTATAATAGTTCGGAATTCGTCAAATAAAAAATCCATAAATATTATTGTTATATTTTTTAGCAAAAGTACCATTTTGGACAATATATGAAACACAAAATATTAGTTTATTAGGTTATCTATTGTCCTATATTATATTTTTAGAAAATTTCTAACATCCATGTTTTAGTTCTATCATATTGATCTTTGACTCAATTCATATTTGTCCGCAGCCTCGTTAAATTATTTCTTCATTAGGAAAGATGTCGTCAAGCGGAGTTTCGCTAAATTCGTCTCGGTATGTAGTTTTTCTATATAAACTTTTTATATTTTCACATATACACAATTGTAGATATAAACGTTTGAACGTGTGTATTGACTAACATGACAAGATCTTTGGGTACAATTAAAAAGATGGAGGAAATATAAGTATATATTCCAGTAAAAAGAATCTTTTGAGATTCAAAGAACTGGTTAGAGGCTTGTCAAACATTAAGCTCCAAAATACCAATATGAAATTTCATATTCACTCCGTCCCAAAAAGCCCTATACAACTTTCCTTTCATCCATCCCAGAAAGCTTTATACACTTCCCTATTTGGACATTTCCCTTTACTATCAAATCTGCAGCTACTTATCGGACCCACCACTATACTATTTTACTTTATTATATCTCTCTCTTTTACTTTTTGGGACCCACTTTATCTCTCTTCTAAATAAAATAATACCCCGCTAACTCCTATCACATACCTTTTTAATAAAATACAATTGATAACCAAACAACAAATTATCATCTAAAACTACGTGCCGTCAATTGTATACACCTTTCTGGGACGGAGTACAAATTTGTAAAGTCAACCAAAAATAACACATTCCAGTAAAAGAATTTATTGAAATTCGAAGAAAAATGATTGAGAAACATCAAGCATGAAAGCATCCAAAATACTGATTTAAATTTTATACGAATTTGTAAAATTCAACCAAAAATAACAATATATGTGACCATATTTGTGAATGGAAATTAATGCCATTTGAACGTTAATTGAACACTTAAATTTTCATCTTACCAAGATCCAAGGCCCCAACTTAAAATCACATGAACATTTATACTAATTACTATATGACAACATAACTGATAGTTGACTATAAATAAGATCAAGAATTTCCAAAGTGTCTCCAACCTCCATTATTATAATCTGTCACAAACTATCATCCAAACATGAGAACCACGATACAGATAATGACCTCGTTTGGTTGTAAGCTTTATGAAGCTTTAGCGCACTGAAACTATATTAGAGATTTCACCATTCAATAAGCCGATTTTAGAGTTTGGTAACATTCGGATTTCATGACGCTTGAAGAGAATAAGCTGATTTTTAAAAACTCTTAATAGAAGCATTTTCAAAGAGAAGATTGAAATATAACCTTATCATGTCATTTTTTAGTTCAAAAAAAAAACCACTATCAACTATTACTTAATTTACCATACACTTTAATACAACAGGTTACACAGTCAACTTAACTATAATTAGTTAGTCCGAACAGTTTATTAAATCAACTAACAACTATCCGCTAATCACCAGACAGAGCCAATGATACATCTCCAACCATAATTATTTGTTTTAACGGTAGGACACAAAAAAGTGAAATTGCCACAACTCCTCGCCGCGAACATCAATTCTCGCCATTCTTGAACTTAAACACATTAACTTTTCAAGATCTATAACTTCTATAAAGACATTAGGACGTATGAGTACTTCAAAACCCCAACAGTCTCTTACCTTTTTCTGTACTTTCAAGTATTTGAAATACAAACTAGGATTTAGGCCCCGGCAATGCTCGGGATTTTTGTGTACTAAATGTAATAATAGTTAAAATAATTGATGTCATGTAGTGTGAAAAATCTATATATATATATTAAAAAGCGTAAGCACGCATTGCAATCTGCCACGTGTCACTTTCCCTTCTCTTCAACAATATTTTGTCAACATTATTCTCATAAAAAGATGCAATTGTGGGTGAGAAGTTTCGAACTCGCAGCATCAAATATGGGAGATAAATGCTCTAACCATTGCGCCACTACATTGTTGTTGCTTCTTTTCTGAATATTAATAATGATATCATATGTTTTAAATGGAAACAATAATTAAGTTACTATATTTTAATTGCATTTATGAATAAACTATTAATTTGTATAACTTTTTACTAACATCTTTCAACTCAAAATTTAGTTGTCAAAGTACTAAATTATAATACACATACCTAAAAACTAGTTATATATATATAAAAGCTTCTCATTTATAATATGCATTTTATAAATTTACAACTTAACTCTTAGTTTCTATCTATCTCGTCATTATTGATTTTGATAAAAGAAGCACTAATAACATGTTGGAGTGGTGGTTAGAACTCCTAATTCCATACTCAAGGGCATGGGTTCGAATCTTCACGTTGATATTTTTATTATATGAGAATGAAATGGATAGAGTGTCATTCAAAGAGGGATAGTGACACGTGGCAGATTGCATTCTTTGCTTACGTTTTTTAATATATATAGATATGAATTAAGAAACTATAAAAGTTGAAGTGTAGTCAAAATTCTTCTCCTTAGGCCATGAGGCCCATGACTCATACTTCATTTGTCTTTATTTAGTTGTATTGTACCCAATGTTATTAGAATCGGGATTCTACTTTGAATCGGAAGGGCTCTTAGAATCGAATCATAAGATCGGATCGTAGAATCACACGATTATACAAACATGTATGGTTTTGGGAGTATAGTCAACTTCCATTAGAACATGCTCATGTTACAAGCTTAAAAGATAATACTTAAAGAAAATATATGTTTACACTATATATATGCAATAAATGACAATATATTTTGATTAATACCTTTATTTCTATGATTTAGTTTATAATTTTAAAGTCCTCGTTAGTTATAAGTAATGACTAGAATCGTATAGAATCATAAATAGAATCGAATAACTGTAGTTGAATCGTAGAATCGTATGTAAATAAAATTGACCTATTGAAACTCTATGGACTAACAAACTTCTAACAGGCTATATTTCTCTTAAGGTACAAATAATATAGGGGTGTTTGACAAATGACTTTTGATGGATTTTTCATTGGCTATTGGCTATTGTTTTTGGTCAAACAAATAACAAAAGTATTAGGTAGCTGGCTTTTGCACTGCCCCAGTCAAAAAGCCAAAAGCTCCTTTTACCAGCTTTTTATGGTTGCCTTTGGCTTTTGCTTCCTTTTTGCAAATATCCATCAATAACAGTTACTTCTACTAAACACTTCTTTTAACAGCCAACAATTATACAGTGGGTCAAACAAGCCACTAAAAACAGTCAGTCAAACTAGACAGCATATAAAGCCGTCAGCCAACAACCGCTAGTCAATTGCCAAAAACCCCCATAATGAGATAAAAATTGGAAATCTGATAGTGTCGAAGATCAATATGGAACAGGCGTACAACTAGATATAAAGGAGTTAAGTACTTAGTAGGGTACTAAACTTTGCAAAAATTTACCCTTTCATTGTCCAAGTTGTAAACGTTGCAAATAAAGTATTAAGTAACTTAGTTAAAAATAAGCAAGATTCCGTTAAACTCTTGTTTTGTTTTTATTTAATGATAGAACTGCATGACTCTATTATTCCAGCCAATATTAACCTCCTCTTCTCGTTATCTTCCCCAAAAGCTAATTAATTACTTTTTTTCTCCATTTTAACTACATTATTATTAACACGCAAAAGAATCAGTTCAACAATGTAAACAGATTGTACAAGTTGGTCGCTCCACTTGTTTAGAATTAATTGATGTTTATTGGAGTTTGTGCTAAAACATGATTTATTTTCGGGTTTTGCTATCGGGTTTTAATTAATTTATTACTCCATATTAATTTTCTTTTATATGATTTCATTACCATAAGTACAAAAATTGTTAGAAAAATTCAATATTTTTTTTGGTTTTT